>CM060886.1:25258008-25858008 GCA_030762935.1 Hymenopus coronatus | reverse complement strand
TATTGAACTGATATAGTGCTTTCTACAATATTGTATAGTATACTATTTTGTATTTATATGAGATTTGAACTCGTGACCTCTGGAACGCAGGCCGTGAGACGTTACCATCTGAGCCATTCCGCTTAATTCCGCTGATTTGGTTTCCAAAACATTTATAATCATAGAAATTATGTTCTTTTGAGCGCGGCGAAATAAATGATTGTCACCGAATATTCGCCATAAACCTTCAAAAGGCACAACTACTGACTTCAAATATTATAATATTTTTGTTTCTGTTATTTCGTACTGTCAACTAGTGCATTTTCTAGTATAAGCAATAAAAACTCCTCTATTGCCTTATTTATTATTCCTGAATATAAAACATAAAATATTTGATAATACATTTTAAAATTTTAAGAATTGTAACTAAAATCAATCATCCGTTATAAAATACACAGGAGTTTCTTCTTCTTCTTCTTCTTCTTCTTTGTATTCTTCGGTTTAGGTTGTCAGCTTGTTCCGACTACAAAATCCTGTTCTGTCCATTTTTATTTATTTGTTTTCTATTTTGTTTTAGGTATTCCTGGGTTACATCTTCCTTTAGATCTATAAAGTTGATATTCTATGGCTAGTCATTCTGTCTAAATGCTATTTCCATTTTAATCTTTGATGGTTATTTTGGTGATATGTTCTTCTGTATCCAATAGTTGCTCAATTTCACTGATTTGTATTCTATCCAGTGTGATGTACCGTCTTATATAATTTCTTCTGTCTGTATTTTAGTTTAGTTTGGTGTTGTATACTTGTCCATGTTTCTGCAGCATATGTTTTAACAAGAATAGCCATTGTATTATATAATTCCATTATTGAATTGTTCGTAACTTTTTTTTAAATATGTGGCTTGTTGTTCCTGTTGTGTAGTTAAAATTAGTTTTTCCCTTATTTATATGTTACATCATATAAACTATCTATTCTATTTTACAGGATATTTAAAACCGACTTTTAAAACACATTTTTATCTTTTTAATTTAAATTTCTATATTATATTTCCTTGCTACCAAGCTTAATCTATATTCATTTTTTGCCAACATAACTTAAATATTAGTATAATCCAGTGTTCATACTACTAACGTTCCATATATTATTGATTATCTATATCTGCCTTTAGCACTCATAAATTAGATGTATATAAAGTAGAATATTACAGTCTAAGGAGCTTTACATACATGTCATTATAACATATTGCATAATATTTCTTTATAGTTTATTTTATCTTGAAATAGCATAAAAATCACACAAATAGGCCGGACATGTTAAGATCGACGTTAACGAGACTGAAGTAAACCTGAGGCTACGAACTGTCACAGTAGAAATGCCCTTCGGGGGAAGAATGTTATCATGTCCAAAATTAATATAGTAACTTCAAAAATGTTAAATTAAGCAACTGCATTTTCCGAATCCGGGAGTATTTAGATTATTTATCAGTAGATACCTAATTTTCAATTTAGATAACATTCTAATATCTCAATTTTTACTTTCTCTACAAGTAGTATGTAGATACATAGTGTATAAAGAAGGTATTGTATTGCACCCAAAATTTCGATACCGAGATTTAACCGAAAATACATGTTTTGGATTTCCCTGAATCCAAAAAAAAAAACATTTTGAAAAAAGCTCTGTGTGTGTGTAGACAGCATAGCTCAAAAACGAAAAGATCGTTAAATACCAAACTTCAAGGAAATTTCCCCAACCAAACTACCCTATACATGCATTTTTTCGAAAATTTTGACATTTTCAAAAATGGCTCTAACAATTTTGATTAAAATCTCTCATATTTAAGACATTGATACGTCAAATAAAATGTATATCTTGAATTTTATGGGAATATCCTCTAAAGCCCTCTTTATTCTGGATGAATTTTATTGAATTTTACATATCTGGTAAACCGTAAAAGCTAGAGAAAAACTTACTGCAGAAAAGATGTAGATGACGGTAAAACACACATTTTATGTCATTTACATTTTTTCGTAGAGTTGGCCGTTTTTGAGATATTCCTTGATATTGATTCCATTTTTAAAAGACTTAACTTTTCTTTTCCGGGAACTTGTCAACGCTTGGTCACGCAAAGAAACGTAGCAACCACATTTTAAAATATTTGACTGTCGGTTTACCCTAGTGTATTCCCTAATTTCCATTCTACTTAGAAAGAAACAACATTTTTAAAGTTAGAATAACTGCTAAAACAGCCATCTTTTGTGTCTAAGAACCTCAGAGCTCGTATCCATCTTTCTACAACGAAACATTTTTCTCAAGTGGCTTATTCCATTACCTTAACCTGCTACTCTGAAATCCCATTTGAAAAGCAGTGGGAGCGCAGTGAGATGAAAGTCTGCTAGAGGTGGATATTGAAACATCATTTCCTGATTATCTTCCATTTCTTACGTTTTAAAAATATAGAGTTAATTACAAAGCGTAGTTTAAAACGGAAACATATTATTTAACTCGATTCATGCTTTTGGCTTCTGAGAGAGAGAGAAAAAAATGGGTTATCTAATTCCCATACTGTAACGACAGTTCCCAAGTTTATGAGGGCATATTGGTTTACGTAAATACAGTTAAGCAGCTATGAAAAATAGAAGCCAAAGAGGAAAGTTAAAGAACAAAAAAAACAGGTCGATTTATATTTCATATCAAACGCTTCCTGGAAAAAATATATCACTATGAAAATAAATAGCAATGCAAATTGAAAAATCTGATGTGTACCATTCACATGACTTTCTCCGTATCCCTGCAGCAAATCATTCTTAAAAAGCTTATAATTCTATTTACTTTATGCTAATCAGATAAAAAAATTAGCAGAAAAAGTCTTATTTCTCGCATCCTTGTAAATAGAAGCGAAATAAGGAACAACCGTAGGTTAAAGTGATAGTCAAAAGCTGGTTGCTATGTCAATGAAGTTCCTTTGTTTATATGGATAGGAGTTGACAAGTTCCAGTGTGAGAAATGTATACGTTTTTCATAGCAGAAACCAAAAATAAGTAATGTCACAAAAACGACGAACTCCACGAAAAAAATGTATATAACATAAATTGTGTGTTTTAATGTGCTCTACATTTTTTGTGTACTAATTTTTTGTCTATCTCTTACGGTTTAGCGGTTATTCAAAATTTAGTAAAATTCATCCAGAACAAACTACTCTTCAGAGGCTATTCCCAGAAAATTCAAGATATACATTTCATTTGTCAGGTAAATATGTTTAATATCCGAAATTTAAATCAAAATCGTTAGAGCCATTTTTGAGAAAATCAAAATTTTCGAAAAAAGTTTCCATGTAAAGGGTAGTTGGCGGTGGGGGGATTTTTCTCAAAATCTTCGTGTCGCATCCCTGGAAGATACTAAACTTAAATACCACGTTTGGTATTTTACCAACTTTTCGTTTTTGAGTTATCGTGTTCACAGACACACGGACACACGGACACACACACACACACACACACATACACACACACACACACACGGACCTTTTTGTGAAAATGCTCTTTTTTTGGATATTGGGGACCCTAAAACATATATATCCGGTGAATTCTCGGTATCGAATTTTTGGTGGAGTGCAATACTTTCTCTATACACTATGTACATAGTGCGTATGGAGAAAGTAAAAATCTGATGTGTTCCATTCACATGACTTTCTCTACATCTATGCAACAAATTATTCTTAAAAAGCTTATACTTCTATTTACTTCATGCTAATCAGAAAAAAATTAGCACAAATGGTCTTATTACTTGCTTCCTTGTAAGTAGAAGCCAAATAAGGGCGTGCCATAGGTTAAAGTGAAAGCCAAAAGCTGGTTGCTATGTGACTGATGTTCCTTTGTTTGTATGGACAGGGGTTGACAAATTCCTGTATGAGAAAAGTATGTTATTCAAAAACAAGGAAAACCAAAAAAAAGGAACGTCTCAAAAACGATGACGTGCTCTACATTTTTTGTGTAGTAAGTTTTTGTCCATCTCTTACGGTTTAGCAGTTATTCAAAATTCCGTAAAATTCATCCAGAATAAACCACTCTTCAGAGGCTATTCCCAGAAAATTCAAAATATAAATTTTATTCGTCAGGTAAATATCTTTAATATACGATATTTTAATCAAAATCGTTAGAGCCATTTTTGAGAAAATCAAAATTTTCGAAAAAAGTTCCATGTAAAGGGTAGTTTGGGGTGCGGGGATTTTTCTCAAAATCTTCGTGTCGCATCCCTGGAAGATACTAAATTTAAATACCAAGTTTGTTATTTTAGCGACTTTTCGTTTTGAGTTATCGTGTTCACAGATACACAGACACACACACAGACCTTTTTCTGAAAATACTTTTTTTGGATACAGGGTACCCTAAAACATATATTTCCGGTGAAATCTCGGTCTCGACTTTTTTGGTGGACTGCAATACATTCTCTAAACACTATGTACATAGTACGTATTGAGAAAGTAAAAATTAATGGGAAACTAATTTTAAAATATTAAATTATTCACCATGCCATAAAACAAGGAAGGGCTTTAATTTATTGAAGTTTATCACTGAAGAGCTTCATTTGATCTCAAATATCATTTTTGGAATATTTATACCGTTTTAATTCCTCAGTATATTATTCAATGACCAAACTTTGTTTTAAATAAACGACATTTCTTCATTGGTTTGCCTTTTTAAGTATCGGGTGGTTATAATTAAACGTTCGCTATTTGAGCCAGTCTAGAGGGAAAAAAAAAAACGTATGAATACTAAGCTTTTTAGGAATGATTTTCAGATTGTGCGCTAGAGGATTTGCCTTGTTATTGGTGATAGTCTCATGACTTGCCGTTAAGCGCTGATACTAATACGGAGACGTAGGAGATGAAACAGGAGCATTAGTGTGCATTATAGTTCAGAGAGTCGACACGGTTCTGGACAAGGTTAGCAGGGCTCTACTCGTGAAGTTGTTTTACCAAAACAACAATAGTGCGACTGCTCTTCGCGAACCTCGACGCATTAAAGGAATGCGGAGAGGTCCTCTTTCACCAGTGGCGTTGAAGAACATGATTCGTAAATTCGAATCAGTTGACGATTTGGGAATTGCTCCTGGGAGAGGCCGTCGGCCAGTTGGCCACAAATTGCTAAAGAAGTTACTGTTGCCATGGCTGCGAATACAGAACGTAATTTGCACTCTTGAAGCAGTGCACTAACAGTCTCGCGAGAACTGAACACTCCATGGTCCACCGTTCGAAAAGTGCTCTGAGCAAATTATTGCGAAATGGTATCCATACAAACTTCATATTACTCACCAAATTTTACTGCATGACGCAGATATTCGGATAGACTTTGCTCTTACGTTTCTGGCAAAGGTAGCACTTGACGAATATGGCCTGGAACATTTTGTGCAGTGATGAGGCACACTTCACGCTCACTGGGGCAGTGAACACACACAAATGTCGCATTTGGGGATCGTCACCGCCATGAAGTTCCCCTGCATAGTGAACGTGTAACTGGTGTGGCTTCACGGCAAATTTCCTAAATGGTCCATTTTTACTTTCTCTATACGTACTATGTACATAGTGTATAGAGCAGGTATTGTATCCCATCCAAAAATCAATACAGAGATTTCACCGGAAATACATGTTTTGGGTCCCTCTGAATTCAAGAAAACATTTCTGGAAAAAGGTCCGTGTGTGTGTGTGTAACTTTGGACAGCATTGCTCAGAAACGAAAAGACCGTTAAATACCAAACTTGGTATTTAAGTTTGGTGTCTTCCAAGGATGCGACACCAAGATTTTCAAGAAAATACCCCCACCCCCAACTACTTTTTACATGTAACTTTTTTCGAAAATTTTGATTTTTTCAAAAATTGCTCTAATAATTTTGATTAAAATGTCAAATATTAATTATATTTACCTGACAAATAAAATGCATATATTGAACTTTCTGGGAATAGCATCTAAAGATTATTTTATTCTGGATGAATTTTTCTGAATTTTTCATAACAGTTAAACCGTAAGAGATGAACAAAAACTTAACTCACAATAAATGTAGAGTACGTTAAAACACACAATTTATGTTATATACAATTTTTCCTGGAATTGATCGTTTTTTAGATATCTCCTTTTTTTTCAGCTTTGAAAAACGTATACTTTTCTCATACAGGAATTTGTCAGCTCCTGTCCATACAAACAGTAGCAACCAGCTTTTGACTATCACTTTAACCTATTGAAATCCCTAATTTCCATTCTACTTACAAGGAAACAAGTAATAATACTATTTCTGTTAGCTTTTTCTCGATTACCATGAAGTAAATATAAGCATAGGCTGTTTAACAGTAATTTGTTGCAGAGATGTAGAGAAAATCATATGAATGGAGAACATCAGATTTTTCTTTGACGAATTCGGATCCCACGGGCCAAGAACATGCTTCGCTAGCATGTGATCCCTGCTCTGTAAGTGAGTGGTGCTTTGGACTTAACTATTTTGATGCAAGATGGAACTCCACCTCACATTGGTAATAAGGTACTTGGTTGCTCCGTAACACATTTGGAGAAGATCGATTCATTAGCCGATCGTTCCAGAATGCCTGTGATTTCTGGTTGTGGTGTGAGGCAATATTTATATATTATTCACAATATCTGCCGACATTTTATGAGCTTTATGTCATGTTTATAATATTTTATGTTCAATTGTTGTTATTCCTTTGATTCCAAAGTTGAATTCGCTGGATGCAAATTTTTATTACTCCTTGTGCTTTCGTCGCATTTAAGTGTTTTGATTTTTCGATGCGATTTTGTTTTTCAACAGTATCTATAGTTACGTGTTGATTTTCTGGCTGGTGACGCCAAGTTATCATGAAGAAGCAGGCTTCTTCACGCGTAATGGAAAAGGCAGTTCAGAGATTTGTTCGTGTTGAATTATACGCGCCCATAGACTCACAGCGTTCAACAAAGTAAAGAATTGCATCGAGCGATTACAGTTTATCTTTGGAATTGTAAAATAATAACTATAAAAATAAACTGCGATTCTATAAAAATTCTAGCAACTTATTATTTAAGAAGCCGCCAGGTAGTCTGGATCTGGGAAGCCCAACAAGCCTGCTAAAAAAAACGCCCTGAGAAGAGTCAAACAAAGTCAAACATAAGCACGAGCAGACTTACAATCCAACATTTGACGAGCGCTTATAGAAGCTACACACAGCTTCAGGTGTTACCTGAAGGACAGGCTGTATCACGAACGCCTGTTGGAGGTTGAAGATGAGCATGGCGAGAGATATAGCCAGTATTCCACCTGAGATGTTACAGGCAGCAGAAGAACAACCTCCAGTGCGGTTCCAGGCTGCCCTGGATAGACACTGTTATCACATTGAGCAAACTTTCTAAACTGGAACCTAAATATGGTATGAAATTAACAATCGTCACCCTTTAATGAGAAAATTAAGACATCTGATGTGTTTCATTCTCTACATCTCTGCAACAAATTATTGTTAAAAATCGTATGCTTCTATTTACTTCATGCTAATCGAGAAAAAATTAGCAGAAATAGTCTTATTACTTGCTTCCTTGTAAGTAGAAGCGAGATAAGGGAGAACCATAATTTAAAGTGATAGTCAAAAGCTAGTTACTATGTGACTGAGGTTGCTTTTTTCGTATGGACAGGAATTCACAAATTCCCGCTTGAGAAAACTATAAGTTTTTAAAGCTGAAACCAAAAACAGGGAATATCTCAAAAACGATCAACTCTACGAAAAAAAACTTATTTTTTGTGTTGTAAGCCTTTGTCCATCTCTTACGGTTTAGAGTTATGCAAAATTCGTAAAATTCATCCAGAATAAAGTAGTCTCCAGAGGCTATTTCCAGAAAATTCAAGATTACATTTTATTTGTCACTTAAATATCTTTAGTATACGATACTTTAATCAAAATCCTTAGAGCCATTTTTTATAAAATCGAAATGTCGAAAAAACTTCCATGTAAAGGGTAGTTTAGTGTGGGGGAATTTTTCTCAGTATCTTCGTGTCCCATCCCTAGAAGATACGAACCTAAATACCAAGTTTGGTATTCTACCGGCTTTTCGTTTTTGAGTTGTTGTGTTCACAGGCACGTGGACGCAACACACAAACACACGGACCTTTTTGTGAAAATGTTTTTTTTTGGGGGGGGGGGGATACAGGGGACCCTAAAACATATATTTCCGTGAAATCTTGGTAGAGAATTTTTGGGTGGAGTGCAATACCTTCTCTATATACAATGTACATAGTACGTGTAGAGAAAGTAAAAGTGTTTATTTCAATGGTTCTCTTCCGCATCTCCTTTCAAATGTTTCCACAAACTTATATTGCCCTACGATCACCCTTGGGGACTCTGTTAAGTAGCGAAAGTTTATTTATAACCACCCTGTATAACGAGTGCCTTCAAAGGTGAATGGTAACAGAATCAAATGAAATATTCAGTTCCATATGCGGTATTTGGACCACGGATTTTCGGATTACATTTCCCAATCTCTAAAAACTAAGCAACTATGAAACAATACATTAAGATATTTAAACTAACAAAATGCATAGTATCCTATGTTTTCTTGCTCATCTAGCCTGGAAGTCTTCCCTACTGAATGAACTGTGTAATTGGTGAACCACAAGATAAGACAAAACTTACTACTCGAAAAATGTATATAGCGGCGAAGCATAAAAACAAATTATAGTAATAAATAATAATATAATTAGTACATTTAAATACTCTTTTAGCATTAACAGTTTCGAGATACTTGCTGCTGTGGATTTGAGGTCACTAATACTTAAGGATAAGTGTTTTGAATATCATTCATTTCTGTTCGAAGACACCCGAATTAAGGCCATACAAAATGAATAACTATTATTTTAAAAAGAAATAATGGGAACAACGAGAAATAATTGCGATAAATGATTACATATATTGAAATCAAGAATTAATATAAAAGGCAAAGGTATAATTCTGTTTAGGTAAGCCATTACTGAGACGTAATGTTTATAGAAGAGTTGGAAAATCTGTTACTAGGTAAAAATGTATTAACTTATATTGATACCGAAGCAATGTTACCCCATACTCAAACATAGAGACAAGCAATAAAAATTAACTTTGAATAAAATAATTTGAACCAATAAAAATTTCACGTAATATCAGTCTGATTTAAAAATACCTTTACAAAATTTGGGGACAAGTTCCTTACATCAAAACAAGAAATAATGTTCATATAAACACATGCCCAAAACCCTTCGTTCTCGATTCATTGTGGTTCAAGATTCTTTTAATGAAAACATTTTAAAGTGACACAGTATTCTATTTTTGACGTCTTCGGCTTGTTAGGAGGTGTTCCACATACCAATACCATACCAATTATTGAAAATGACCCAAGTGTCCTCCACTTGCGTCTAGACACGCAAGTACTCGTCAAAGCATGGCATGTCAAGTACTCCCAGTCGGTGTACTATGATTTCGTGGGCTTCCTTCCATGACACATAGATTAGGAGTTTCTTCATCCGGAATGTCTGTTGCATAAACCAATGGTTTAACGAGCCTCCAAAACAAAAAATCCAAAGGATTGAGGTCGGAAAAACGTGCAGGCCATGGGACTGGTCCCCCTCTACCTATCCATTTGTCATGCTAGATACCAACCAGTGCATCTCGGACAATAAGCTTAAAATGCATAAACCACATGTTTCTTCTTCTTATTTGCAGAGGTACATTCCCAGACTTATTAGAGTGTTCTGAATGAAGTCCTTCTGGACAGCACTTGTAAGGCGTATTTGGGGGAATGTATTACACATCTGACAAAGGCTAACAAGCAGCAACAAAAGAGCAACTCCGCAGAATAAAATTGATCAAAGCATTCTATGAATGAGTGCATAGATAAATGAAGTCATTAGGTTGGATCCGGAAAGCCGTTAAGGTGTATTTCATTGATCAATTGATAACGCAAAAACAAAGCGTTTTAGAGAATATGTTTATATGAACATGTTTTCTTGTTTCGAAGTCAGCAGCCCATCCCCAAGCATTGTAAAAGCATTTTTGAAACATCCAGTATTAGTTAAAGTTAGTTGGAAGAATAAATTGCCTCGAAGTCATAGAAGTGAAGGCTAATGAAGTTCATTTGGTGCAAGGTTCAATTCATCGAATTAGTGCTTAGAAATATTGAAAATGCACGCAAATAATTACTGAGAATTTAGCAAAGAGAAAGGAACTGAGTACTTTGCAGTACAAAGGAATGAAAAGTATGCCTGAGACGTTACTATGAAGTGTAACATTTGGCAACGTAGAACATAAACGCAACTTGGGTTAATATAAGAAGATGTTTTGTTAAAATTCACTGACACATACTGGTGTGTCTTGCGGTTTGTTACTGTCTTTCATTACGTAATGAAATACTCATTACCGTTTAGTGATGATCACTTAGTGATTCGCCGTATAGAGTCACAGTAACACAAATACATTACTTTTTCGATGGAAATAAATGTTTCTTAAAACGTAAAGTTCTTAATATTCATTTGATACAGAGCTAATGCTTGTGCTTAAGATTCAGGAACGCTCTAACGATTATTCAACTAAAAACGGCTGGAATTCGTTCCAAACAGATCAGTTAAATATTATCATACATTTTATTGGTGCTGTCATTCTAATCACACACAAAATATTCTAAGAAAGATAAATCTCTTAGCGTAGACAGCAACAGAAGAATGGTTACACTTTGAAAATAAGGATTATGAAACGTAAAAGCCAATTTATTGTTTCGGCAGTGTCTTCTGAGATACTGGAAGGGGAAAGACAAGGATGTCACGAGACTACATAAACTCCGGACTAATATAATTGACTTAGGAAACAGGAACCTGTTTCCTAACTTTGCCCTTGTAGTCTCAAAATACTCTAACCGAGGAATAAAAAAAAAAAAACATTCTTTTAAATCTTGGACTATCGCTTCTGCATCCCTCAACAACGAAATATGTGGGAAATCAATTCTGCAAATGTCCATCTCGATTAACTGAAGCAGATAGAAAATTTCGTTTTTATGACAATAGATTGTAGCTGAGACACAACAGCATATTTATTTAATGTGTGCATTTGGAAAGTAGTGTAGGTATTGTGTTCCACCCAAAATTATAATACCGATATTTCACTGGACATATATGTTTTGTGATCCCAGAAATAAAGCAAATTAATTCTTACTTTCTCTATACGTACTATGTACATACTGTATAGAGAGGGTATTGCACTCCACCTAAAAGTTCGATACCGATATTTCACTGGAAATACATATTTTAGAGTCCCCTATATCCAAAAAAAGCATTTTCATAACAGGGTCTTTGTGTGTCTGTGTCCGTGTATCTGTGAACACAATAGCTCAAAAACGAAAAGTCGGTAAAATACCAAACATGGAATTTAAGTTTAGTATCTTCTAGGGATGCGACACAAATATTTTGAGAAAAATCTTCCTACCCCAAACTACCCTTTACATGGAATTTTTATCGAAAATTTTGATTTTCTCAAAAATGGCTCTAACGATTTCGATTAAAATATCATATATTAGAGATATTTACCTGACAAATAAAATGTATATCCTGAAATTTCAGGGCCTTTGAAGCTTACGGAATTTTGCATAACTGCTAAACCGTAAGAGATAGACAAAAATTTACTACACAAAAATGTAGATCATGATAAAATACACAATTCATATCATATACACCTTTTTCCTGGACAATACCTTACGGCTAAAAAAAAAAAAAAATGTAAAGCTCGTTAAAACAGACAATTTATGTTATATGCATTTTTTTCTTGGAGTTAACCGTTTTTAAGATATTCGTTGTTATTGGTTTCAGCTACAATACAATTAATATTATTCTCATGCGGGAACTTTTCAACACCTGACCACGCAAGCATGGGATTTTTAAATCATAGCAACCACATTTTAAAGCATTTGAGAGTCGTTTAGCCTACCGTATCCCCTTATTTCCCTTCTACCTAAGAGGAACTAAGTAATAAAACCGTTTCTGCTAATGTTCATCTCGATTAGAATGAAGTAGATAGGATAATAAGCTTATTTGTGACAGGGAGATACAGAAAGGCATGTGAATGGAACCATCAGATTTTTTTTTTTTCTTTTTTTGCACCTAGCCATGCAAGAAGAACGGAATTCAATGCCATAACACCAACGGCTCTTAAAACATTGGACTATCGCATTAGCTAGAACTCATATATTCGCTTATTCCTTTTGTACCTATAAGGAAATATGAAATAAAACAATTTCTGCCTGATGTTTATCTTGATTAGCTTGAAGTACATAGAAGAATAAACTTTTGTAGGAATATGTGTTGCGGATTAGGTAGAGAAATTCATGTGAACGTAACACAAAATTTGCTCATTATAAGAGCATATTTAATTCTTTCAGCCGAATAGTTTTAATGTGTACGCTTATTAGGTCAGCTAGATTGTCAGCATGTTTATAATGTCTTGCAATGAGAACATTCCTATTGTGAAAGCAAATATTAACTGCAACCTTATTTCTATGCATTAAAATAACCGTAGAACTCTGTTTTATTGCTTTAGCTAAGAAGGCTGAAAAAAACAAGTAAGTCTATGTTATGCTGGTATAACCGCAAACTAGCGGCAACTGTTAACGGCGAGAGCGCGTGCAAATACCGATTACGGGAGGTGACAAGGTGAGCTGCAGGTAAAATAACTGTTACTTGATTAATTAAAAAATCTGATGTGTTCCGTTCACATGACTTTCTCTACAACTCTGCAATAAATTATTGTTAAAAAGCTTATGCTTCTATTAACTTCCTGCTAATCGAGAAAAAATTAGCAGAAATAGTCGTATTACTTGCTTCCTTGTAAGTAGAAGCGAAATAAGGGAATAGCATAGGTTAAAGTGATGGTCAATAGCTGGTTGCTATGTGATTGAAGTTCCTTTGTTTGTATGGACACGAGTTCACAAAGTCCTGTATGAGTAAAGTATGTTTTTATAGCTGAAACCAAAAACAAGGAAGATCTCAAAAACAATCAACTCCACGAAAAAAGGATGTAACATAAATTGTGTGTTTTAAAGTGCTCTACATTTGTTGTATGGTCCATCTCTTACGGTTTAGCAGTTATGCAAAATTCCGTAAAATTGACCCAGAATAAAGTAGTCTTCAGAGGCTATTCCCAAAAAATTCAAATATACATTTTATTTGTCAGGTAAATATCTTTAATATATGATATTTTAATCAAAATCGTTAGAGCCATTTTCGAAAAAAGCTCCATGTAAAAGGTAGTTTGGGATAGGGGGGATTTTTCTCAAAATCTTCGTGTCGCATCCCTGGAAGACACTAAACCTAAATACAAAGTTTGGTATTTTACCGACTTTTCGTTTTTGAGTTATCGTGTTCGCAGGCACACGGACACACCTACACACAGACACACAAGGAATTGTTTCTGAAAATACTTTTTTTGGATACAGGGGATCCTAAAACATATATTTCCGGTGAAATCTCGATATCGAATTTTTTGGTGGAGTGCAATACCTTCTCTATACTCTATGTACATAGTGCGTATAGAGAAAGTAAAAAGTCAAGGCTTTCTCTCTGGGGAAAAAAACAGAATGTACAAATATCAGGCTTGATGTTTAAATTCAGCAAAGTACAGGTTGTAACACGACAAATTTCAAATGAATTTGGCTACTCTCAACTACTTTATATGTGATACCTACTAGCTAATGTCGAATTTCTAACAATATTTAATGACTTTGATTTAAATGCCTATAATGTGCTTAAGATATATGAATTTTGAAGCAATAGTCTCTTTAGCCTTCTTCAGGCTAAATTATAAAAAAAAAAAAAAAAAAAAAAAATACAAAAAATGTAGGATACTTTAAAAAACAGCTCGTTTGTTACACTCACATGACTTTCTCTCGCTACTCTGAAAACAAACTTCTTACTATATATAATTATTGTTTCAATACCATGCTAATCCAGATAAACATCAGTAGAATTTAATACTTAGATCCTTATACGTAGAATGGAACCCAGAGATTGCACTATGCTAAAATCTGTCGTTTTGCGATTGTCATTGTAAATCGCTTCTTTGCTCGGCCAGGAGTAGAACAACCATTCACATGACCCTCTCCGTATCCCTGCAACAATTAATTCTTAAAAAGCTTATACTTCTATTTACTTTATGCTAATCAGAAAAAATTAGCAGAAATTGTCTTATTACTCTCTTCCTTGTAAGTAGAAACGAAATAAGGGACAACCGTAGGTTAAAGTGATAGTCAAAAGCTGGTTGCTATGTCAATGAAGTTCCTTTGTTTATATGAACAAGAGTTGACAAGTTTTTGTATGAGAAAAGTATACGTTTTTCATAGCAGAAACCAAAAATAAGGAATGTCACAAAAACGACGAACTCCACGAAAAAAATGTATATAACATACATTGTGCGTTTTAATGTGCTCTACTTTTTTTGTGTAGTAAGTTTTTGTCCATCTCTTACGGTTTAGCAGTTATTCAAAATTTAGTATATTCATTCAGAATAAACTACTCTTCAGAAGCTATTCACAGGAAATTCAAGATATACATTTTATTTGCTAGGTAAATATCTTTAATATACGAAATTTTAATCAAAATTGTTAGAGCCATTTTTGAGAAAATCAAAATTTTCGAAAAAAGTTCCATGTAAAGGGTAAGTTGGGGGTGGGGGGATTTTTCTCAAAATCTTCGTGTCGCATCCCTGGAAGATACTAAACTTATATACCAAGTTTGGTATTTTACGGACTTTTCGTTTTTGAGTTATCGTGTTCACAGACACACGGACACACGGACACACACACACACACACACACACACACACACACACACACACACACAGACAGACCTTTTTGTGAAAATGCGTTTTTTGGATATTGGGGATCCTAAAACATATATTTCCGGTGAAATCTCGGTATCGAATTTTTGGGTGGAGTGTAATACTTTCTCTATACACTATGTACATACTGCGTATGGAGAAAGTAAAAACGGACACTTCCGTCTGAGAAAAGTAGAAGTACTTCACAATTGAAACCAATAACAAGGAATATCTCGGAAACAGTTACCTCCACAACAAAAACGTAAAGAACATAAATTGTGTGTTTTGACGAGATATACATTTTTTTGAACAGTAAGTTTTTGTGTATCTCTTACAGTTTACTAGTTATACAAAATTAAGCAAAAACTCGTCCAAAATAAACAGGTCTTAAGAAGCTATTCCCAGAAAATTCAAGATATACATTTCATTTGCGATAAAATGGCTTTAATATGTGGTATTTTAATCAAAATTGTTAGAGAAATTTTTAACATAAACAAAATTTTCAAAAAAATTTTCATTTAAAGTGTAGTTAGGGGTGGGGTGATTTTCTTGTAAATCTTCGTGTCACATCCTCGGAAAATATCAAAATTGTATACTAAGTTTGGTATCTAACCGCCTTTTCGTTTTTGAGCTATGCTGTCCACAGACAGACAGACACACACACACACACACACACACACACACACACACACACACACACACGGACCTGTTTCTGAAAATCCTTTTTTTGGATTCAGGGTGTCCTAAAAGATGTAATTCCGGTAACATCTCGACACCGAATTTTTGGGTGGAATACAATAGTTTTCTATACTATGTGCATTGTACATGTGGGGTTAGAGAAAATAACATACAAATAATATCACAATTTTAATGTCATTAATAATTTCAAGGCTTTAATTGGTTTGTATATACAATCACAATTCGTTTGTATACCACTATGCCTTACAAAGCCAGTATATAGAGAGCCGCTTTGTAAATTATCGCTTCAATATCTTGTACCTTCTTTGAGATGTGAAAATGGTTTTTACTTTCTCTACACGTGCTACGTACATAGTGTATAGTGAAGGTACTGCATCGCATCCAAAAATTCAATGTCGAGATTTCACCAGAAATATATGTTGTGGGGTCCCTTGAGTCAGAAAAAAGCATTTTTAGAAAAAGGTCCGTGTGTTTGTGTGTGTATGTGGATCTGTGGACAGAATAGCTCAAAAACTAAAATACCGTTAAATACCAAACTTAGTAGTTGGATTTAGTATCTTCCAAGGGTGCGACACGAAAATTTACAAGAAAATCCCCCCACCACAAACTACTCTTTACTTGGAAAAATTTTAAAGAGTTTTGATTTTCTAAAAAATGGCTATAACGATTTTGATTAAAATCCCGTATATTAAAGATATTTACATACCAAATTAAATGTATATCTGAATTTTCTGGGAATAGCTTATGAAAACCTCTTTATTCTGGATGAATATTTCCGAATTTTGCTTAACTGTTAAACCGTACGAGATAGATGAAAATTTACTACACAAAAAATGTAAAGCTCCTCAAAACCCATAGTTTATGATATTTACATTGTTATAGTGGAGGTAACCGTTTCCGAGATATTCCTTGTTATTGGTTACAATTGTAAAGTACTAATACTTTTCTCAGACAGGAAGGATCCGTTTTTCTTTTGTTCTACTCCTGGCCGAGCAAAGAAGTTATTTGTAATGACAATCGCATAACCCAGATTTTAAAACATCTATCATCTAGTATAGCGCATTCCTTTAGTTACCTTCTACTTATAAGGAACTAAGTAATAAGAACATTCTGCTAATATTTATCTCGAATAGCATGGTGTAGAAAGAAGAATAATCGTTTGTAAATAGTTTGTAGAGCAGCTAGAAAAAGCCATGTGAGTGTAACACATCTGATTTTTATTTTAAAAAGCTGATGTGTTGAAATTATATGAGGCTGACTTTCTTTCAAATTGTCACAGAAGATTATTTCTTTACCAACAACGTGTTAATCGAGATAAACATTAGCAGACATGTTTTTATTATTTCCTAAGTGGAAGGGAAATAAGGTAATATATTAGGCTAAAACGAGTCTCATGTGACGCAATTGAAATTCGGTTCGATTTCCACAGTCAGGAGGAAAACAAAAGAGAGACAAAATGAAAGATAACCTACGGTTTGAGAAAATTTTAAGTAGCTTAAAATTGAAACGAATAACAAGGAATATCTCGGAAACGGTTATCTCCATAAAAATGTATATGACAAATTGTGTGTTTTAATAAGGTCTACGTTTTTTGTGTTGTAAGTTTTTGTTCATTCCTTACGACTTACCAGTTGTGCAAAAATTATCCAGAATTAAGAGGTCTTTAGAGGCTATTTCCAGAAAATGCAATATATAAATTTTTTTGCCATGTAAATTTCTTTAGCACACTGTATTATCATCAAAATCATTAGTGCCTTTTTGAGAAAAAAATTCATAACTTCTTCCATATAAAGTGCAGTAAATTTTCCTGAAGATACTGAGTTTAAATATACCAAGTTTGGTATATAACCGACTTTTTATTTTGAATTTTTCTGTCCACAGACACACACACACTGACATGCATTAGGAATTTTTCTAAAAACCTATTTTTTTAGATTTACGTAAAACATATATTTCCGGTGAAATCTCGCTATCGAATATTTGAGTGGAATACAGTATCTACTACGTACACTGTGCATACTTATTAGAGAAAGTAAAAATACCGTATTTGCATAGCACATGATATATATGATCTTGAATTTTCTGCGAAAAGTCTCATTCATACTGGTAAATATTAAGAGATATACAAAAGCTTGTTTGACTAGAATTTGGATTTGATAAAAACACATCCTTTGTATCAAATACATCTCTATTTTTGTACACATTTTCTAACAATACTTATACTTCTCTCAAATGGGATGCTGTCATTAGTTTTTTGTTTATTTTTAATCCTGTCCATGTCCGTTTGATTTTACTCCTGACCATGCAAAATGAACTAAATTCTAATGTCTAATCGAGCTAAATTAGCAATTAGCTTTTAAAGGATTTGAGTATCGTTTTAGCCTAAAATATTCCCTTATTTCACTTTTACATATAAGTTAATAATGTTCTGCTAATGTTTATCTTGATTAACATGAAGCAGATGGACGGTTTTGTTAGAATATTTAGTTGCAGAACAACCAAAGTCATCGGTAGGCAACACTTGAGGTGTTTTAATGCCACTCTTCAAACTTCTGAACTGCATTAGTGTGAGCGAATGTGGGTCAGATCATCATTTCTATAGCCATTATTAAATTTTTCCTTTTTGAGTTATGCTGATCACAGTCAGACTGAACTCAAAAACATATATTTCTGTTGGATTGAATACAAAAAACTTAGTAATAAATAGTTTTCTTGCAATTTTATTTCTGGCTTAAGTACTAGTTTCTAATTTTAAAACATTGGGCATAGTTAGCCTTTCCAGTAAATATATTTTAAGTGACAAATGCACATTTGTACTTAGCTGCAGGCCTTCTTCCTCAGAGAATTTTTTTATATTTTTACTTTCTCTTCACGTACTAAGTACATAGTGTATAGAGAAGGTATTGCACTCCATTAAAAATTAGATACCGAGATTTCACCAGAAATAAACGTTTTAAAGTCCCATGCATTCAAGAAAAGCTTTTTTGAAAAAAATGTCCGCGCGCGTGTGTGTATGTGTGTGTGAACTTGATAACTCAAAAACACAAGTCGGTAAAATACTAAACTTGATATTTAAGTTTAGTATCTTCCAGGGATGCGACAGGAAGATTTTGAGAAAAATCCCTCCACCCTAAACTACCCTTTACATGGAAAAAATTTGGGGTATTTTGATTTTCTCAAAAACGGCTCTAAGAATTATGATTAAAATACCGTATTGCAATAAAATGTATATCATGAATTTTCTGGAAATGGCTTCTGAAGAGTTGGATGAGTTTTGCGGAATTTTGCATAACGCTTAAACCGTAAGAGATACAAAACCTTACCAAACAAAAGATGTAGATCACATTTAAGCACACAATTTATGTAATTTACATTTTTTTCGAGGAACTGATCATTTCTGATGTATTCCTTGTTATTTGTTTCGGATTTAAAATACCTAAACATTTCTCATACGAAAAGTTCTATAACTCCTGGCCCTGCACAGAAACTGATTTCAACCTTATAGCAACTACCTTTTAAAATATTTGACTATCGTTTCAACCCTGTGTGGGAGTATTCCCTTATTTTCTTTCTACTCACAAGGAAGCATATAATTAAAACAATTTCTGCTAAAGTTTATCTGGTTTATCATAATGTGGATAGAAGAATAAGCTTTTTAACAATAATTTGTTACAGAGATGTAGAGAAGGTCATGTGAATGGAACACATAATTTTTTATGCATATATAACATTTGCATATTAAGTTTAAATCTAATTCTATATAGTTATTAGACAATTTTCTCGTAAGATTGAATGATTAATTTAGTAAAAGGTTCATTTGAGAAAGATAAAATAAAACCTAGACCTGACTTGTTCACTTAACAGAGGCAACTATTTGTGAGATGACCCTTTTCACTATTTCCTCCGTCATCTCCCAACTCTCTCCCGCTTCTTCCGTCACACCTTATAGCACAATATTATTTCTACGAGATTGGTTCTCTAAATAATCCATTTTCTCTTCCAGAGCACGCATTCGAACTGTCACATTCTCCACGGCACTTTCCAGCGATTTTAGGCTGCACTTTTCAAATCCTACACGCATTTCTTGCCTCAACTGTTCAATGAGACCTCTTACGCTTTCCATTGTCGAACTTTTTCCAGGTAGCTACGAGCAAGACACAAAACACGGCCGTCCTCTTTCACACTCGGACTGCAAGAATTCTGGGTGTAGGGAGGGGTACGGCAAACTGCGGAGTAATGAGGGAATTCGGGGTACATAGTGAAACGATAGAGTGCAAAATCAGAGCAGTTAAATATTGGATGAGAATCGTTCACGGAAACCAATCTCTAATTCGGGCAGTCTGCTACCGTGAACAGTTGCGAATGGAAGGTAATTTGACGTGGGCATCAAAATTAAAGAAAGGGTTGGAAACCATTGGGATGGGAGACATTTGGATGGCGGGGCAGTATTTGGAGAAAAATTAAGAAACGTCTCTGTGATATTGACAGACAGCAAATAATTGCGCAATGCACAGAGAAGGTGTCATTAGAAGTACAGTCTGGGCTGAAATCGGAGTGGGGTATGGAGCAATACATCAAAACAGGTACCAAACTCATTAGAGAGGGGCTCGCGTGGATTAGACTAGGAGCATGGAGGAGCACGAAAATTTCTGACGAGAATGGTATAAGAATCTGTCCCATTTGCGAGGAGGAAGAGTTGTGGACTCATATCTTGGCAAGATGTAGGGGTACGGAGGAATGGCGGGAAAAATATTTGCCGCGATTTTTTACCACTGCGAATGTAGGGATAGAAGCATGTTGGACGCTACTGGCAGGCACGGAAAACATGGACGGGCTAGGTAAATTTATACTTAAGGCAAGACAGCTGAGATCTGAGGAGGCTGCCAATAGAGAAGGGGGGGGATAAGATCAACTAAACAAAAGTGACTACAATGTTCTACATACATGTATATTATATCATACTTAGGTCACTGTTGCGCTAGGGTTGTATATATTATGTGTATATATGTCTTTTAAGTGTAATTATCTATTATAAGAGGGTGCATTTATGAAGATGTACTCTTTGCTGTAAATTTAAATTGATATATTTGAATATCTTTGTATCTTTATTTTCGGATTCACTCTTAATTTTTATTGTTGTTTAATATTGCTTTTGACTGTGTATTTCCTTTGTCTTTTTTTATTTTCGTGTTTACTCTTTTAATTCTTTGTTGTGGTTGTTGTTTTAATATTGCTTGTAATGTGTATTACAAAAGCACGTACGGTCTGTGGACCCGTGCGACTGTTGAAATTCTATGTATGATATTGCTATATTAATAAATGCACTTATTCATTCATTCATTCATTCATAACAGAGGCAACTTTGCTTTTCTTTCTTGTTTCTTTTCTAATTTGTATTTTAAATGTGCATGCACTGCCAATGATCCATTCACTAAAGCAGGTCACCGCGGGTCACCGAGGGTCACTTGAACTTCAACCCCTTTCCTTTCCGTTTGCTGAATGCGCCGGTCCCCATGGCCTCGCTCGCTAAGGCGACTCGCTTTGGTGCTTCGTGGGCAGGGGATCGTGGGTTCGAGTCCCGCCTTGGGCATGGGTGCTATATGTTTGTACAATGTGTATATGTTTATGTAAAGGAACAGCAAAACTAGTAATCATTCAGTATATTTAAGGGGGAAAATGTAAACGGGGATACAGCGCCGGAGTCCTGATCAGACTCCGGTACTGTTTAAAAAAAAATGCAATCTGTGTTCAACATAGCGCAGTGGTACATTTCGTTGTTGCAAAGACAGTGCCATGTATACAAATTTATTTGCTTTATATAAGCATCATTTCCATATATATATATTTGCGTACTAATTCTGTGCGTGTTGGTATACGTGCACAATTATTACCAAATTAGACTCTTCGCTATTAGAGGTTGCTATAAACAAAGCATACTAAACAAAATGGAATATAAACAAATAATTGAAATTTACATAATACAAATAACTCTTAACAAAACTACAAATATAGAAAATACTGCCTGAAAATAATACTCTGCAAATATCTAGCAAATGATCCTTATCTAAAACAAACAAATTTTTATACAAAAAAAATTAGTTTACAAATTATTTTTAAACATATCTAGAGACTCTTTAATAACACTGAGGGTCACGCCTTTAATAAATGAATTCATTAATTTACATTTCCTGCAAAACGTTACGATGCATTACACTCACATGACTTTTTATAGGTGATCCACAAACTTCTTACAAAAGAATATTCTTCTTTCTACACAATGCCAATCGAGGTAAACATTATAAGTAGAAGGGAAATAAAGGAATATACTAAAGTGATAGTCAAATGTTTTAGAAGTTATCATTATACGATTGTCATTGCAAATCGCTTCTTTGCTTAACCAGGAGTAGAACAAAAGAAAAACGGACGGTTCATGTCTGAGAAAAGTATAAGTACTTCACGAATGAAACCAATAAAAAGAAATATCTTGGAAACGGTTACTTCCACAACAAAAACGCAAAGGACATAAATTGCGTGTTTTGACGATATCTACATTTTTATGTAGTAATTTTTTCTATATCTTACGGTTTAGCAGTAAAAATGGGATAGTACCTATCCCTAGCTTCAATTAGTAATACAGTGTCAATAGAAGCAAAGTAATACTTATTTATTGCAACATTGTTGTTACTAAATATTTATTGTTCATGTTTGTGCAAGTTTATAAGCATTATTATATTTATTTTTAATTACATTAGAAGTATCACATATTTGGGTCTAAAACAATAAATTATCATAAAGAAACCACATAATTTTGTTTTATTGTTTAGCGCACACCTTCTATTTTAATAAATATGGCTTTCTGGTCTTTCAATTATCGCATTATGCCATTACATGAATAAAAGCCACGTTATGTCTAGTACCCCTTCCCTCCATTCATCCCTCAAGAGATCCCGGGCTGGGCAATTCTTAACTAAGGGTGTGTATAATAACTCTAATAATGCGACACTAATAAAGATACACAGCATTTTATTTTCTTCTACATGAAGCATTTCACATTATGTATATCACCGCTATTAGTTTCGAACCACTCATAGAAACATGATAAAAATCTAGTTTTTGTCAAGTAAAAATGGAAACTTCTTTTCTTCTTACGGAAGAAAAAAAAAACAATTTGGGAAAATTGGCAGCCTTTGCAGCTCACAAGTGTCGTATAAAAAAGGTTATAGAAACTATAGCTTGTTACTGAGTCTCATGAATACCAGTAAGTAGATTATTAATACGATGTTGTGATAATTCATTCGTGAATGAGAATAAGACACAACATTTTCATTGACTTACTATAAATGACATACTAAACATTTAGAAACCCGAGGCCAAAAATGAAAAACTACAGCTGATATGACTATAAAAGCTGCGGAAGACAACCAGCAACATTTTATGTGGTTAGAAGTATCCAGTACCAGAAAATAATAATAACAATAATAATAATAATAATAATAATAATAATAATAATACTATTAATAATACTATTAATTATAATAATGATAATACTATTAATAATAATAATGATAATACTATTAATAATAATATTATTAAAACAATAGTAATAAAAATAATAATAATAATAATAATAATAATATACGTTCTATCTTTACCGGAGGTAACGTGCATTTATACAATTGTATAAAATAAAGGATATCACTGTAATACGCATTTGTTTATTACCAAATGTAATCGAATGTGACCGCAGTTACATAGATACTAAGGGACCGTTTACATCCCTTTCAGCACAGCTCTGAAATCTGTTTTGTGTCGCTGAATAGTTATAATCTTATTCAATGCACGCCTATACTTAGGCAACTTAAATAGCACCTTTGGCAAGTGGGAAGCCATAGTTCATGTTACAGGCGTAGTAGCTCGTGCTTTCCTTCTATTTTGAGTTAGGAAAGCTGTCAAAAAGAGACCCTGGTAGCAACCTGGAGAAGCTTCCTTTATCTACGAAAATTTCTAGTGTTTTGTGTTTTACCAATGTTTTTATATGTAATGCACTCTTGTAAATTAGTTCTGTTATATATGTGTGAAAAGGTATTTTATACATACTTAACACATAAAAGAGTATTATTTTGCATTTTGTTTTTACATTTACCTATTGTTGCAGCTGCAGTAATTTTCCATTTTTTTTTCTCCACATGAATAAAATTCTAGACGACTCATAATAAATCTTAAGGTGTTCCATTCCCATGACTTTCTCTACATTTCTGTAGCAAATTATTGTTTAAAGCTTATCCTTCTCTCTACTCCATGGTAATCGAGGTAAACATTAGCATAAATAGTCTTATTACCTGCTTCCTTGTAAATAGAAAGAAAATAAGGGGAAAAACTAGGCTAAAGAGATAGTCAAATCTTTTAAAAACTGGTTGCCATGTGGTTAAATCTCTAATCTTGCATTGCCATGAGTTGACGAATTCTGGTATGAGAAAGGTTTAAGTATTTTAAAACTAAAACCAATAATAAGAAATATCTAAAAATGGTCAACTACAAAACGAAGATTTTGAGGAAAATCCCTCATTCCCAAACTACCCTTTAGTGGAAAAAATTCGCAAATTTTGATTTTCTCAAAAATGGATAACGATATTGATTACAATATCACGCATTAATGATATTTACATTACAAATAAAATGTATACCTCTGTATTCTGGATGAATTTTGCTGAATTTTGCACAGGTGTTAAATCGTAAAAGATAGACAAAATTTATTACACCAAAAAATGTAGTCGTTAAAACACACGAATTATGCAATACATTTTTACTTTCTCTCCATGTACTATGTACATAGTAAATAGAGAAGGTATTGCATTCCACCTAAAAATTCGATACCGAGTTTCACCGGAAATACATGTCTTGGGTCCCCTTGAATCCCCCCCCCCAAAAAAAGCATTTTCAGAAAAAGGTCCATGTGTGTGCGTGAGTGAGTGTGTGGTGTGTCTGTGGACAGCAGAGCTCAAAAACCAAACTTGGTATTTAAGATTGGTATCTTCCAAGTATACAACAAAGAAAATCCCCCCAAATCCAACTACCCTTTACATGGATATTTTTTGGAAAATTTTGATTTTCTTAAATAATATCAGATGTATTAAAGATATTTATCTGACAAATAAAATGTATATCTTGAATTTTCCGAGGATAGCCTCTGAAGACTACTTTATTCTGGATCAATTTTACAGAATTTATTATAACTTCTAAACCGTAAGAGATGGACAAAAACCTACCACATAAAACAATGTAGAGCTCTTCAAAACACACAATTTATATTATACACATTTTTTCGTGGAGTTGTTCGTTTTTTTAGATATTCCTTGTTTTTGGTTTCAGCTTGGAAAAACATACTTTTTCATACAGGAATTTGTTAACTCATGTCCATACAAACAAAGGAACTTCAGTCACATAGCAATCAGTTTTTGATTATCACTTTAACCTATGGTACTCCCTTATTTCGCTTCTACTTATAAGCAAGTAAGTAATAAGACTATTTCGGCTAATTTTTTCTCGATTAGCATGAAGTAAATAGAAGCATAAGCTTTTTAACAATAATTTGTTGCAGAGATGTAGAGAAAGTCGTGTGAATGGAACGCATCAGATTTTTTTTTTTTTTGGTCGAAATGAAGCACAATCGAGGCAAACCTTTAGGAAATGGCGAGAAGCAAATATCGCGCATTGGTTCGCGATTCTTAAGAAAGAAACTCTTATACGTAACCATTATGCTATGCACGATAATATTAATTAGTAACACATGAAATTGCTGGCAATATCTTACTCTGTTTATTGTCAAGAAGTTAGCGAAGCTGCAGCTGGTATAGCAAAGCTTATCAACACATTTTAGCGGCAATCACATGGTGATTTGTACCCTGCTAATAGTTTACATCAGGTAAAGGATAGTTTGACATATAGTATTGAAAAGTAAATCAGCCATTTTGAAGATAATGGTAAGTATGCAATGTCAGGAATTGCAATTGATGATATTTTCTCTTCCAGGTTTCATGAAAAACTCAAATGTATGTTCATTTTAGGTTATTTTGGATCACTAGTTGATCCAAAGAGCCTTATTTACTCGATTATGTTTCAGCTCTTGAAGGGCTAAAGTTTACCTCACTATCGAAGCTCATTCTTTCCTATCTTGCATTCTCCTCCTTGGTCCTTCATATCTTCCTCTAAAATCTTAATTCCATTTTTCTCGGTCGCGGGTTCAAACCCCACGGAAGACCATGGATTGTTTTCGGGCTTAAAAATCGTTAGTATGGCTTCTTGAGGAAGTGAAATAAAGCCGTTGGTCCCGTGTCGTAGATTTACGGCACGTAAAAGAACCACAAGCTGATAAAAAGGCCTCTAAGCAAAATTAAGCGGTCTTTCACGCAACATATAGAGTGGGATGCTGAGAACCACTGTAGTTAAGGAGCTTCATAAATGAAATTCCATTTCTCCATTTCTTTCTTGGTCTTCCCACACCCATCTGGTTTTCCCTTCCATATTCTTTGCCATACGTGTCCTGTCCGTCTAAGTTTTGCGCTTTTAATAAAGCTCACAATTTGGGTTCATCAGAGAGCTCATAGACTTTAATCAAAGTATTTCACTGTTTTTAATTGTTGCGCAATTGTTATTGCACAATTGAAAGTGTTTCTTAAATAGCTGAACATCAGTAAATTTCAATTTCTATGAATCCGTTTTATCTCGACACTTTTTGCACTACTCACCAAATATCTGTGCATGCGTGTAGCTAGAGAATTAACCTTGAAACGGATTGATGTGTTTTGGAAAATCTCAGCTAAAATAAGATAAGTTATTTACTTTCTCTACACGTATAATGTACATAGTGTACAGAGAAGATATTGCCTTCCACCCAAAAATTCGATACTGACCTTTCCTAGAAATACATGTTTCGGGTCCCCCTGAATCCAAAATAAGCATTTTTGGAAAAAGGTCCGTGAGTGTGTCTGTGTGTATGTGCGTGTGTCTGTGGACAGCATAGCTCAAAAACGAAAATACCGTTAAATACCAAACTTAGTGTTTAAGTTTGGTATCTTCCAAGGACGCAACACGAAAATATTCAATAAAATCCCCCACCCCTAACTATCCTTTACATGGAACTTTTTTCGAAAATTTTGATTTTCTCAAAAATGACTAACGATTTTGATTAAAATGTCAAATATTAAAAATATTTACCTGACAAATAAAATGTATATCTTGAATTTTTTGGGAATAGCCTCTGAAGACTACTTTATTCTGGATGAATTTTGCGGAATTTTGCATAACTGCTAAACCGCAAGAGATGGAAAAAAACTTAAAACACATAAAAATGTAGAGCATATTAAAACACGCAATTTGTCATATTCATTTTTTTCGGGCAGTTGATTGCTTTTTAGCTATTGTTTGTTTTTTGTTTCAGCTTTAAAAAGCGTATACTTTTCTCGTACAGGAATTTGTCAACTCCTGTCCATTAAAACAAAGGAACTGCAGTCATATAGCAACCAGCTTTTGGCTTTCACTTTCTGCCAACTTTTTCTCAATTAGCATGAAGTAAATAGAAGTATTAGCTTTTTAACAATAGTTTGTTGCAGAGATATAGAGAAAGTCATGTGAATGGAACACATTAGATTTTTTATTCTTTTAATCGTTACAAAACTGGAGGTGCAAAAATGTAATCTAATTAATTCATTTTCTGACGGGAACGGTGGAATGTACACATCGCAAACAATACAAAACACTGAATCAAAACACGCAGATATGCTAAAAGCCCCAAGCCCGAGGCAGGGATCGAATTCACGACCCTCTGTGATGCACATCTCCCCCTCGTGATAGCAAACAATGGGGTTGGTATGAAAAAGCGTGTAAATCCCCTCACATTTGAAGGGGGAGGTGCAAGAGCCCTATTTAATGTTTCAAAGTGTATTTCTCTATTATCTATAACATGCTTGTATAATTAGTTTTGAGTACCGCAGCTATGCAGGAGTCTCTTTCATGGAATTCCAGCTTTTTCATATACCTACAAGCTGTAAGGAAATATTTACAAATAGTAGCACATGCAAAAGCTGTGAAAGAGAAGTAGTTCATAGAAAACCGATTATGACAAACTGCATTAAAATTACAGGGGCATTGCAATACGTTAATGTTATAAAGAAGTTTATATGTGATTGGGGGACTTCAAAGACTATTACTCAATCTATTTAATGGATTTCCTAATACCACTAAAGCCCTCTACTGAATCTATAAGTAAGAAGCAATTTGATCTTAAATCCTTTTTACTTTCTCCATACACACTATGTACATAGTGTATAGAGAAAGTATTGCACTCCACCCAAAAATTCGATACCGATATTTCACCGGAAATATATGTTTAAGGGTCCCCAATATCTAAAAAAAGCATTTTCACAAAAAGGTCCGTGTGTGTGTCTGTGTGTGTGTGTGTGTGTGTCCGTGTGTCTGTGAACACGATAACTCAAAAGCGAAAAGTCGGTAAAATACCAAACTTGGTATTTAAGTTAAGTATCTTCCAGGGGTGTTGATTTCCTCAAAAATTTCTCTAACGATTTTGATTAAAATTTCGGATATTAAACATATTTACCTGACAAATGAAATGTATATCTTGAATTTTCTGGGAATAGTCTCTGAAGGGTAGTTTATTCTGGATGAATTTTACTAAATTGTGAATAACTGCTAAACCGTAAGAGATGGACAAAAACTTACTGCACAAAAAAACTGTAGAGTACATTAAAACACACAATTTATGTTATATACATTTTTTTCGTGGAGTTCGTCGTTTTTATTTTTGGTGTCTGCAATGAAAAACGTATACTTTTCTCATACTTGTAATTGTCAACTCCTATCCATATAAACAAAGGAACTTCATTGACATAGCAACCAACTTTTGACTATCACTTTAACTTACGGTTGTCCCTTATTTCGCTTCAACTTACAAGGAAGGGAGTAATAAGACTATTTCTGCTATTTTTTTCTGATTGCCATAAAGTATATAGAAGTATAAGCTTTTTAAGAATTATTTGTTGCAGGGATATGGAGAAAGTCATGTGAATGGTACACATCAGATTTTACTTTCTCTATACTCACTATGTACATAGTGAATAGAGAATGTATTACACTTCACCAAAAAAGTCGATACCAAGATTTCACCGGATATATATGTTTTAGGGTCCCCGGTAACCAAAAAAAGCATTTTCACAGAAAGGTCCGTGTGTGTGTGTGTGTCCGTGTGTCGTGTGTCTGTGAACACGATAACTCAAAAAGTCGGTAAAATACCAAACTTGGTATTTAAGTTTAGTATCTTCCAGGGATGCGACACGCAGATTTTGAGAAAAATCCCGCCAACCCCAGCTACCCTTTACATGGAACTTTTTTCGAAACTTTTAATTTTCTCAAAAATGGCTCTAACGATTTTCATTAAAATTTCGTACATTAAAGATATTTATCTGGCAAATGAAATGTATATTTTGAATTTTCTGGGAATAGCCTCTTAAGAACACTTTATTCTGGATGAATTTTTCATAACTACTAAGCCGTAAGAGATGGACAAAAACTTAACCCAGAAAAAATGTAGAGCACGTTAAAACACACAATGTTATATACGTTTTTTTCGAGGAATTGATCGTTTTTGAGATATTCCTTTTTCTTGGTTTCAGCTTTGAAAAACTTATACATTCTTATACAGGAATTTGTCAACTCCTTTCCATACAAACAAAGGAACATCAGTCACATAGCAACCAGCTTTTGGCTTTCACTTTAACCTATGGTACTCCCATATTTCGCTTCTACTTACAAGGAAGCAAGTGATAAAACCATTTCTGCTAAAATTTGTTTTCTGATTAGCATAAAGTAAATAGAAGTATAAGCTTTTTAAGAATAATTTGTTGCAGGGATATAGAGAAAGTCATGTGAATGGTACAGATCAGATTTTTACTTTCTCCATACGCACTATGTACATAGTGGTTAGAGAAGATATTGCACTCCACCCAAAAATTCAATACCGAGATTTCACCGGAAATATATGTTTTAGAGTCTCGAATACCCAAAAAATGCATTTTCACAAAAAGATCCGTGTGTGTGTGCGTGTCCGTGGGTGTGTGTGTGTTATTGTGTGTGTCCGTGAGTCAGTGTGTCCGTGTGTCCGTGTGTCTGTGAACACGATAACTCAAAAACGAAAATGCTTTTAAATACCAAACTTGGTATTTAAGTTTAATATCTTCCGGGGTTGCGACACGAAGATTTTGAGAAAAATCTCCCCACAGCAAACTACCCTTTACATGGAACTTTTTTAAAAAATTTTGATTTTCTAAAAAATATCTTTAACGATTTTGATTAAAATATCGTATATAATTTATAACTTGAATTTTGTGGTAAAGGCTCTGAAGAGTAGTTTATTCTCGATGAATTGTACTAAATTTTGAATAACTGTCAAACCGTAAGAGATGGACAAAAACGTACTACACAAAAAAGTAGAGCACATTAAAACACACAATTTATGTAATATACATTTTTTTCGTGGAGTTCGTCGTTTTTGTGACATTCCTTATTTTTGGTTTCTGCTATGAAAAACGTATCCTTTCTCATACAGGAAATTGTCAACTCCTATCTACATAAACAAAAGAACTTCATTGCCATAGCAACCAGCTTTTGACTATCACTTGGACCTATGGTTGTCCCTTATTTCGCTTCTACTTACAAGGAAGCAAGTAATAAGACTATTTCTGCTATTTTTTTCTGATTAGCATAAAGTAAATAGAAGTATAAGCTTTTTAAGAATAACTTGTTGCAGGGATATGGAGAAAGTCATGTGAATGATACACATCAGATTTTTACTGTTTGCATTATTTTCAATTGTTTTCAACATTTCACATTATTCGACGTCATATGGTATATTTGTACTGACAAACAAATCTAACAATGAAAACAAAGGAAATAATTAACCACAGGAACAGTTTTATAATAAATTGTGTGCTAAACGATTTCTAAATTTTTTTCTCACGGATTTCTGATAATACAAAAATCTGATGTGTTCCATTCACATGACTTTCTCTATATCACTGCAACAAATTATTGTTAAAAAGCTTATGCTTCTATTTACTTCATACTAATCCAGAAAAAATCAGCACAAATAGACCTATTACTAGATTCCTTGTAAGTAGAAGCAAAATAAGGGAGTATCACAGGTTAAAATGATAGTCAAAAGTTGGTTGCTATGTGACCGAGGTTCCTTTGTTTGTATGCACCGGAATTGATAAATTCCTGTGTGAGAAAAGTGTGTTTTTTAAAGCTGAAATCAAAAACAAGGATCATCACAAAAACGTTCAATTCCACGAAAAAATGAATAGAAGATAAATTGTGTGCTATAAGGTGCTCTGCATTTTTTGTGTTGTATTTGTCCATCTCTTATGGTTTAGCAGTTATGCAAAATTTCGTAAAATTGATATAGAATAAAGTAGTCTTCAGAGGCTATTCGCAGAAAATTCAAGATAATCATTTTATTTGTAGGTAAATATCTTTAATATATGCAATTTTAATCAAAATCGTTGAGCTATTTTTGAGAAAATCAAAATTTTTGCAACAAGTTTCATGTAAAGGGTAGTTTGCGTTGGGGGGATTCTTCTCAAAATCTTCGTGTCGCATCTGTGGAGGATACTAAACTTAAATACCAACTTTGGTTTTTTACAGACTTTTCGTTTTTGAGCTATCGTGTTCATGGACACACACACACACACACACACACACACACACACACACACGGACTTTTTTGTGAAAATGCTTTGTTTTTTTTTTTTTTGTTTTTTTTTTTTTTGGATGCAGGGGACCCTAAAACATATATCATATATTTCCGGTGAAATCTCGGTATCGAATTTTTGGGTGGAGTGCAATAGCTTCTCTATACACTATCTACATAGTGCGTATAGAGAACGTAAAAATGACTGAGAATGAAGAAGATTTTAGAGATTATTCCCAAGAAGTTTAAAATAAACCTAAATTTTCTTGAAAGCGTCTTTTTAATCAAAATCTTAAGAACTATTTTTGTGAATATCAAAGATTTGGAAATATCCATGTAAGTTTGGAGTGTGGGAGATTTGGTTGAACGTTTTCATGTCGCACTCGTGGAAGACGCGGAACGTAAATAACAAGCCTGATATTTTAATTGTTTTTCTCACACATGCCGTGTTCAGAACAGGTAGAGTCAGACTGAAAAATTCAATGCCATAGACGGGATTTGAACCACGGATCTCCCGGTCTCTAGCCGGTTGCTCTTCCATTGAGCTAACATGGCAACATGCTGTCAGAGCTTTGAATTTCTCATTAAACCTATTGACCATAAAAGTTGGCTATACTATGAATCCTGGGACTTAAAGTACTTACAACATTGGGGTTGTCATCTCAAAATAATTTGAGATCACCTTGTGGTTTACCGGGAAACATGCGAGTCAGTTGAGAAATTCAATCCTACACCGGCATGTTTCTATGGTAGCTCAGTGGTAGAGCAACCGGCTAGACACCGGGACATCCGTGGTTTAAATCCCGGCTATGGCATTGAATTTTTCAGTCTGACTCTACCTATCCAAGGCTGATATTTAACCGGCTCCTCATTTTCCCTTTTCCTATCACGTACTTGTTAGGCAGAGAAGGAAGTTAATTCCACACAACAATTCGATACCGCGGATTTCACTAAAACATACGCTTTGGGGTCCCCTGAATTAAAAATATCGGGAATAATGTCTGCCGACAACCGTATGGGAAGCATCTCAAAAAACAAAAATCGGTTAAATACCAAACTTGATGCAATAAGATTTGGTTAATTCTACTTTAGATACTTCGAATTTTGGGTAATTCGAATAAAAGTACAATCCTCTTAAAATTTCTATTTAAAATAACATTGAAATTCAAGTTTAATTTGAATTCTAAGCCAACGTTTGGATAATTCGAAGTGACAATTTGTTGTATTCTTATTTAAAAACTTACTCCGAATTATTTAAAAGTTGTTGAGCTGTTAAAAGTTTCAAGAATTCATCTTTGATTTTCCGCATTCCTAGAGGCTGCGAAAATTACGTTGCCAGGTTAAATTTTTTGAAGCCACAATGTCCCTCCTAGCCCTTAATTGTCTGTTAAATGGTTACATGCACTTTGCACAATTCCCCTACCTAACATAAAAAATGGAAGGATAAATAAATTTGAAGATGTTGTCTACCATACAAAACTAAACAAAACAAAAACAAACAAAAAAAAAAAAGGAACTAAATCACACATTTCTTTAAGTTGGAATTTAACTGCCATTTATATAGTACTGTATGCTATTTAGCGTATTTTCTACTCATTAGTTTCCTGCTGAATTGCTTGAAACATTTTGTCACTCTACGCGTATTACAGCGCAGTTCATAGAAAAAATGTGGAAACTAACAGGTTGAGTTACACTGCAAGTTAATTTTTTCCATGAAATGAGTTTATTTCAAGGTTTACTTTCTATACTAAACAATATATATATACTAATTTGAGTTTGGATAATTCGATTTTTTTAAACTCGCTTTTGGGTTCCAATTAAAATATTCAACATATATGTAAAGCTCTTTGTTGCAGAGCCGCCAGCATCTACTTGCTGCTTTGATTGCGGTTTCATTTCTGACGTAACAAATTGATTCTCAATTTTATTCTTCCCTCTAATTTGCATTAATCTAGATAAATATTAGTAGAAATACATTTTTATACTCCCTTTAGGTATATTGGAACAGAGAGATACAGTGAAAGTTGGAGTCAAATTTTTTAAAACTGGTCCCTATGTGGTGGCTTTTGAATACCATTGTGTTTGCTTGGCCAGGAGAAATGAAAACGAATAGCGACTCCCTATTTAAGAAAAATATAAGTATGCAAAATTTAAAACAAATAACAATTCACAAAAAGTAAATTTCTATAAATTTTGTGTTATAACGAGATCTGCATAGTTAGTGAAATTATCTTTTATGGTTTTACAGTTACGTAAAAGTGAACCATAATGAAGAGGATTTCAAAACTTATTCTTAGAACATTCAAGATACACCTTGCACTTCATTTGTCACAAACTCATTTTTAACACTAATAAGGTATTTTGATCAAAATGGTCAAAAAAAAAAATTAAAAATCAGAATTTTCGAGAAATTTCTCATGTAAATTTTAGTTTGGGATTGCGATTTCCTTAAAAAGCTTCGTGTCGCATGTTTGGTAAATACTGAACCTAAAAATGTAGTCTGATATTTCGTTTTTTGAGTTATACTGTTCTCTCGCTCTATCTCTATCTCTCTCTATTTATCTCTCTCACACACACATACACACAGAGTGAAACACCCAAGGACCTGTTAACATTTTTTTTTCATTTTGAAGTCCTAAAACATATAACTCTGGTGAAATCCGGGTATCCCATTTTTGTGTGAAACACCATATCTACACTACCTACTATATACAAACAGGTAGAGAAAGTGAAAATGAGTAAAAATGTGATTGAAATCTATTATATTTAATGTATTATTAACGAAATGATAAATATTTAGTTCATTAAACTACACAATTTACGTCTTTTTATTTTAATTTTGCAGCATTATTCATTCTTGGTTGACGGATTGAATGAATTGGCCATAAGGTTATATCTTAAGCAATCCCCCCTCCCCCACATGGGTTACTAGTAGCTAGCACTAATTTTCATTACATGCACAATTGTTTTTATATCCGTAATGTGCGCTAAAAATATGTATTAATTTGAGATTGTATATAACGAGAAATGTAATGTGGTTTTAACGTTAACTAAGTTATTCAAACATTGCATTATATATGCACGGAATTGTGTGAGGTTTCAGCAATTATCGAAAGTCTTGCGAATGTGACGTATCAGATTTCTCATAATCCTCATTTTTGGTAGTCACTCGTGAATAGTAAACATTCAACTTTTCTGAGAAACAATTAAAAAGCATATGCCAGATTCGTAAAGATATTTTCCATTCCGACCGCTAGAGGAAGTCAAGCGGCATACGGAGCTACCGTTTATTGTGGCAGCGCAAAGATGGCAGCAGCTGCAGCATGGGCAAGAGGGACGAGCACATACTACACATGTGTTGCCGGTTACGGTAGTTCAGTCGGTAAAGTCGCCCCTTCATACGGTCGCCTAAGCGCGTGTTCCAACGCAAATTCTGCTTGTACAGCATCAATCTTTAGTAATAAATAGCTTGACCAGTCGACCGGATTTCGCCGAACATGTCCAGCGTCCTGGCAAAGCCAAACTGCCAGACAACATAATGTACCAAATGTTGAAATACAGTATTTAAGATAACTTCCAATGCCAATATATACATTTGTTGCTATTAAAATATTATACTTTAACATTAGTTTTGCTATACTTAAAAATCTGATTTGTAACAATCACATGACTTTCTCTACATCTATGCAACAAATTAAGCATATTCTTCTATATACTTCATGATAGTCGATATAAACATTAGCAGAAATTTTCTTGTTTTCTTGCTTCCTTGTAAGTAGAAGGCAAATAAGGGAATACACTACGCTTTTTACAGCCGATTACCATGTGGATGAAATCAACTTTTGGTGTGAAAAAGTTTAATAATTTTAGATCCGAATGGAATAACAAGGAATATCTCAGAAATTGTCAATTTCACGAGAAAAAAAAACGTGTATGACATAAATTGTGTGTTTTAACGTGATCTATAATTTTTGTGCAGTTAGTTTTTGTCCATCTATTACGGTTTACCAGTTACGTAAAATTCAGCTAAATTCATTCAGAATAAAGAGGTCTTTAGAGGCTATTCCCAGAAAATTCAAGATATGCATTTTATTTGTCATATAAATATCTTTCATACACGGTATTTTAATCAAAATCGTTAAGAGATATCTTTAAGAAAATCATAATTTTCGAATTTTTTTCATGTAAAGAGTAGTTTGGGGTGGGGGAACTTTTCTCAGAATCTTCGTGTCGCATCCCTGGAAGATAGTAAACTTAAATACCAAGTTTGGAATTTTACCGACTTTTCGTTTTTGAGTTATCGAGTTCACAGACACACGGATATGCACGCACAGACACACATACACTCACCATTTTCTGAAAATGCTTTTCTTTATATAGGGGACCCTAAAACATATATTTCCGGTGAAATCTCGGTATAGAATTTTTGGGTGGAGTGTAATTACCTTCTCTATAGTACGTGTAGAGAAATTAAATACACGTATACCTATTGATCCTATTTGCAGTTAAGAGATACAATACTCGCAATAATATCTAATGACGCTACACTTCCTCCTCTGGTTTTATTACTCATTTGTCTCAATGAATCCGTGAGGTGTGTTATTTATCATGAAAATAAAGTTCATATTAAATCAGATTCATGATTAAATATACTGAAGAAGGTTTGACTAATTATCGCAAAAGCGGAGAATAAACATTGTTAGATTTATATGCTTTTCTCAACAAACTATTTTTAAAAAGGATTATTCTGCTATCCACTTCAAGTTAAGATAAACATTTACATATATGCTTGTAAATACAAAGGAATAAGAAAATACTCGAGGATAAACGATAATCAAATAATTTAAGAGCTGATCCTTATTTAACTGAATTGAATTTGCTTGACTAGGAGAAAGAAAAAGAATAAGGAAATACCAATTGAGGAAAGTATAAAAACTTCAAAACTGAAATGCATATTAAGGAATATTTTGGAAATGATTTTGTTCCACAAAAAATATATTTTAACCATATCTGCACTTACTTTTGTGTATCTCTTACGGTTTGCCAGTTACGAAAATTCATTCAGAACTTACAAGCTTTAGTCAGAAACTTCAAAATATACGCTTTATTTGTTATTTAAATGTCCTTAGTATTTTATTTGAATTAAAATTGTTAGTCGTTTTTCAGATAATCGGAAATTTTGAAAACATCTCCAATGTTAAGAGTAGATCCAGGGGGCAGGATTTTTTTGAATATCCTGGAGTGTAGGAATTTTGCTGAAAACCTTCGCGTCGCATCTTTGGAAGATAAGCAAATTAAAATAACAAGTTTGGTATTTACCCGACTTATAATTTTCACTTTCTCTACACGCACTATGTATATATTGCAATGCACCCAAAAATTTGGTACCGAGATTTCACAAGAATACAAAGAAAGCATTTCTAATGTCCGTGTGCGTCTGTCAGTCTGTCTGTGGGTATGTGTGTGTGTCTATGGGCAGCATAGCTCAAAAACGAGAACACCATTAAATATCAAACTTGGTATTTAAGTTTAGTATCTTCCAACGATGCGACACGAAGATTTTTAAGAAAATCCCACCACCCCAACTACCCTTTACATGGAACTTTTTCTGAAAATTTTTATTTTCTTAAAAATGGCTTTAACGATTTTGATTAAAATACCACATACTAAAGTCATTTCTATCACATGGATATCTTGAATTTTCTGGGAATAGCCTCTAAAGACTACTTTATTCTGAATGAATTTTACGGAATTTTGCATAACTGCTAAAGAGATGGGCAGAAACTTACCACGCAAAAACTGTGGAGCATGTTAAAACACACAATTTATATCATATAAATTTTTTCGTGGAGTTGATCGTTTTTAAGATACTCCTTGTTTTTAGTTTCAGCTTTGAAAAACATATTTTTCTCACACAGGAATTTGTCAACTTTTGTCCATACAAACATAACAACAAGATTTTGACTGTCACTTTAAACTATGGTACTCCCTTATTTCACTTCTACTTACAAGGAAGCAAGTAATAAGATTATTTCTGCTAATTTTTTCTCATTTAGCATGAAGTAAATGGAAGCATAAGTTTTTAACAATAATTTGTTGCAGAGATGTAGAGAGAGTCATGTGAATGGAAAACATCAGATTTTGCACAAATTCTCAAAATATATATTTCCGTAAGAATCTCAGTAACAAATTTTTGGGTGGGATGCAACAGTTTCTCTTACTGCTACGTACACTGTATATAGTACAGAAAATGAAAATCTCAATTATGATTAGCATTCACATAAATGTATCTAATTAAACTTATAAAAGCTTATTCTTCTACACACACACACACACACATATATATATATATATATATGCTAATTGTAGGCACTGGCATTTCCTTTAAAATGCTCTCTACCTAGAAGAGGAATTGAATACATTAAACTAAATCGATAGTAAAATGTTTTAAGAGTACGTTGCTATGTGATGATGTTGAAGCTCAATTTTCTCTCATGACTAAGATGAATAAAAATTCTAATGTGTTCCATTTATATGGTTTTCTATACCTATACTGCAACAAAATATTCATGAAAAAGGTTATTCTTAAATTTGCTATATCTACTAATCGAGATAAAATTAGCAGAAATGGTATTTTTAGTTATTTCCTTAATCATAGAAGCGAAATAAAATACGCTGGGATAAAGCGGTGGTCAAAGCTTGTAAGAGCTGGTCACTATGCGATTGCTTTGAAATGCAGTTCTCTTTGCAAGGCGACTTCCTGTTGGAACGTTTAAACCAATAAGAATGAATATTTCGGAAATGATTAACCTTCCATAAAGGAAATTATTTACATGAAAACTTGGTATCGAATTTTTAGGTAAATGTAATAAATTCTCTACTTGCGGTGGTAACCAAAGTAAAAATGCTTCTTTTTTCTTTCTTATTTTCAGGAAGTTTCAAAACTTGTATTTCCGCTGAAATCTCGGTATTGTTTTTAGGAGGAATGCAATGCCTTATCTATACACCACGTACATAGATTTTTTTTTTTTTTTTTGGTAGTGTTTAACGCCCGCTTTAACTACTAATGGCACCGCAGGCGGTGGCACGGACACATGAATGACGATGGAGCATCGGTGGAATGCGATGGCGGGGGAAACCGGAGTACCCGGAGAAAACCCGCCCCAGCGCCGCTTTGTCCACCACAAATCTCACATGCGGTCGCTTGGGATCGAACCCCGGCCGTCTAGGTGAGAGGCTAGTGGTCTAACCACTCGGCCACGGCGCGACCCGATAGATATTTTCTATTCACATGTATTACTCTATCTGTTCCCCCAACAAACTTTTCTTACAAAAGATTATTCTTACATCCACATCATGGTAACCGAGATAAATATTAGCAGAATTGGTCTTATTATTTGTTTCCTTGTAAGCAGAAGGGAAAAGAGGAAATACACTATGTTAACGCGATAGCTAAATATTATAAAAGCTGGTCGCTATGTGCAGCCATTGAAATTCCGTTCTCCTTTTTTTTTTTTTTTTTTTTTTTTTTTTTGCCAGCAATAAACAAAAGATAAACGAAATGAAGAATAACCTGCCGTTTGAGAAATGTGTAAATAGCTTAAAATTGAAACCAATAACTCGAAATATATCGAAAAAAGTTAATTCTACAAAACATCTACATGATATAAGTTGTGTGTTTTTGTGTAATAAGTTTTTGAGGTTTACCAGTTATTTAAAAGTCTCCCGAAAATTCAGAATTTGCTTTGTATTTGTCATTAGAATGCTTCAAACATAGAGTATCTTAATTAAAGTCGTTAGAGCTATTTTTGAGAAAATCAAAATTGTCAAAAAATGTTCCTTTAAAGAGTAGCTGTGGAAAAATGTTTTTGAAAAAAAATGGTGTTGTATAAAGATATTGAACTTAAATATCAAGTTTCGTGTTTAACCGTCGATTTTAAACTATGCAACCCATAGATACACGAACATGTTTCTAAAAATGCCTTTTTGTATTCATCAGGTGTCGGTCTTTCCGATGAAATCTCGTTATCGAGTTTTTGCATAGAATATAATACCTTCTGTATCAACTTTGTACATAGAGAAAGTAATATCAGAGGAATTATTTCTGTTATGAACTATGAAACAATTTCAGAATACGATTCTTAGCTTTACCAAGATATAGGTTTTGTACTGCACATCAAGCCCCTAACGTTTTCTAATCAGTATTTGTTTCTACAAGTACACATATTTAAAACTCTGTGTACCATTCACATGACTTTCTCTACATCTCTGCAACAAATTACTCTTAAAAAGCATATACATCTATTTACTTCATGTTAATCAGACTAATATAGCAGAAATAATCTTATTACTTGGTTCCTTGCTGGTTTCTATGTCACTGAAGTTCCTTTGTTTGTATCGAAGCAGTTGACAAATTCGTATATGAGAAAAGTACAAGTCTTCATAGCAGAAACCAAAAACAAGGAATGACTCAAAAACGATGACTCCACGAAAAAAAGGTGTATAACATAAATTGTGTGTTTTAACGTGCTCTATACTTCTTCTGGAGTAAGTTTTTGTCCATCTCTTACGGTTTAGCAGTTATTCAAAATTCCGTAAAATTCATCGAGAATAAAGTAGTCTTCAGAGGCTATTCGAGATACACATTTTATTTGTCAGGTAAATATCTTTAATATAGAAAATTTTAATCAAAATCTTTGGAGCCATTTTTAAGAAAATCAACATTTTCGAAAAAAATTCCATGTAATGGGTAGTTTGGGGTGGGGGGATTTTTTCAAAATTTTCGTGTCGCATCCCTGGAAGATACTAAACTTAAGCACCAAGTTTGGTATTTTACCGACTTTTCGTTTTTGAGTTATCGTTTTCACAGCACACGGACACGAACACACGGACTCACACACACATACACACACGGACCTTTTTGAGAAAATGCTTTTTTTGGATACAGGGGACCCTAAAACATATATTTCCGTTGACATTTCGGTATCGAATTTTTGGGTGGAGTGCAATACTTTCTCTATACACTATGTACATAGTGCGTATAGAGAAAGTAAAAAGTTGAAGATTAAAATTAAAGTACCCCTCTCCATGGTGTGGATGTAAGCTCACATTCAACAGGTACCGCGTTCGAATCTCAGCTAGAGTGAGTTGCTGAATAAGGTTTTTCAGAGGTCATTTACTTTCTCCTGAAAGATGAATGTCGGGTAACTCAGCTCTAAGTACCCGGGCTCTTTTGAATATCCTCGTTCAACGACGTAGCCGGTTAAAGGTTGAGAAGGTTAAAATACAGTTAAGAAAATTTAACGAATTAGTGCTTTCTCTACAATGTTAAATAGGTAGAAACGGTGTTGTATTTTACCCAAACATTCTATGCCGATAAATACATTTTTTGTGGTAGATACCCTGAAGCATTTTTACTTTCTCTACAAATGCTATGTACATAGTGTTTAGAGAGGGTATTGCACTCCACCCAAAAATTCTATACCGAGATTTCACCGGAAATACATGCTTTAGGGTCCTCTGTATCCAATAAAAGTATTTTCAGAAAAAGGTCCGTGTGTGTACGTGTGTGTCCATGTGTCTGTGAACACGATAACTCAAAAACGAAAAATGAGTAAAATACCAACTTTGACATTTAAGTACAGTATCTTCCAGAAATGCGACACAAAGGTTTTGAGAAAAATATCCCACCGCAAGCTACCTTTTCATGGAAAAAAGTTCGAAATTTTAGATTTTCTCAAAAATGGCTATTACGATTTTAAATAAAATACCGTATATTAAAGATATTTATATAGCAAGTAATATATATATATATATATATATATATATATTTTGAATTTTATAGAAATAGCCTCTAAAAACCTTTTTATTCTGAATGCATTTTGCTGAATTTTGCGTAACTGGTAAACCGTAAAATATAGACATAAACTTACAACATAAAAAATGTAAATCACGTTAAAACACATAATTGGTGTCATATATGCTTTTTAAGTGGAATTGACCATTTCTAAGGTACTTAATACTTGTTTCATGTTTAAAATGCTTCAACTTTTTTCACACGGAAAGTTGTAATTTCCTGGTCCTGTTTAGAAATTAATTTCCTTCACATGGAAACCAGCTTGTAAATAATTTGACTATCGTTTTAGGCTAGTGTATTCCATTATTTTCCTTCTACTTACAAGGAAGCAAGTAATTAGGCCAATTTCTGCTAACGTTTATCTCGATTATCTATAAAATAGACGAATATGTTTTTCACAATAATTTGTTATAGCAGATAGAGAAAGTCATAAGAATGGAATCCATCAAATTTTAAAAAAGAAAGTGCATGTGTATGTGTGTAAACAGAATAACTCGAAAGTAAAAGTTCCACAAATTCCATACCTAATATTCAAGTTCTGTATCTCGCAAAGATGGGACACGTAGCTTTAAGAAAATTATTCCACTGCAACTACCTTTACATGGAACATTTATTTTTTATTTTCTCAAATCTGACGATTTTTTATAACAAACTAATTGTATTATGTATTTCTTAAATTTCCTTGGTACTGTCTAGGAAGTCCTCTTCATTCTGAATGACTTTTGTACACAAACTTGTGGACCGTAAGACTTAGACAAAAACTTTAAAACAAAAAATCCGATGTGTTCCATTCACATAACTTTCTCTACACCTCTGCAACAAATTATTGTTAGAAAGCTTATGCTTCTATTTATTTCATACTAATCGAAAAAAATCAGTAGTAATAGTACTTGCTTCCTTGTAAGTAGAAGCGAAATAAGGGAGTATCATAGGTTAAAGTGATAGTCAAAATTTGGTTGCTATGTGGCTGAAGTTTCTTTGTTTGTATGGACTGGAATTGTTAAATTCCTGTATGAGAAAAGTATGTTTTTAAAGCTGAATCCAAAAAATAAGGAGCATCTCAAAATTGACCAACTCCACGAAAAAATGTATGTAAGATAAATTGTGTGTTTTAAGGTGCTCTAATTGTTGTGTGTTGTAAGATTTTCTCCATCTCTTACGGTTTAGCAGTTATGCAAAATTCCGTAAAATTCATCCAGAATAAAGTAGTCTTCAGAAGCTATTCTCAGAAAATTCAAGATATACACTTTTTTTCTCGTGTAAATATCTTTAATATACGAAATTTTAATCAAAATCGTTAGAGCCATTGTTTAGAAAATCAAAATTTTCGAAAAACGTTCCATGTAAAGGGTAGTTGGGGGTGGGGGGATTTTTCTCAAAATCCTCGTGTCGCATCCCTGGATACTAAACTTAAATACCGAGTTTGGTATTTTACCGACTTTTCGTTTTTGAGTTATCGTGTTCACAGACACATGGACACACTGACACACACACGGACCTTTTTCTGAAAATACTTTTTTTGGATACAGGTGACCCTAAAACATATATTTTCGTTGAAATCTCGGTATCGAATGCAATACATTTTCTATACACTATGTACATAGTGCATATAGAGAAAGTAAAAAAAAGATTCGTGTATGTATGTGTATGTGTGTGTGTCTGTGGATAGCATAGCCCCAAAACGAATAGACCGTCAAATAACAAACTTGGTATTTAGGTTTAGTATCTTCCAAGGATGGGACACGAAGATTTTCAAAAAAATTCTCGCATCACAAACTACAGTTTCCATGGAAAGCTTTGATTTTCTTAAAAATAGCTCTAACGATTTTGATTAAAATCCCATATATTAAAGTTATTTATATCCAAAATAAAATGTATATCTTGAATTGTTTGGGAATAGTTTCTACAGACCTGTTTATTCTGGATGAATTTTTATTAATTTGGCCTAGCTAGTATACCGTAAGGGATAGACCAAAAACTTAATATATAAAAAATGTGGATCTTGTAAAGATACACAAGTTATGTCATATATATATTTTTTCGTGGAGTTTAGCGATTTTGAGGTATTCTTTGTAATTAGTTTCAACTGTGAAGTACTTATACTTTTCTCAGACGGAAGTGTCCGTTTTTCTTTGGTTCTAATCCTGGCCAAGCAAACTAGCGATTTGCAATAACAATCGCATAACGACAATTGTTAAAACACTTGACTATCACTTTAGTCTAGTGCATTCCCTTAGTTCCAGTATACTTATAGGGAACTAAGTAATACATTTCTGTTAATGTCTATCTCTTTTAGCATGGTGTTGGAAGAAGAATGAACTTTTGTAAGAAGTGTATTTGAATAGAGAAAGTCATGTGAATGGAACACATCAGATTTTTTTTTTTTTTTTTTTACTTTCTCCACACGTGCTATGTACATAGTGTATAGAGACGGTGCATTCTATACCGAGATTTCGCCGAAAATAGACGTTTTAAGATCTTCTGTATCCAAAAAAAAAACGTATTTTCAGAAAAAGGTTTTTAGTGTGTGTGTGTGTGTGTGTGTGTGTGTGTGTGTGTGTGTGTGTGTGTGTCTGTAAACACGGTAACTCAAAAACGAAAAGTCGGTAAAATACCAACGGTGATATTTAAGTTAAGTATCTTCCAGGGATGCAACACGAACACCCAAAACTACATTTACATGGAACTTTTTTAGAAAAGTTTGATTTTCTCAAAAATGGCTCTAACGATTTTGATTAAAATATCATATATTAAAGATATTTACCTGACATAAAATGTATATCTTGAATTTTCTGGGAATAGTCGCTGAAGCCTACATTACTCTGGATGAATTTTACGGAATTTTGCATAACTGTTAAACCGTAACAGATGGACAAAAACTTCCCCCACAAAAAATGTAGAGAAAGTTAAAACACACAATTTAAGTCATATACATTTTCTTCATGGAGTTAATTGTTTTTTGACATTTCTTGTTGTTATCGGTTTTAAAAAACTTCTCCTGTCCATACAAACAAAGGAACTTCAGTCACATAGCAACCAGCTTTTGACTATAACCTATGGCACTCCCTTATTTCGCTTCTACTTACAAGGAAGCAAGTAAAAAGACTATTTCTGCTAATTTTTACTTTCTCTATACATACTATGTACATAGTGTATAGAGAAGGTGTTGCACTCCACCAAAAAATTCGATACCGAGATTTCACCGGAAATATATATTTTAGGGTCCCCTGTATCCAAAATAGTATTTTCAGAAAAAGGTCCGTGTGTGTCCGTGTGTCTGTGGTCTGTGAACACGATAGCTCAAAAACGAAAAGTCAGTAAAATACCAAACTTGGTATTTAAGTTTATTATCTTCCAGGATTGCGACACAAAGATTATGAGAAAAACCCCCAACCCCAAACTACCCTTTACATGGAACTTTTTTCAAAAATTTTGATTTTCTAAAAAATGGCTCTAACGATTTTGATTGAAATGTTATATATTAAAGATATTTACCTGACAAATAAAATTTATATTTTGAATTTTCTGGGAATAGCCTCTGAGACTACTTTATTCAGGATGAATTTTGCATAACTACTAAACCGTAAGAGATGGACAAAAACTTAACACACAAAATATGTAGAGTACGTTAAAGCACACAATTTATGTTATATACATTTTTTTCTTGGAGTTGATCGTTTTCGAGATATTCCTTTTTCTTGGTTTCAACTTTGAGAAATTTATACTTATATCATACAGGAAGTTGTGAACTCCAGTCCATACAAACAAAGGAACATCAGTCACATAGCAACCAGCTTTTGGTTTTCATTTTAACCTATGGTACGCCCTTATTTTGCTTCTACTTACAAGGAAGCAAGAGATAAGACTATTTCTGCTAATTTTTCTCGAATGGAACACATAAGCTCTTTATTATAAAGCACTGAAGGTAGGCTGTAAAGGATGTGGTACTGCGGGGAATTATTACATTAATATAGGGTAAAGCTGAAGCTGGGTGGAAGAGAAAAGATGAACGATATCATTACCGTTTTATTTTCTTGCGAGCGGGTGTGCAGTAAACTGGAAGTAAGTTGATCAGAGACAGACCAAGACATGTTCCGCATACAAAGAGTTATACCTACCTATCAAAAACCTATCCCTCGAAATAATCTTTCACTGCGATAGCTACTTCCTTTCTCATTTACTCCTGGACAGGCTTTCATATCTCCCTTTGTTTTAAATTGCTTTAATCAAAGTTTTCATCATTCGTCCATAAAAATATCTGATGTGTTTCATTCACAGGACTTTCTGTACACCAAGTTATTGTTGTTAGAAACCTTATGCTTCTATTTATTTCATGGTAATCGAGAAAAAATATACAGAAATAGTCTTATTACTTACTTCCTTGTAAGTAGAAGCGAAATAAGGAAGTACCATAGGTTAAAGTGGTAGTCAAAAGCTGGTTGCTAAGTGACTGAAGTTCCTTTGTTTGTATGTATGGACAGGAGCTGACATATTCCCGTATGAGAAAAATAAGTTTTTGTCCATCTCTTACGGTTTACCAGTTATGCAAAATTCCGTAAAATTCATCCAGAATAAATATGTCTTCAGAGGCTATTTCCAGAATATTCAAGATATCGTTTTACTTGTCTTATAACATCTATAACATTAGGCATTTTAATCAAAATCAATAGAGCCATTTTTGAGTAAATCAACATTTTTGAATGTTTCCATGTCAAGGATAGTTTGGGGTGGGGGATGTTCTTCAAAATCTTCGTGTTGCATCCTTGGAAAAAATAAAGTTAAATACCAAATTTGATATTTTACCCACATTTCGTTCTAAGAAATCGTGTTCACAGACACACGGACACACACGGACCTTTTTCTAAAAATCCCTTTTTTATACAGGGGAGCCTAAAACACGTATTTTTCCAGTGAAATCTCGATATCGAATTTTTGGGTGGAATGCAATACCATCTCTACATACTGTGTCACAGTACGTGAAGAGAAAGTAAAAGTTGAGTTTTATTTGTACACGCTCTTTAACTGCTGTGGTTCTCAGCCTCCCATTCTAAATTGACTGTGAAAGATCGGTTAATTTTGTCCAGAGGTCTCTTTATCTGTCTTGCCGTAAATCTACGCCGGTTTTACTTCCCTTCCAAAGGAAGCTATGGCAAAGACTTTTACACCCGAAAATCCATTCCGAATTTGAACCCGCGACCTTGGACAATACCAGAACAGAACATTCATTCATCTAAAAGGAAACTTAACATCACCAATAGATTAGTCAAAGGCAGTAATAGAATTTGTGTAAGGATGATTTTGCGGGATAACAACCGAGTTAAAATTGCAGTCCTAAAAATTGAAGCTTTCGACCATCTTAACACTGCGATCTTCGTCAGGCAACTAGTAAAACAGTTATTTATAAAATTAAATTAAATGGAATTTTATTTATGGACGTTCTTTAACTGCTCTGGTTCTCAGCATCCCATTCTATACTTGGCATGAAAGGCCGCTTAATTTTGCTCAGAGGCCTCTCTATCAGGCTTGAGGTTCTTTCTTTTTCATGCAAACTTTATATACTCAAGGTCGAGGGTTCAAACCCGGCGGAGTAGAGTGGATTTTTTCAGGTGTAAAAATCCTTAGCATGGCTTCCTTCGGAAGGGAAGTAAAGTCCCGTGTCGTAGATTTACGGCTCGTAAAACAACCTCAAGCTTGATTGTGAGGCCCCTGAGCAAAATTAAGCGGCCTTTCACGCCCAATTTAGAATGGGACCCTGAGAACCACTTCAGTTAAAGAGCGTCCAATTTTCATTTACATTTTTTTTTGAGGTCCCATAAGTTAACAGCTTAGCAGTTGTGCTATATCTGTAGTTGTACTCAATCCCAACCAATCAGATATAGCCACATTGTTGGCATAAAATCTGAACTTCCCGGTAAGTTTCTCTGCAGTCGGCTTCTGGTGGTGTAGCGGTCTTCCATCGAAGTGTTCACCTTAGCTTAGCTTTCTAAGAATGAGATCTGGTAATATATCCACATAATTTTATCCTCAGTCTGCATCTTTTGTCATGTTGCGGTCATCCATCCAAGTGTTGTCCACGCCCAATGCTGCTTAACTTGTCCTAGGATGACAGGGCTCCGCGCAGTTTCTGACAACATTTCTCAGTGATCCGCTTCGGACTCGCATACGGTCAACCATTCGTGTGCTGGCCGCATCCAATGCTGCTTAACCTCACAGATCCGACGAAACTTAGAGCGGAGCATATTACACTTTTAATTAGTCCTTTACCAGTAGATGTTGTAATGATTACTATGCTAACTTCATATACCCAAGGTCGCGGGTTCAAACCCGGCGGAGGACGATGTGTTTCTTTTCGGACGTAAAAATCTTTAGAATGGCTTCCTTCGGAAGGGATGAGCTCAAGTAAAAGAATCTCAAGCCTGATAGAGAGGCCTCTGAGCAAAATTAAGCGGTATTTCAAGCTCAGTATAGAATGGGACGCTGAGAACCACAACATTTAAAGAGCGTCCGTAAATAAAACGCCATTTCCATTTCACCTCATTGCGAGTTCGTAACAGACATCAGCATAGTACACCAAGCAGTTTCTTGAAAAACCGGGTTATGATAGAAAATATTACTGATGTGCCGTTGGAATAAAAATTGAGGGGTTTTAAGGCACGTATAACAAGAAGCCAAATAGTTACTTACATCCACATTGTTTATTATTTGGATATAAATATTAACATTACACTATGCAACGTATATTTATACCTAAAAGGGTCAGGATTCTTTCACAGTGGCAGGTAACATACTTGCTCACATTTTTACTTTCTCTACACGTACCATGTACATAGCGTATAGAGAAGGTATTGTATTGCACTCAAAAATTTGGTACCGAGATTTCACCGGAAATATATATTTTGAGTTTCCTTGAATAAAAAAAACATTTTTAGAAAAAGATCCGTGTGTGTCTGTGTACAGCAGATTTTTACACACCAAACTTGGTACTTAAGTTTGATATCTTCCAAGGATGCGACACAAAGATTTAAAAAAACATTTTTCGAAATTTTTGATTTTCTCACAAATGGATCTAACGCATTTGATTAAAATGTCGTATATTAAAGATATTTACCTGAGAAATAAATAAATATCTTGAATTTTCTGGGAACAGCCTCTAAGACTACTTTATTCTGAATTAATTTTACGGAAATTTGCATAACTGCTAAACCGTAACAGATGGACAAAAACTTTCCACACACAAAATGTTAAAAAACCACAATTTTTTCGTGCAGTTGATCGTGTTTTTTAGATATTCTCTGTTTTTGATTTCAGCTTTAAAAACATATTTTTCTCATACAGGGATTAGTCAGCTCCTGTCCATACAAACAAATGAACTTCAGTCACATAGCAACCAGCTTTTGACCATCTCTTTAACCTATGGTACTCCCTTATTTCACTTCTACTTACAATGAAGCAAGAAATAAGACTATTTCTGCTATTTCTTTTCTGGATTAGCAAGATTTTTATCGAACATATTGTTCCAATAACGAGTGGATCAATGTGCTATGGTGTGGATAACAGCGCATGTGCAAGTGGAACTTAAAGACAGCAGAAGGTTTTCCAGCGCCTCATGTAGAAGTATTATGCTGTACTGTAAGCCAGAGCAGGTTATTCTTCAGGACATCTGTTTGGAACTGTGAAGTTAAGTATTTGACTCATCTCTTTCTTATAGTTGAATTGAAGTCTTAAAGAAGCTTACATGCGTTGTGCTTAAGAGTACTGAAAGCACAAAATTCAGTTCGGTATGCCTTAGTCCACGCTTAAACCGTTTCATAGAGAAACGTTATCTCCGGAAATAATGCTTAACCCAATTTGAAATTTCGGATATGTTTCAACAGATAATATCTACTCCCATCTTATGTATGCATTCTTTCACATATTTTACGCCTGGTCTCCAAGACGGTATTAAATGCAAGCTTATAGTATAATTATCAAATAGCATCTAAAGTATTCCAGAACCACTGTTACAAAAATATGCACTAGGATGAAAATCAACAATATCAGGGCCCGCCTGGTAGTGTGGTGGTAGCATGTCTACTTCATATTCAACAGCTCGCGAGTTCGAATCTCGCTTAGGGCGAGTTACCTAGATAAGCTTTTTTTCGGGGTTTTCCCTTGTCCTGAGAAGACGAATGTCGAGTAATTTTAAGCTCCATGGACTCCGAGATCATTTGAGCATCATTTCACAAATGTCATTCATCGTCCGATATGACCAACCAGCTAAAGGACGTTAAACTACAAAAAAAGGGACACTTAAGTTTTTCCTTCTACGCAGTGACAGTAATATGATAGAATTGCTGCATTCCACCCAAAAGTTTACTGTTGAAATGTTTCCAGAAATGTATAATTTGAAGTCCACTGGACACAAAAAATCGTATGTGTTACACTCACATGACTCTACAAAATGCTTACAAAAGATTATTCTTCTTTCTACACAATGCAAATCGAGATAAACATTAGCAGAATGTTCTTATTACTTAGTTCCTTAAAAGTAGAAGGGAAAAGGAATGCACTAGGGTAAAGTGATAGACAAATGTTTTAAAAGCTGCCGTTATGCGATTGCCATTGCAAACTACAAACAAAGAAGATCTCGAAAACGGTAACCCCACAAAAAAGAAAAGAAGTATATGATATAAATTGTATATTTTAACGAGATCTACATTTTTGTGTAGTACGCTATTTGTCTATCTCTTACGGTTTACCAGTTATGCAAAATTCAGCAAAATTCATTCAGAATAAACAGATCTTCAGAAGCTATTCCCAGAAAATACATCTTATTTTTTATGGAAATGACTTTCATACGTGGTATTTTAATTAATATCGTTAGAGCCATTTTAAAGAAAAACAAACTTTTCGAAAATATTTTCATGTAAAGGGTAGTTTGGGATGGGAATATTTTCTTGAAAGATACCAAACTTAAATACCAACAGCTGTTTTTCGTTTTTCAGCAATGCTGTCTACACACACACGCGCGCGCGCTGACCTTTTTCTGAATATGTTTTTATGGATCAGAGGATCCTAAAACATGTATTTCGGTGAAATCTAGGTATAGAACTTTTGGGTGGAATACAATACCTTCTCTATGTGCATTTTATATACGGGGCGAGAGAAAGTAAAAAGTATTTATAGAGAAAGCTCACTGTGAGTAGTGTGAGAGCAAGGCAGACAGACAGACAGACCGACAGACCGACAGACCGACCGACCGACCGACCGACCGACCGACCGACCGACCGACCGACCGACCGACCGACCGACAGACAGACAGACAGACAGACAGACAGACAGACAGAGAGAGAGAGATAGATAGATAGATAGATAGATAGATAGATAGATAGATAGATAGATAGATAGATAGATAGATAGATAGATAGATAGATAGATAGATAGATAGATAGATAGATAGATAGATAGATAGATAGATAGATAGATAGATAGATAGATAGATAGATAGATAGATAGATAGATAGATAGATAGATAGATAGATAGATAGATAGATAGATAGATAGATAGATAGATAGATAGATAGATAGATAGATAGATAGATAGATAGATAGATAGATAGATAGATAGATAGATAGATAGATAGATAGATAGATAGATAGATAGATAGATAGATAGATAGATAGATAGATAGATAGATAGATAGATAGATAGATAGATAGATAGATAGATAGATAGATAGATAGATAGATAGATAGATAGATAGATAGATAGATAGATAGATAGATAGATAGATAGATAGATAGATAGATAGATAGATAGATAGATAGATAGATAGATAGATAGATAGATAGATAGATAGATAGATAGATAGATAGATAGATAGATAGATAGATAGATAGATAGATAGATAGATAGATAGATAGATAGATAGATAGATAGATAGATAGATAGATAGATAGATAGATAGATAGATAGATAGATAGATAGATAGATAGATAGATAGATAGATAGATAGATAGATAGATAGATAGATAGATAGATAGATAGATAGATAGATAGATAGATAGATAGATAGATAGATAGATAGATAGATAGATAGATAGATAGATAGATAGATAGATAGATAGATAGATAGATAGATAGATAGATAGATAGATAGATAGATAGATAGATAGATAGATAGATAGATAGATAGATAGATAGATAGATAGATAGATAGATAGATAGATAGATAGATAGATAGATAGATAGATAGATAGATAGATAGATAGATAGATAGATAGATAGATAGATAGATAGATAGATAGATAGATAGATAGATAGATAGATAGATAGATAGATAGATAGATAGATAGATAGATAGATAGATAGATAGATAGATAGATAGATAGATAGATAGATAGATAGATAGATAGATAGATAGATAGATAGATAGATAGATAGATAGATAGATAGATAGATAGATAGATAGATAGATAGATAGATAGATAGATAGATAGATAGATAGATAGATAGATAGATAGATAGATAGATAGATAGATAGATAGATAGATAGATAGATAGATAGATAGATAGATAGATAGATAGATAGATAGATAGATAGATAGATAGATAGATAGATAGAGAGAAAGCACATACCTCACAAATTAACCTCAGCACCTTCAGAAGAAAGGGTGCGCAAATTTTTGAAAAAAAACTCTACATTCCAACCTCCCTTTACATGAAACGTTTATCGATTTTTTTTTTTTTTTTTTTTTTTTGTTTTCTCAAAAGTGATTAATGATTTGGATTAGAATAAGATGTTACTAAGTTAGGATGTTTATGCGAAAAATAATATAATATATATACCTTGAATTAAGGGAGAATAGCTAGTGAATCATTTTCATCTGAAAGAATTTCGAATAATTTATAACTGTTGAACGCTAAGCGAAAGACAAAAACGTGCTATTCAGAAATGTAGATCTGCTTAAAACTCACAATTTTTTTCCATATACTTGTTTATGTTATATCATTTTCGAGATATCGTATCCCCTAATCATATGCTGCCCTTAACAGCACGTCATATAAGAGGCATTTCCATTAATAACATACTGATTTCTGGCAATGATACCAACTCGCGTGGCATTCTGAGTTTCTATTTTTCTTCAATTTTACGCATTAGATCACATGCACATTCACATGCTCATTAATTTTTCAGACTCTGGGAAGGATGTGGAATAATTTAGGCTAGAGAAACATTTGCCGGGAGTCGAACCCGGGACCTCACACATAGCATCCAGAATGGAATCTAACCCGGGACCTCTCAAATGGGGCTCTGAGACGCTACTGCCTGTTGTCTACTAAATCTATTCAGATTAATTTTGAAATAACACTTATATATTTATATAGCTCTTTTTCAGTAATTTAAAAATGCAAAGTAATGAAAACTTTCAAACAAATCTTTACATGATTTTTACTTCCGCTATACGTGCTATGTATATAAGGTGTATAGAGAACGTATTGCATTCCACCCAAAAATTCGATACCGAGATTTCACCGGAAATATGTTTTGAGGTCCCCGAATCTAAAAAAAAACATTTTAAAAAAGGTGTGTATGTTTGTGTGTGTGTGTGTGTATGAGTAAGTCTGTATCTGTGGACAGCATAGCTCAAAAATTAAAACACCTTTAAATGCCAAACTTGGTATTTAAGTTTATCTTCCAAGAATTTTCAAGGAAATCCCCTACCACAAATTGCCCTTTATATGGAAAATCTTTGAAAATTTGTATTTTTCTGACACATGGCTAACGATTATTAAAATATCTCATATAGTACATATTTACATCACAAATAAAATGTATATCTTGAATTTTCCGGGAATAGCTTCTGAAAACCTGTTCGTTCTGGAGACATTTTTCGGAATTGTGCATTACTAGTAAACCGTAAAAAATAGACAAAAACTTACCACACAAAATATGTACGCTTTGTTATAACACACAATTTATGTCATGTGCAGTTTTGTTTTATGGTTGACCGTTTCCAAGATATTCCTTGTTATTGGTTTCAATTTTAAAATGCGTATACTTTTCTCATACAGAAAGTGTCCGTTTTTTTTTTGTTCTACTCCAGGCCAAGCAAAGAAGCGATTTGCAGTGACAATTGCATAACGATAGCTTTTAAAACATTTCACTATCGCGTTAGCATAGCGCATTCCATTATATTCCTTTTGCTTATAAGGAACTAAGTATATTCTATTAGTGCTTATCTCGATTAATATGGTGTAGAAAAAATGTTAATCTAAGAAGTTTGTTTGCAGAACAGTTAGAGAAAATCATGTGAGTGTAACACATCAGGCTTTTTTCTATACATTCAGACTATGCAGAAATAGTTTTGTTCCTTGTGGTTGAATACGGTAGGCTTAAGCAACAGTCGAATCTTTCAAGAACGGATCGCCTTTGAAGTTCAGTTCTCTGTGCTGCTAGCGAATTTCCAGTTGAGAAACGTTGGAGTAATAGATACTTTATAATTCAAACCAACAAAAATCTGATGTGTACCGTTCACATGACTTTCTCTATATCCCTGCAACAAATTATTCTTAAAAAGCTTATACTTCTATTTACTTTATGCTAATCAGAAAAATTAGCAGAAATAGTCTTACTTGCTTCCTTGTAAGTAGAAGCGAAATAAGGGACTACCATAGGTTAAAATGATAGTCAAAATCTGGTTTCTATGTCAATGAAGTTCCTTTGTTTATATGGATAGGAGTTAACAAGTTCCTATATGAGAAAGGTATAAGTTTTTTATCGCAGAAACCAAAAATAAGGAATGTCTCAAAAACGACAAACTCTACGAAAAAAACTATACAACATAAATTGTGTGTTTTAACGTGCTTTACATCTTTTGTGCAGTAAGTTTTTGTCCATCTCTCACAGTTTAGCAGTTATTCAAAATTCATTAAAATTCATCCTGAATAAACTACTCTTCAGAGGCTATTCCCAGAAAATTCAAGATATACATTTTATTTGTCAGGTAAATATCTTTAATATACGATATTTTAATCAAAACCGTTAGAGCCATTTTTGAGAAAATCAAAATTTTTTAAAAAAGTTCCATGTAAAGAGTAGTTTCGAGTGGGGGGATTTTTCTCAAAATCTTCGTGTCGCATCCCTGGAAGATACTAAACTTAAATACCAAGTTTGGTATTTTACCAACTTTTCGTTTGTGAGTTATCGTGTTCACAGACACATGTACACACTGACACAGGGACACCGGACACACGGACACACACACGGACCTTTTTGCGAAAATGCTTTTTTTGGATATTGGGGATCCTAAAGCATATATTTCCGGTGAAACCTCGGTATCGAAATTTTGGGTGGAGTGCAATACCTTCTGTATACACTATGTACATAGTGCGTATAGAGAAAGTAAAAATGATATCTCGGAAATGCTGAACGCTACAAGTTTTTATCGCCATCAATTGCATGCTTTAACGATACTGCTGCTTTTCTTTTAGTACTGAATACTAGTTATATTAGTCATTCAGAATGAAGAGAACTTTACAAGTTTTTTCCAAAAAGTTAAAGATATACAGTAGCCACCAAAATATCTTAAAGATGACATTTTAAACATAATTGAGAAAGCTTTTATGAGAAAATTAAAAATAACCAAACATTCGATACGGATATTTCACCGGAAATACATGTTTTGGGTCCCCCTGAATCCAAACAAAAACATTTTTGGAAAAAGGTCCGTGTGTGTGTGTGTGTGTGTGTGTGTGTGTAAGTCTGTGTCTGTGGACAGCATAGTTCAAAAACGAAAAGACCGTCAAATACCAAACTTGGTATTTAAGTTTGGTATCTTCCAAGGATGCGACACGAAGATTTTCAAGAAAATCCCCCCACCGCCAACTACCCTTTACATGGAACTTTTTTTCGAAAATTTCGATTTTCTCAAAAATGGCTCTAACGATTTTGATTAAAATATCTTATATTAAAAATATTTACCTGATAAATAAAATGTATATCTTAAATTTTCTGGGAATATGCTCTGAAGATTACTTTATTCTTGATGAATTTTGCATAAGCACTAATGCGTAAGAGATGGACAAAAATTTAACTCACAGAAAATGTAGAGCACGTTAAACCACTCAATGTTATATACATTTTTTTCGTGGCGTTGATCGTTTTTTAAATATTCCCTGTTTTTGATTTCCGCTTTGAAAAACTTATGCTTTTCTCATACAGGAATGTGTCAATTCTTGTTCATACAAACAAAGGAACTGCAGTCACATAGCAACCAGTTTTTCACTATCACTTTAGCTTATGGTACTCCCTTATTTCGCTTCTACTTACAATAAAGCAAGAAATAAGATTATTTATGCTAATTTTTCTCTATTCGCATGAAATAAGTAAAAGAATAAGCTTATTAACAATAATTTGTTATAGAGATATAGAGAATGTCATGTGAATGGAACACATCAGATTTTTTTAATGTATAGTGTAGTTAAATGTAGACTTTTAGTAGCGTATGTAGCAAAATATTTTGATTTTAGAATCAATGTGAATTCTGAGCAGATGTTGAAATAGAGCGGCTATAAAAGGTTGATTTACGTGGCAAAAAAAAAAAAAAAAAAAAAAAACACACAATAACAAAAAACAAAAACAGATATATAAGAAGTCTTCCATTACTAAAAAATCTCAAAGGTATCAAGAGAATTTTAAAATTATGTTTGCCTAGTTCATTTAATGTAGGTAATTGTACTGTATCATTTTTCTTTTCTCTCTTTTGTTTTCGAGCATAATGTCTTTTTAATCTCATATGTTTACTGACATACATTAGTCATTTTAACCTGTTTAAGAATAGAATTTAATATTTTAGCTGATACACTGTTACGTTTCTAACAAAAGGTATTAATAAATACAATGGTAAAATATGACTTTTTGAGATTGGGTAAAAGACGTCACTACTGTTCATTCTATGCTAAACAGTGAGCGTTTGTGTTATCATTGTGACCATCTTCACGTAGCAAAATGAAACCTTGTGATTTATTTGCTCTTTTTACATTCTCTAGCCCGTTACTTTAGTGTACATAGTGGATAGAGAAGGTGTTGTATTCCACACAAAAATTCGATACCGGAATTTCACCGGAAGTATATGTTCCAGGGTCCCTTGTATCCAAAAAAAAAATCAGAAAAATATTGTGTGTCTGTGAACACGATAACTCAAAAACGAAGAGGCGGTAAAATACCAAACTTTACATAGAAAAAAATTTCGAAAATTTTGATTTAATCAAAAATGTCTCTAATGATATTGATTAAAATGCCGCATATTAAGACATTGATATGGCAAATAAAATGTATAGCTTGAATTTTCTGGGAATAGCCTTTAAAGACCTCTATATTCTAAATGAATTTTGCTGAATTTGTGTCACTGATAAACCGTAAGACATAGACAAAAACTTGCTATATAAAAATGTAGATCACGTTAAAATACACAATTCATGACATATACAGTTTTTTCGTGGAACTGCCAATTTCTGAGATATTCCTTGTTATTTGTTTCAGATTTTAAATACTTGAAAGTTGTAAACGGATTTCAAACATATGGCAACCAGCTTTTAAAATATTTGACTATCGTTTTAACCTAGTGAATTCCCTTATTTTCCTTCTAACAAAGAATTAAGACAATTTCTGCTAATGTTTATTTCGATAATCATCAATTAGATATTAGAATATGCTTTTTAACAATAATTTATTACAGTGATGTAGAGAAAGTCATGTGAATGGAACACATCAGATGTTTTGTTATCACGTGATCTTCTTCACGTAGCAAAATGAAACCTTATGAATCCTTTACTCTTTTTATTTTCCTAGCCTGTTAGTACAATGTACATAGTGGATAGAGAAGTATTGTCGATACTGAGATTTCACCGGAAATATATGTTTCGACGTTCCCTGAATACGAAAAAAGCATTTTTAGAAAAAGGTCCATGTGTGTCTGAAGACAGCATACTTCAAAAACTTCTTACGGTTTAGCAGTTAAGGTAAATACGACAAAATTCATCCGGAATAAACAGTTCTTGAGAAGTTATTCCCATAAAATTCTAGATATACATTTTATTTCGGATGTGAATAGCTTTAATATAGGGAATTTTAATCAAAATTGTTACAGCCATTTTTAGAAACTCATAATTTTCGGAAATGTTTCCATGTAAAGCCTATTTTGCGCTGGAAAATTTTATTGAAAATATTCATGTCGCATGCTTGGAAGATACCGAACTTAAATACAAGTTTGGTATTTTACCAATCTTACCACTCACGGACATTTTTCTAAATTTTTTTTATTCAGGGGGTCTCAAAACATGTATTTCCGATGAAATCTTAGTATCGAATTTTTGGGTGCAATTCAATACCTTCTCTTTGCACTATGTACATAGTAAGTAAAAATATGCCAGTTTACGACACACGAGGTAGATTTGAAGAAAGAAGTGGCGATAGCGGTTGTGAAAGTGCGATATTCAATGTCCGTTATCTGTATTTATAAATAACGTTTTCATTATAAACCATTGTTTTATATGCAAATGAAGCTAAACTGCATGTATTATGATTATGTCCCGAAGATCTTGTATTTAAAGTAGTAACCCCATTAGGGCGCGTAGGCAGAACCACCACATTGGCATTCCTCCATAAAGCACCTTTTACTTCATGATCGCATACTAATTTGACATGTGATTTATTAGTCAGGGCTTTGAACGTTTCTCGTTGTGAATTCTGCCACATGGAGCTAAAATAACACTAGACACAACCCATCCAGTTTGCTTCTAAGTACATTACACTCTAAAAGATCCATGTCAAATTTCAATACCAAGCAGTTTTAGTAAAAGTAAACCTTTATAAAAAATCTGAGATGTACCATTCACATCACTTTCTCTATATCCCTGCAACAAATTATTCTTAAAGAGCTTATACTTGTATTTACTTCATGCTAATCAGTATAAAATTAGCAGAAATAGCCATATTACTTGCTTCCTTATAAGTAGAAGCGAAATAGGGAGTACCATAGGTTAAAGTGATAATCAAAAACTGGTTGCTATGTCACTGAAGTTCCTTTGTTTGTATGGACAGCAGTTGACAAATTCCTGTATGAGAAAAACAAGTAATATCTAAAAAACGATTAACTCCACGAAAAAAATGTATATAACACAAATTGTGTGTTTTAACGTGCTCTACATGTTTTGTGTAGTAAGTTTTTGTCCAACTCTTATGGTTTAGCAGTTATTCAAAATTCCGTAAAATTCATCCAGCATAAACTACTCTTCAGAGCCTATTCCCAGAAAATTCAAGATATGCATTTTATTTGCTACGTAAATGTCTTTAATATATGATATTTTAATCAAAATCGTTAGAGCCATTTTTGAGAAAATCAAAGTTATCGAAAAAGTTCCATGTAAAGGGTAGTTTGGGATGGGGGGATTTTTCTCAAAATCTTCGTGTCGCATTTCTGGAAGACACTGAACATAAATACCAAGTTTGGTATTTTACCGACTTTTCGTTTTTAAGTTATCGTATTCACAGACACACGGACCTTTTTGTGAAAATACTTTTTTTGGATATTGAGGACCCTAAAACTTATATTTCCGGTGAAATTTCGGTATCGTATTTTTGGATGGAGTACAATACCTTCTCTATACACTATGCACATAGTGCGTATAGAGAAAGTAAAAATCTGATGTGTTCCATTTACATGACTTTCCCTAGATCTATTGTTAAAAGGTTTATTCTTCTATTTACTCAATGCTAACAGCGAAAAACTTAATAGAAACGTGCTTCCTTGTGAGTAGAAGGGAAAAAATCTGATGTGTTACACTCACATGACTTTCTCTAGCCGTTCTACAAACTTCTTACATAATATTATTCTTCTTTCCGCATCTTGCTAATCGAGGTTCTTATTACTTAGTTCCTTATAAGTAGGAAAAAATAAGGGAATACACTAGGCTAAAGCCATAGTCAAATGTTTTAAAAGCTGTCGTTATGCGATTGGCTTTACAAATCGCTTCTTTTCTTGGCCAGGAGTAGAATAAAAGAAAAACGGGCACTCCCGTCTGAGAAAACTATAGGTACTTCACAACTGAAACTAATAACAATGAACACCTCGAAAAGGGTAAGCTCCACGAAGAAAATGTATATGACATAAATTGTGTATTTTAACAAGGTCTACATTTTTTGTAAAGTAAGTTTATGTCTGTCATTAGTTATTCCAAATTAAGCAAAATTCATCCAGAATAAATAGGTCTTTAGAAGCTATTCCCGGAAAATTCCAGATATACATTTTATTTGTCAGGTAAATATCTTTAATATACGATATTTAAATCAAAATCGTTAGGGCCATTTTTAAGAAAATCAAAATTTTCACAAAAAGGTCCGTATGTGTACGTGTGTGTGTGTGTGTGTGTGTGTGTGTGTGTGTCCGTGTGTCTGTGAACACGATAACTCAAAAACGAAAAGTTGGTAAAGTACCAAACTTGGTATTTAAGTTTAGTATCTTCAGATTTTGGAAAAACATCCCCCCACCCCAACTACCCTTTACGTGGAACTTTTTTCGAAAATTTGGATTTTCTCAAAAATGGCTCTAACGATTTTGATTAAAATTTCGTATATTACCTGACAAATAAACTGTAGATCTTGAATTTTCGAAAGAAGTTCCATGTAAAGGGTAGTTGGCGGTGGGGGGATTTTTTCTCAAAATCTTCGTGTCACATCCCTGGAAGATACTGAACTTAAATACCAAGTTTGGTATTTTAGCTACTTTTCGTTTTTGAGTTATCGTGTTCACAGACACACACACACACACACACAGACACACACACACACACACACACACACACACACACACACACACACACGGTTTATTTGGGTTCAAAACGTGCATTTAAGGAGAAATCTCGGTATCGAATTTTTAGGTGCATTACAATATCTTCTCTATGCCCTAGGCACATAGTACATGAAGAGAAAATAAAAAAAAAGCTGATGTGTACCATTCACATGCCTTTCTCTATATCCCTGCAACAAATAATTCTTAAAAAACTTATACTTCTATTGACTTCATGCTAATCAGTAAAACCTTAGCAGAAATAGCCATATTGCTTGCTTCCTTGTAAGTAGAGGTGAAATAAGGGAATACCATAAGTTAAAGTGATAATCAAAAGCTGGTTGCTATGTTACTGCAGTTCCTTTGTTGTATGGACAGCAGTGGACAAATTCCTGTATGAGAAATGTATAAGTTTTTCATAACAGAAACCTAAAATAAGGAATGTCACAAAAACGACGAACTGCACGAAAAAAATGTATATAACATAAATTGTGTGTTTTAACGTGCTCTATATTTTTTGTCCATCTCTTACGGTTTAGCAGTTATTCAAAATTCAGTAAAAATTCATCCGGAATAAAATACTCTTCAGAGGCTATTCCCAGAAAGTTCAAGATATTTGTCAGGTAAATATCTTAAATATACGAAATTTTAATCAAAATCGTTAGAGCCGTTTTTGAGAAAATAAAAATTGTCGAAAAAAGTTCCATGTAAAGGGTTGTTGGGAGTGGGGGGATTTTTATCAAAATCTTCGTGTCGCATCCCTGGAAGATACTAAACTTAAATAACAAGTTTGGTATTTTACCTGTTTTTCGTTTTTGAGTTATCGTGTTCACAGACACAGACAGACAGACACACACACACACACACACGGACCTTTTTCGGAAAATGCTTTTTACTTTCTCCAAACGCACTATGTACATAGTGTATAGAGAAAGTATTGTACTCCACCAAAAAATTCGATACCGAGATTTCATCGAAATATATGTTTTAGGGTCCCCAATATCCAAAAAAAGCATTTTCACAAAAAGGTCCGTGTGTGTGTGTGTGTGTGTGTGTGTGTGTGTGTGTGTGTTCGTGTGTCTGTGAACACGATAACTCAAAAAGGAAGAGTAGGTAAAATACCAAACTTGGTATTTAAGTTTAATATCTTCCAGGGATGCGACACAAAGATTTTGAGAAAAATCCCCACACCCCTAACTACCCTTTACATGGAACTTTTTTCCAAAATTTTGATTTTCTCAAAAATGGCTCTAACGATTTTGATTAAAATTTTGTATACCAAAGATATTTACCTGACAAATAAAATATATATCTTGAATTTTCTGGGAATAGTCTCTGAAGAGTAGTTTATTCTGGATGAATTTTACTAAATTTTGAATAACTGCTAAACCGTAAGAGATGGACAAAACTTACTACACAAAAATGTAGAGCACATTAAAACACACAATTTATGTTATATACATTTTTTTTGTGGAGTTCGTCGTTTTTGTGACATCACTTATTTTTGGTTTCTGCTATGGAAAACGTATGCTTTTCTCATACAGGAAGTTGTCAACTCCTATCCATATAAACAAAGGAACTTCATTGACATAGCAACCAGCTTTTGGCTATCACTTTAACCTACGGTTTCCCTTATTTCGCTTCTACTTTCAAGGAAGCGAGTAATTAGACCATTTCTACTATTTGTTTTTCTGATTAGCATAAAGTAAATAGAAGTATAAGCATTTTAAGAATTATTTGTTGCAGGGATATGGAGAAAGTCATGTGAATGGTACACATCAGATTTTTTTTAGATAAAGGGGACCCTAAAGCATATATTTCCGGTGAAATCTCGATATCGATTTTTTTGGTGGAGTGCAATACCGTCTCTATACACTATGTACATAGTGCCTATAGAGAAAGTAATAAACGTAGTTGAATACCAAACTCCATAATTAAGTTCAGCATCTTTCAAGGATGAGACACAGAGATTTTCAGGAAAATCCTCCCACCTTAGACTACCTTAACATGGAAAATGTTACGTAAATGTTAATTTTCTCAAGAATAGCTCTAATGGTGTTAATTAAAATACCGTATATTAAATATATTTACAAGTCAAATAAAATGTATTATTTAGGAATGACCTCTGATGACCTCTTCATTCTAGATGACTTTTACATTATAGGTAAACCGTAAGAATTAAACAAATACTTACTGTGCAAAATATTTAGATTTCGTTAACACACAATTTACATTTTTTCCTTTGTAGTTAGCTATTTCCGATATATACCTTGTTATTGGTTTCACTTTTAAATCACTTAAAAGTTTTCCCAAACGAAAATGTGTAATGTTTTTATTTTATTTCTGGCCATGTAACTCCTCTACCGATGAAGACCATGTGTGGTAGTGTTTATCTCAATCAGCATGACCTAGGTGGAAGAATAAACTTTTGTAGGAATTGTTCGCTAAAGAAAAAGTAGAAAATGCCATGTGAATCTAATACATTAGATTTTTGTGCACTTCTTGTTTTCAATTTCGGTTTAGGTAATTGTGTGTATTGCGTTGCATAGGAATTCGTTAACTTCAAATTTGAAAATGTACATTCTGGTTCTATTACTAATTTAACCTATTTACTTTACGCTATGTTGCTTCTCTACACAATAAAGTTTTATGGACGGTAAGCACAACTTTTTGTATAGAAGTTTATCACAGAAATATTTTATAAAAGAACGAGCATTAGACTGTCCGATATGTTATAAATATGGGTAAATATGGGGAACTTGCGCCGTTTTAAAACTGGAATTACACTAAGTGCGATTGGTTGATTTTGTATTTCTGATGACATTTCAAAGGTTTTCCTTGTCAGAAAAATTTGCTACTTTCTCTACATGTACTATGTACATAGTGTATAGAGAAGATATTGCACCCCACCCAAAAATTCGATACCGACATTTACACGGAAGTATGCGTTTCAGGGTCACCTGTATGCAAAAAAAAATATTTTCAGAAAAAGGTCGGTTTGTGTGTGTGTGTGTGTTTGAACACGATAACTCAAAAACGAAAAGTCCGTAAAAAAAAAAAAACTTGGTATTTAAGTTTAGTATCTTCCATATGTGCGACACGAAGATTTTGAGAAAGATCCCGCCACTCCAAACTACCCTTTACATGGAAGTTTTTCAAAAATTTTGATTATCTCAAAAATGACTAACAATTTTTATTAAAATATCGTTTATTAAATTTATTTACCTGAAGAAATAAAATGTATGTTTTGAATTTTCTGGGAATAGCCTCTGAAATCTACTTTATTCTGGATGAATTTTACGGAATTTTACATAATTGGTAGACCGTAAGAGATGGACAAAAACTTAGCGCCACAAAAATGTAGAGCACGTTAAACACACAATTCATCGTTTTTTAGATATTCTTTGTATTGTTTTAAAAAACGTACACTTTTCTCATATAATAGCAACCAGCTTTAAACCATCACTTTAACCTATGGTACTCCCTTACTTCTGTTCTACTTTCAAGGAAGCAATTAATAAGACTACTTCTGCTAATTTTTTCTCGATTAGCATGAAGTAAATAAAAGCATAAGCTTTTTAACAAAAATTTGTTGCAGAAATGTAGAGCAAGTCTTGTGAATGGAACACATCACATTTTTTGTTTTATTATAGACAAATTCGTGCGATACTGGAAGGGTTGGTATTTTACGTATATGACTGATATTTACCAAATAATTATATATAAGCGATTGCTATATAAATAATAAATAGTTTTATAATGTTCAGAAACATATTTCACCGCCAAGTACTACCACAATAGAAAATTAGAAAAATAAATGTATATACACACACTAACCTTAACAGATTTAAAACTAACCTCGAGTAAATTTGAAAATCACAGGACCCAGTCGTTTTGGCTACAGAAATACATAAAGTTAAAACTCACAGAAACGTATTCCTCCAACAACCACTATAGTCACACTAACCGGTGAATTATTCCTACGGGTTCTCACGACACGATAATCCTGCAAAGAGCGACATATGACGTTTTTGCATACCAATATATACAGAGTCTTTCGCTAGCAACAAAGCCGAACTTTTTCACTATAAATGCAATTTTTGTGCAAACATTTCAGCATATACACGTTATAAAAACCATTTATTATATATATATATATATATATATATATATATATATATAATGCTCGTTTATGTATTAGTGTTTGGTAATTATCTGTCATATACGCAAAATACCAACCATTCCAGCATGCACCTGAATTCATCTATAATAAAAAAAAAATCTGATGTGTCCCATTTACACGACTTTCTCTACATCTCTACAGCAAATTAAGGTAATTATTTACAAGTTGGGCCGCTCTCTCCGCTGCGACTTATGCCAGTTTTGCGCTCTAACGGGACAGGTGTGGTTAGAGAGGGATTATGGGTGGGGAGATTGTTTAAAAAACTAATGTTATATCCATTGCGCTGTTAGGAGTTGTTGGAAATATCGATAATGAGGTACTACCACGATATAAAATTAGAAACATATATTTATATACACACACTAACCTAAACGGATTGGAACCTAACCTCGCGCTAAATTTGAAATACACAGGCTTTGAAATTGTCATCATAAATACAAAGTCAATCAATCGCACTTAGTTTCATTCGATTTTAGAGTGGCCGAAGTTCTGCATAATAATATTCACTGAACAGCTGTATCTGCGTGAAACATACTTGTCATACATCAGCACAGCGTCTAGCGACATATGCCGGTGTTGCATTCCACAACACTGTTCGCCTGCCGCCGACAATGAAACTCAGGTTTTAGGCCCTTTAGTGTGTAGTATTATTATATATTTACATTACAAAGGTACTACAAGACTTCTTTATTTATATTCTACTCCTTCTAGGCAGCATACTTCATAAATATTCACAAAAAAGGATCGCTACGCGCACGTAATAAATTAGCGTTTAACTTAATTACGAGCTTTTCCGATAAAAAAAAAAAATTGGTGAAAACGTAACAAGTATAAACCAAACTTACAGTCAAACCACAATTTGTTTAATTTCTAGAGGGGCCCAAGTTCTCTATAATTACCCAAATTAATGTTAAAAAACTTATGCTTCTTTTTACTGCATGCTACTCGAGAAAAACATAGCAGAAATAGTCTTATTACTTGCTTCCATGCAATAGAAAGGAAAAGAGGGAGTAACATAGACTAAAGTATTAGTCAAAAGCTGGTTGCTATGTAACGGAGGTTCCTTTGTTTGAATTGACAGGAGTTGAAACTAAAAACAGGAAATATCTCAAAAACGATCAACTCTACGAAAAAAGGTATACTATCTACATAAATTGTGTGTTTTAACGTGCTCTACATTATCTGTTACGTGTTTTTGTCTATCTCTTACGGTTTTCCAGTTATACAAAATTCCGTGAAGTTCATCCGGAATAAAGTAGTCTTCCGAGGCTATTCCCAGAAAATTCAAGATATACATTTTATTTGTCAGGTAAAAATTTTAATATACAATATTTTAATAATAATTGTTAGAGTCATTTTTAAGAAAATCAAAATTTTCGAAAAAAAGCTCCATGTAAATGGTAGTTGGAGCTGGGGGGATTTAATTGAAAATCTTCGTGTCGCATCCTTGGAAGATACCAAGTTTGGTATTCAACAGTCTTTTCGTTTTTGAGCAATGCTCTCCACAGACACACACGCACACACGGATCTTTTACTGATTCAGAGGGACCCAAAACATGTATTTTCGGTGAAATCTCGGTATCGAATTTTTGGGTGGAATGCAATACCTTCTCTATTTTTTATGTATATAGTACGTGTAGGGAAAGCAGAATCCAAGCTTTTGCGACAATTTTTTTTTTTTTTTGAAATCGTCATCAGAAATACAAAGTCACTCAAATACTGTTAGTTTCATTCGAGAGCGGCCCAAGTTGTGCATAATAACGCAACCATGTTTTGTAAAATATATTTGTCATAGATGTTTTACAGTTAAACATCACCTAATGCTCAGCGCAAGATCCCTTCATACTGCATAACTTCAATGGTTACTCCCCACGCTCCCACATTAACTCTGACGCGCGAATACAAACACTGTAATCGATGTAAATTACAGTTATACTTCAGGTATTTCACTAGCCTTTGCTCAACAGGATGGTCCCCATCTCCATTACATTTCCAGGTTTCCATACACTTCTTCAGATGCACTTCACTAGCACTCTCGATTCCAAACATGCACCGTCCCAATTATACACTACACCAACTAACAACAGAGCATCAAGCTTGCTCCCTCAGGTGGTGGCTTACCGGACGGAAGTACAACATAAGTTTTGAAATGATTAGAATGGGAAAATACTATTAAGGATAACTTAAAGCTAAGAGTCGCTGATTTCTTTCACATTTCAGTAAATAATTACGCAACTAAATGATGTAGCCCTTGACAAGAAACTGTCTCCTAAAGCATAAGGCTAATAGACATAATTAAATAGTCTATGCTTGTCCTACAACTGTATAGTCATTTAGCTTACTAGACAAAATGCATTCGAAATTCATTCCTATGTTGAGTTTTACTTTCTCTATACGTACTATGTACATAACGTATAGAGAAGGTATTGCACTCCACCCAAAAATTCTATATTCTATACCGAGATTTCAGCGGAAATATATGTAAAAAAAAAACATTTTTAGAAAAATGACCGTGTGTGTGTCTGTGTGTTTGTGTGTAAGCAGCATAACTCAAAAACGATAAGTCCGTTAAAAACCAAACTTAGTATTTAAGTTTGGTATCTTCAAAGGATGCAACACGAAGATTTTCAAGAAAATCCCCCACCTCCAGCTACCCTTTACATGGAACTTTTTTTGGAAAGTGCTGATTTTCGCAAAAATGACTATAACGATTTTGACTAACATATGGTATATTAAAGATATTTATCTGACAAGTAATATGTATATTTTGAAATTTCTGGGAAAAGCCTCTGAATAGATAGACAAAAACTTAGCATACAAAAAACGTAGAGCACATTAAAACACACACTTTATGTTATATAATTTTTTTTCGTGGAGTTGATCGTTTTCGAAATATGCCTTGCTTTTGATTTCAGCTTTTAAATACGGGAATTTGTCAACTCCTATCCATACAAAAAAAGGAACTTCAATCACATAGCAACCAGCTTTAGACTATCACTTTAACCTATGGTACTCCCTTATTTCGCTTCTACTTACAAGGAGGCAAGTAATAAGACTACTTTTTCTGCTAATTTTTTCCCGATTAGTATGAAGTAAATAGATGAATAAGCTTTTTAACAATAATCAGTTGCAGAGATTATAGAAAAAGTCATGTGAATGGAACATATTAGATTTTTTTTAATTAGACCCAAACCCCGGATTGGGTCTAGACGAGCCCCTGCAGTCCGCTATTGCCTCTGGTCTAGATTAATCAGCAGCAATCCTATCAAAATCTTCAACCACCATAGCTAATATTTCCCCTTGTATATTAATTCCTTTCTGTGATTAGTATAGAGAATTGTCGTTTTGCGTGACTGATTACATAAGAAATCAGTTGAAACGAAAATAAACTACTTTGCTATTCCTAGACCAAATTTTGTAGCGATATTCCTGTATGTTTTAGACCAATTTAATATTGTTTATTCAATAGTGTATTTATAAAATGAGAACTCTGTATAAGGCTCTGGACTGATTTTATGGCTGAGCGACTCTCGTTGGGCAGTTATTGACCATTTCCTCCGGATAAAATATGTAAGCGTAGTATATACATTTTCTAATTTATCAGTATAATTAATTCCGTTATTTCACAGCACAAACAGAACCCACTGAAATTCTCTAAAAATATTGTGCTTACGCGCCCAAAAGCACGCGCTTTATTTACATAGATTCACTGCACCGTTGCAAGTGTGCGTGAATTGAAACGAGCTCGAGCAGGTGCTTTACAAACAACAATACATTGTCACACCTGCATGAAAGAACACATGCAATAATGGAAATCTCTTGCTGTGTAATCGAGAGCTATAAACGGAAGAAGGCCAATCCCGCTTTATTCAATTTCGAATAGCGACTTCTAAAGGCGCAATTGGGTTGAGCAGAGCAAACAACTAGAGTACGAGCGTCGAAGAGACGAGGAATAAAATTGTTCGACCTGAATTATTGAAAGAACTTTCGTTACAAGTTGCTCTATAAGATTCGAGTATGTGACCTTTGTGGGTGGGGCCGCATACTCATACCTCAGAGGACATTCTTAGCAAGCATGTGTCATAAAAGCAAACGAATTTCTCCTTGTTCGTTATCAACAAATCTTCATAGCTTTCAGGGGCTAAGTTCAGTTACCAACTCAAAAGGTTGCTTATGAGTCGGACAGTTTCGAGATTACTCTTGAATGACAAACTTATGTTTTTCCCTAACCACTAGTATCTTATACTAATTATTTTTGTCAGTAATTTACCGTAAATATCAACAAAATTTGCAGTTAAATATTCAAATGTTTCATTTTGAATTGCGAGTTAAAGACCGAAAAATAATTTTCTTCGCTCACTGCAAAAGGGTTTTATTTCTGTTTAACTTTATCTAAAATCCATAAGTACTACTCTTTTAATCCCTTCCTTGTCATTCTGAAGATCACAAACGTTAAATTGTCTCTAAAAGATGATATTAGCGACGGAGGTATCCTTATTTTTCCAATCATTTCCTTTTATTCATTATCTATTATGAATAAATGGTATATTGAAAGAATAAAGGTGTTCCATTCGCATGATTTTCTCCACATACAAACCACTCCTACAGAAGAGTATTCTTTTATTTACACCATACTAATCGAGATAAACATAAACAGAATTAGCCTTATTGCTTAGTTTCTTGTTAGTAAAAGTGAAATAATGGAATGAACTAGGCTAAAGCGACAGTCAAATCTTTTAATAGCTGGTCACCACATGAAACAATTGAAATTCGGTTCTCTTTGCTTGCTAGCAGTTAACAAAAGAGAGGCGAAGAGAACCAAAGATATCTTCCCGTTTGAGAAAAGTTTAAGTAGCTTAAAACTGAAATCAATAACCCGGAATTCCTCGGCATCGGTTAACTCTGCAACAAAAATGCATATGATATAAATTGTGTGTTTTAACGCGATCTACATATTTTGTAAAGTAAATCTTTATGTTATTCTTACGGTTAACCAATTATGTAAAAGCCACTCAGAATGAAGAGGATTACAGGATATATAAAAGATGGCAAAATATGTCATTGAGAGTGATGCTTTAAAACAAAAGTATATTATGAAATTAATTTGTCGATGTTTATTATTGTTAGGTTCTCGACTAATATAATAAATAGAATATTATTATTCACCCTATAATTCGAAGTAAGAGATTGATTTCATCTGGAATATGTTTTGAGTTCTCCTAAATCCAAAAATAAACAAAAACATTTTTAGAAATAAATTCATGTTTTCATTTATGTGAACAGCATCTACCACAAATGAAAAGTTAGTGTTACATTTTCCTGGGATGCGAAACCAAGATTTTCAAGCAACTGCTCTTTATATAGGAAGTTTTATTTTATCCAAATGGTTCAAACTAATTTGATTTAAATATCAATGTTTAAGTAATTTTACGACAAATAGAAAGTATATTTTTAATTTTCTGGGAATAGCCACTGAAATCCGCTTTAGCCTGAAAGCCTTTTGCGTTGCTGGTAAATCGAAATCTTTCTACACAATAATGTAGATTTCACTATAGCAGAATAGATAATGCTAATACTTTTGTGAAGTTAAGAATTTCCGAGATGTTCCGTTTTATTGGTTTCATTCTAAAATGAAATGGTCAAGCTCCTAGTCAAAGCTGTCAACAGCTACTACAAAGTTTAACTATCCTAAGCCTGCTGTATTCCTCTATTCTCATTGAATCTACTTGGAAATGTGTAATAAAACTGTATGCACAAATGGTTATCTCTATTAATATAAAGTATTAAACAAAAAATCTGATGTGCTCCATTTACATGACTTTCTCTGTATTTTTATAATAAATTATTTTTAATACAATTATTCTTCTATCCTTTTCATGCTAATCGACATAAACATTAGCAGAAATGGTTTTATTACTTAGTGGTAGAAGGGAAATAAGAGGCTATTCCCAGAAAATTCAAGATATACATTTTATTTGTCAAGCAAATATCTTTAATATACGATATTTTAATCAAAATCGTTAGAGCCATTTTTAAGAAAATCAAAATTTTCGGAAAAAGTTCCATGTAAAGGGTAGTTGGAATTGGGGGGAATTTCTTGAAAATCTTCGTGTCGCATCCTTGGAAGATATCAAACTTGAATAACAAGTTTCGTTTTTAACGGTCTTTTCTTTTTTGAGCTATGCTGCACACATACACACACACGGACATTTTTCTAAAAATGCTTTTTTTGGATTCAGGAGTCTCAAAACATGTATTTCCGGTGAAATCACGGTATCGAATTTTTGGGTGCATTACAATACTTTCTCTATACACTATGTACATAGTACGTATAGAGAAAGTAAAAATGAGTACATAAACATTCATTCTTTCATTCAGGTATTGATGTACATGTTCCAAAAGTTCCTTTTTCTGACTGTACACTCTATACAACGGCGTTTTTCAAATAAAATCTACATGCATCCCGGCTATGGCAGTGAATTTTTCATGACTCTACCTATCCAACTCCTACACATGGTTTCTGTGAGAAAGCAATTAGTTAAATTATCTCAAGTGTCCATTATGGTTGGCTATACTATGAATCCTGGGACTTGAAGTACTTAGGGCAATGCTTCTGTGAAATTCCTAAATCCAACAGTTTTCAACTAATTAACCTGAAATTTTGAGCATGCATTTATGTATTACAGTAGTTACATGCTTTAAATTTTGGTTTATGTATCATAAGTAGTTTTTGAGTTATTAATTTTTAAATTAAAAATCTGGCGCCAAATTCAAATTACTCCACACGATGAAAATGATGAACAATTTATTGTTTTTATTTTTCAAAAAATGCATTTAAATATCAGGAGCAGAACTGTTATATGAATTTATTGTGCTACAATTAGTTCCAGAGGTAAAAATATTAAAGCAAGTAGCAGACAAAAACAATTGAATTTAAAAATCAATATCTACAACAATATTACGAATTTTATAAAATCATATGATAGAAACCCTCTTTTGCTTGTTAAGAACCTATCCTTTAAATTTAAGAGAGCTTGAATAAAATTTGCATCATGTGGAATATTTTGAATGGAAAAAAATGTTGAAAAAGCTGTAAACGAGAAAATCAAGTTTTAAAGTTCAAAACAATTCCCCTCTAAGTTGCATACCTTCAGTCTAAAACCCTTCAGACACTCAAGTTGGACCCTTCTTCCTCTTCTTTCTCTCCTCTGCAGCAGTCTTCTTCAATTTTAGTTTAGGAGAAAAAAATTATTTAATTGTTATTTTATTAATTTTTTATTTTTTCTACAGAAGTATGAACTGTATTATTTAATTACACAAGCACTGGTGATATTAGAAAAAAAATCATCCCATCGATTTTCTATTGTACTATTTTTAACCAAGCATAACAATTTTCATGCTTCTGTTTCGAAAACTGCATTGTGTGAAACAATTTAAATTGTTTTAAACTGTTTCTTTTTAAGTATTAGAATGTCATAATCTCCTGCAGAAATTTTTAGACCAAGAATATCTGTCTCGCGGACTGTTTACACAAAGACCACGGAATATGTAAAGCAAAAAAAAACTGCAAGTCAATTGATCCGAGTCAAGCTGCACTCTGCTATGAAACAGTCTCTATTTCACGGCCGGAAATATGCTGTTGGTGGGGTGTGGGGAGGCCTGCTGGGTGCTCTATCTCGCCTTTGGTTTAGGATGGGGAGGGCCCAGGTTAAATAATCGGTGGTGACGGGGCAGGTGTCTATTTCAATTTGAAATAGAAACATTTAATGCCAAATGTTATTGGCCAAAACCAAATTTCGGATTTTTACCAATTTTTCAGCACAGTGAAAGATTAAAGCACCACATCCACTTAGTCGTCCATTTGAATCGTCACGTGATACGGTTTAAAGCGCCGCATGGTAATAAAAATAACAGGAATGTGAACTACAAGCATTACATTATTTAAGTAGGCAAAAAACATTTTTTTCATTTTTCCACTTCTTGATCAAATTTCACAGATGCATCGCCATTGGGGTTGTTCATCTCAAAATAATTTGAGATCACCTTGTGGTTTAGTGGGTAACATGCGAGTCAGTTGAGAAATTCAGTGCTATGCCAGTAGAGCAACCGACTAGAGAGCGTGAGATCCGTGCTTCAAATCCCGGCTGTGGCATTGAATTTTTCAGTCTGACTCTACCAATCCAACTCATGACAATATAAGCTTTCTTAATGTCAAAGAAGCTTCTGCGCCAAGCATTCAACACAGCTTGCACTGTTCCTTCGATTTCAAACGTGTCTCGGATTCTTCTGATTGTTAACCTTGGTGGTAGTGTTCCAAACTCAGCCCTCCAACGTCGTTGAACCTCAACTGCATTCTCCAACTTCTGATAATATACAGTACCCACCTACGTTCATCGAACAATACATGCAACGTCTGTTTCTTTACAAACAGATAAACGAGTTTCTATGCTTTCCATTACATTTTGATTCATAAAAATCTGATGTGTTTCAGTCTCATAACTTTCTGCATCTACTCGTATTCTATAAAAATCTATAGTTACAAAGGTTCCATGAACAGGTGAAGAATAAAATAAAGTAATGGCAAATTCCCGTTTGACAAATTTTAAGTATTTTAAGATTGAAACTAATAACAGAAATATCCCGGAAATGACATGACAAAAATCCTGTGTTTTAACGATCTATATTTTTTGTGTAGTATCTCTTAGGGTTTACTAGTTATTCAAAAGTAATCCAGAAGAGATCTTCAGAGAGCATTCCCTGACAATTCAAGATATACAGCAAGGTTATTAGCAAGTAAATATCTATAATACATGGCATTTTTAATATAATCGTTAAGGCTATTTTTGAGAAAATAAAAAGTTTCCATATTTTTTCATGTAATGGATAGTTTGGGATGGGGGGATTTTCTTGAAAATCTTCGTGTCGCATCCTTGGAAGATGAACTTAATTATCAGCTGTTTGTTTTTGCGTTATTTTGGAAGATGCTGAATTTAATTATCAGGTTTGATGTTTAACCATTTTTTTTGTATTGTTCGCATGAACATACATTTTTATAAAAATATTTATCGTATACAGAGACCCTAAAACGTGTATTTCCAGTGAATTCCCGGTAGCGAAATGTTTTGTAGAATGCAATACCTTCTCGCCCACGGGCGCGCGTACGTGTGGACAGCATAACTCAAAAACGAAAAGCTGTTAAAAACCAAACTAGGTATTTATGTTTAGTAACTTCCAAGGATGCAAAACGAAGATTAATAAAAATCCCCCTACCCAAATTACCCTTTACATGGAAAAAGTTTGACAATTTGGTATTTTCAAAATGGCTCTAACGATTTTGATTAAAATACCGCATATTAAAGCTATTTACATCACAAATAAAATGTAGATGTTGAATTTTCTGGGAATAGCTTCTGAAGACCTCTTTATTTTGGATGAGATTTGCAGAATTTTGCATAACGCTTAAGCTGTAAGAGACAGACAAAAACTTAATACAAACATGCAGATCTCGTTAAAACACATAATTTATGTTTTTCTTATAGAGTTGAACGTATTTTTTTTTATATTCCTTATTGTTTTCAGTTTTAATTACCTAACCTTTCTCAAACGGGACCATGCAAAACGAATCGAGTCTCAATTGTTTTACACAACGACCAGCTTTGACAATTCCATTATTTCCCTTTTATTTAAAATGAAGCAAGTAATAAGACGAATTCTGTTAATGTTTCCCTCGATTGGCATGCTGCAGACAAAAGAATAATCAGTTGAGAAATTCAGTGCTATGCCGGCATGTTGCCATGGTAGCTCAGTGGTAGAGCAATCACCGCTAGATCCGTGGCTCAAATCCCGTCTATAGCATTGAATTTTTCAGTCTGATTCTGCCTATCCAACTTATGTCCTACACACAGATTGTGCGGAAAAAAAAAGAAAAGCAATTAAATCAAAAAATAATCTTTTGTAAGAAAGTTATGTGAATGGAACAAATCAGAATTTTTCCTTCATATTCTTCTCCTGTAATTGGCTAAATGTGAATGTACTGGCAACTCCAGTGTGGTTCTGTGAACTAGTATTGGTGTGTGAAAAGGAAGGAGTGTGTGATAAAAAATTGAAGTAATTGCAGAAAGAGAAACCAACACTATATATTTTTTAAATACACTCTTCTCTATTAAAGAAGCCTTTAATAAAAACAAATGACAATCATCATAAATACACATACTCAGCTCTACGATTCCATATTTTGGTACATTACATGTACAAATAAATAATTATTATATTAATAATAAACAGTCACAAAAAACGAGAACAAATATAGTTCCTTTAGATTTTAAAATAAGGAAGATATCCGCAGGGTATTTGTATTTTTGAAATTGACCTGCCAGAAAGCCTTGATCATGATAAATAGGATAACAGAGGCTTGGCATTATACATGGTTTGTGTAGTGAGGGTTTATGGTAATCTCTCTCTTTCTCTCTCTTTAGATACTTTCCTCATGACTCTTAAAGTTATAAGAAACAATAGTTTAAAATGCATTTTATGAAACTTATAATACTCTCTTAATTTCAAAAGAAATAAAGATATAGTCCACTTTCTCTGGTATTGCAACAGATTTACATTTAAAGAAGTTCTGTAGTCCTCAGAAGTCAAAACTAGTTTATACTTAGTCCTGCAATAACTTGGAGGTGCATGAAGCCAGTCTACTTCGATTTTCACACTTTTAATAATATGTTGTTTCAGTAGCTGTACATGTGTAGTTGAGAAACAATAGCCTTAATGTTATAGGTAAACATTCTATGGTCACAAATGCAAAACGCATTGAGATTCCATTGACAAAAGCAGCTATATCCAATTTAGAAAAATAAATAAATAAAATGTGATTGACAACTTTGAATTCTTATGTTCTTTCCATTGTATACGTAACAATAGTTGCAATTCATGCAACATCTAGAAAGAAAATTTGGTCATGCTGAAGTAATGTTTGTGATGCAGAAATTAGAAAATTTTCGAACTAAAAGATACAGTATCTTCCTATTTTTGTAGGTCTTTCAGAAAATTAACTTTGTCTGAAATAATTATGCAAGACTTATAAATTTCCCAAACAAAGACAACCTATACAGGATCTAATTCCTGGAAAAGAACATTAGGTTTCAACATTATTCGTTACAGCATTAGCTAAAATGAGATATGTGTCATTTTTCTCCAAAATTGTTATTTATGACCTCTTAATACACATTAATGCAAACATATTGCAGCAAGAGATTTGCACACTTAATTTATTATATAACAACCAAAACTTATTTTTTGAAACAAGAGTTGAATATTTTTGCATAAAAATTACCATTCTGTTGATATCAAACATACAGCTCAAAAATAATATGAATAAAACGCTTTCATCTTCCAGTCATATTATTCAGATTGTTATTTTAAAATTGTAAACTATTGTTGTCTGCTTAAAATGAAAAAAGCAGTAAAATACAGCCAAGAGGAGATAAAGTTATAAGCAAAAAATGCCTAAAACAACCTATCAAACCCACAATTTTATGATCTGTATTAATACAAAAGAAACATATTACATTACAAATAAAAGGATTTTGCTTAACTTTCAAGTCATACTTATTAGCTATGAGAATAGATAAAAATAATATATTCTTAATATTGGAAAATGACATGAGACGCAGCATAATCTTTTTGTATTAGTCAAATTTAATATTTAATTAAGAAATTAAGAAGTATTAAGATGACAGTTTTAAAAGCAATCAGAGTGAATATATGTTATTAAAAAAGAAAGCATATTCCAATATTACATTAGGTGTGTTTTGAAAAATAAAATCAATAATTTTCCTAATTTTTTATAATTGTTTAGATTTAGATGTTTTACTTGAAGCAGTTTGTATCAAAATTAATAAGTGTTTTGACCTCCTTTCCAAAGAAAAAGGAAAGAAAAAAAAAAAAAAAAAGGGAAAAGAGGTCAAAGCTACATTAGTTTCTTCCTTTTTAAATTAATTCTGATTGCTACTTAATGACAGATTCCTCATAATTGCAACATTTATGTACATATTGATTTAGTGTTTGCATTTCTTTTAGCTTTTATAGGTAAAGCATTTTCTTTATTGAATTAAGTTAGCACAGGGAAGAAATATTAAGAGTTATTCTTATATATATTTAAGTGTGAAATCAAAATATACTGGCGCTCCTCACTTAGTACCAATTCGTTGCAATGACTACCTTTCAAGGAAACTCGGAAATTAAATGAATGGGACCTCAAATATGCTTCTGGATTGTAGTTCTGGAAGTTGCAGAGCATGACTAACCTCTTAAACTGTAGTGTAAAATACCACATAACCTATTATAATATGATACACGGAACACCTTGCTGTTACGTCCAATGAAAAAGGGCAGGACATTATGTTTTTTAGAGTTTGGAACTTCTGATTTTTCTCTCATTCACTTTCTCTCCCTCTCTTTCATTCTCTCATTTTCTCCTTTTTAATCTAAGTTGATGTATATCAATATTAATATTCTCTTACTCTCTTGACACACATATGTTTTATTATGTACTTAGCCTATATAATAATTATCATCGAGCTTTTTCATAAATGTACCCTGGAGCATTTTGTCACAAGAATCATAGTTTTTTGTGTTCTTAACAAAAAGGAAAAGCCCTTTTCACAGACTGTATTATATCAATTTACCCTGTTGTATAGCGATTGGGTAAACATAGGATACTTCCATATTTATTTTTATTGTATACAAGCCACTGATAACACACAATGGAAACCAGAAAGCATGGAAGAATAATAATTATTGAAAGAAAGTTATTAGCAGGTGCGGACATTTTATAAACAATAGCAATATTAGGAAAAGTTTTGTACATTCATTTCTTTTTATCATATACTCTTCTGTGAAAATTAGTTAATTATTTGGTAAATTGCTTTCTCTCGTTTTATTTAAAGAAATACAATGCCTCTGGAGATATGCATTTAATATAATCTTTTCATTTCTGTGGTCCTTGATTCCAAAAGCTACAAGTGGAACAATATTTAAAAAGAAATGGAAGAAATATTCCCTAGTGACGTTCCCTTGTATGAAACATTAGTAATGAAGAATCAGGGACTCAAACAGAAAGTTTAAATAGCAAAACACACTTTCTTTCAGGTAACAAACAACTGATTATAATATAATCATTATTATTATTATCAATAATAAATACAATAGCAATAGAACAGTGCAGCAGGGTTATAGTACAGCTTCCAATGCCAGGAGAAAATACAGGAATAGGAAAACAAAAATAAATTCTATTGTGAAGAATAAAACGTTACACTCAATGCACAGAAAACATGCAGTTGAAGCCACTGTTCAGTTATAACAAGTTCTGATATTCAGTTTTGTTGTAGGCTATGTACACTCTCTGACTTCCTCGCAGGATAAGTGATTCCTTTTCTTCAGTAGATACTACCAGAACATAGCGTACCCTCCCATGCCACAAAAGTAATAAATCAAAACAACAACCACTGCAAAAACATATCACTGACTCCTATTCTCACACAAGATTAAAGAAATTAAAGAACACTAGGACTTGTTTATTTATAGTATATAATAAAAGAAATTAGTAAAAGCAATCATGAAAATCTGGCCATATAAAATAGTAATTTTTAATTGGCACAGAATGTCGTCCAGTCTTGGGTTTGCAGGCATATAGAGCCCAAAATGCTGATACTTGGGAATGTCTATGTCTGGATATTTTATTAAAAAATGTTAAGGATATCCAAGGTTTATGTTCACTTTTATAAAATTGCCTCATAATTTGATTGCAAAACATTCTTTTATGAATGACATTAGCCATAAATCATCAAATTCTCTGTGATTCTTAACATTATCTTGAACATATAAATAGCTGTACTAAAAATATGTTCAATACATTTGCATTTCTTTAGAAATTTGTATTTATAATTTTTATAGGAACTCATTATTGCAGAAGTAATATTCAAATTATGTACTTTTAAAACTATTTTCGAGGCAATTTTGATACATCAAACTGTATAGTGCCATTTTTTGGACTCTGAAACATCTGTTTGATGCATTCGGCATCTATTAATTAGTTAAAAATAATTTAAATGTTCAGTCTTCAAATAAACACATAGAGAACAATTGATTCTCTCTTCATCACAAATGAATAAAGTTTCACAAAAAAAGAAAGGTAAATGCTGATGAAGGAAAAGAGTTTGTGAATACTGTTAAGTACTACGAGCAATGAGAAACTTAAAATTCTTTGTTTGGTTTATATTGCTATAAACTAACTTTATTATCGCAGTTAAATCCTGAACTTTACGTGAATTACAGGCCTTGTATATGACTGATTTAAGGGTATTTTAGCTATAGACAGAAGATGCAGCATGGATTTAATGCTGGATAAATAAATAAAACCATAAACCTAAGCAACTCAACAATCATAGCAATGAACCCAATAAAGTACACTTATTCACATAATTTTTACATTGCTTTGGTATCAGTTACATTGATAAACAAACAGATGGATAACTAGAAATAGCTCCCAACAGTTTTAGGACCACATATTCACACTACCTTCTTTTTTTCAACACATTTAATACATTTTATTTTTTTATTTTTGCAAGGACAGTTCCATTTTTCCTAAACATCCCCATTCCTTTAGCAATCAGCACACATTAAAAATATAAACATTTCCTTATACTCTCAAAGATCCAAGGTACAATAGCTGTGTCTGTTTTACTAACCACAGATTTAACATTTAGAAGACATCATATTTGCAAGACAGTGAAGGGTTTTGGTTAGACAAATTAAAGGTTTACTGAGAAAAGTTCAAGTGAAACGAAAATAAAGAAGGGGTTCCATTGAGGGAATAACTGCTGAATTACAACACTTTTTCAATATATTTTGAACTATTGTAAAAAAACACAAACAATTTTGCTGGTTCTTAAACCAAACCCTACAAATGGTTATGCAGGCTTTTGAATCTGGTCACTATGAATTTTATAGATAAAGTCTTCACTGCACAAACATTTGGATAGTAAACGAGGACAGAGCCTAACTTTTACCATTTGTTTAACCTATTGAATTTCCGCTTCCTTTTATTTATTTATTTATTTCCTTTGACATAAAGCTTCATCACTGATCACTGGATGGTATAATTAATGTTTCTGGTATAATGGCAACTGGCTTGTCCAAATATAATACGAAAACATTGAGGTATAGTTTATGTTATGCTCTTGGATTTAGCATTGTTTTTTCTTCTCAGTTTTAAAGTCTATGAGAATTTTGACCCAACCGAGGGGGGAAGTGCTCCGCCAGGAGTATACTGAAGGATGGAGATGGGTGAGGTCTTTTGGACAACGCTTGTATCTGTGCTTGCCTGGCTGGAAAAAGAATTTGTAACTGCTCATAAAAGTAGCACAAAATGTGTGAAGAGGGAAGGAAACTGAGTGAAGTACAGATTAAGTGAACATGAAATTGTTCACTTAACCTGTACTTAGTCAGACAACAGTCAGCCAGGCAGACACAAAGAAGCGCAATGTTTTGTGGCATGTGTGGATGTTGTTGAGAGCTAGGAATCTAGTAGATACTCTGAAGAGGAAGATGGCGGAACCCTCCCCAGGGAAAGAGTCATGTGGTGTCCTTGGAGACTGATGCACTGGAATCTCCGGTGTCCTCTCCTGTGATGAGAGCTGGTAGGATGTGTCCTGCTCCCTTGTTGTTCTGGTTAACGACACACTTGCGCATGTGCTTCTCCAGAGTGGAAGGAACAGAAAACGGCATCTCGCAGAATCGACACCTGTAAACGTCTTTTCCGAGGCGTCCATGCGTTTTCATGTGCCGAGTGAGCTTGGAACTCTGGGCGCACGCGTAAGAGCACAGTTCGCACTTGTAGGGCTTCTCCCCTGTGTGGGAGCGTCGATGCACTGTCAAGTTGCTGCAGTTTTTGAACACTTTCCCACAATATTCACATGTGTCATTGCGACGGTTTTCCTTCTTGATATGGAGTCCACCTCCGCCGCCAGTACCACCGCCACCATTTCCGGGGCCACCTAGTCCCAGGTTCAGAGCGGCGGCAGCTGCCGCGGCGGCCGCAAGGGAGGAAGCACTGGGTCCGGCCTTTGAGCCACCTCCACTATTTGCTTTCAGCAACGCGCTTTCAGAAGCTGACTTTGAAGATCGTGTTACACTTCCTCCTAGAAGATCCATGGGAGCATCACTGCCGAAAAGATGATCTCGATGATGCGCGGCTGCCATGGCTGGTAACCATAGACCGGCGTACAGGCCATCTCTCTCTGGACCAACTCCTCTACCTAGAGAAGTGTGGTGATTGTGGTGATTCTCCAAGTCCAGCTTAAGGCGTTTGTTGGTCGCATCAAAGGGGTTGTCAAACGTGCTCCCTGGACCAAACAGACCGTGCGGGGCGCCTATTAGGTCAAGTGGAGGCTGACCTGCTGCGATTATGTTTTTAGCAAACTCTTCCCTAAAGCGCATTGCCGCAGCTGATTTGTCCAGGATGCCGTTCTCGAGGTTATTTTTTACCACATTAGGGATTGTTTTATCGTTCATCATAGTGGTATTGTTATTATCGGAGATAAGAGGAGAACGGTGATGAAATTCATCTTTGATGCTTAGGGGATGATGTGGATGGAGTTGATGCGTACCCACTACAGACTCCTGAAGAGCTTGTTTGTATGCCTCATTATATTGTTGGATATTACTTAAGCCGAATTTATCCATAAGTTCACCTACAAGACTCCCTGAAGTGGCTATCTTTTCCAAGGGAGTAGGAGCTGGTGTAGGTCGGGAGCTGTTTGGTTTCTCACCACCCGAGGAAGAGACATTATTAGGAGGTGTTGAAGAAGTGGATTTAGTCGTAAGATCTTCGGGAGCATCTCCTCCTAGATCGTCATCGTCATCATCATCGTCATCACCTTCCTCTTCCTCCAGTTCCATTTCTTCTTCCTCCTCTTCTTCCTCCTCCTCATCTTCCTCGTCATCATCGTCTTCATCGTCGCCATCATCATCTAGGGTTTCAACGGAGCCAGTGCGCGATATGTTATCCGGTGTCGAGTTGATGCTCCCGCCCCCATTGGTAGCCGTGCCCTCGCCACCGGACTGTCCGTTTCCCGCCGCCCTTATAGCACGACGGTGTATCTTCATGTGCCTTTTGAGCTTAGAGCTCTGCGTGCAGGCGTGACTACACACAGCACATTTATATGGTTTCTCTCCTGTATGCGTCCTCCTGTGCACGATCAGATTGCTCTGGAAGCGGAACTTCTTGCCACAGAATTCACAAGCACGAAGTCGCTCTCCTCGATCCGCACCTGACTCGTCCCCGGCTCCTACCTCCCCACCAGTAGTAGATTGGTGGTTACGGGAATAGTCAGTCGCTTTCAAGTTTGCAGGAGGAGTGGACGCTGACCTAGGCGTCGAGGTTAGCGCAACGACGCCCGAGGTACTGTTTACCGGATCGGAGAGAGGGGACTGTTTCTCGGGAGAGGTTAGGGATTCGGGTCGATTGGTGCCACCACTGCTGGAGCTGTTGTTATTGTTACTTGCGATGCTGTTGTTATTGTTGCTTCCAAGGTGTATTGGCGTCACAGAGTTCGACTGATGATGACTATTTGGTGGACTTGTGAAGGGTGGTGTTAGGATAGGTTTCCTGGGCGAGGGTGACGAGTTTCCAGTGGCTGCTGTGGTTGCGGCTCCCGGACTAGTGGTGCCTGCAAGTTGACGGAGACGCTGCGAGTAGAAATCCAGTTGTGGCTCTAAAGAAAGACCCAGGGCTCCCGGAGGCGCTGGAGGTGGAGGCGCCACTGCCGAAGACGACCGTGGAGGTGGCGGCGGTCCAGATGACGTTGGAGGAAGTGTCGGAGGCCTATCGGCACCCGCAGAAGCTGGTCCAAAAGGGGGTGGAACTCCTGCCGCAGCAGCTGCAGCCGCTGCCGCCGCGGCCGCTGCCAGTCCCAACCCATGATGAGGGTTCAGACGAAACTGCTCCGATACTAACTGCTCCATTCGAAAGTGATGGTCGTGGTGACTAGAAGGTCTCGTAAAAAGTCCCGCCGTGCTCGGGGGCGGTGGTGGGTGGTGATGACTCAAGTGGTTGCTTAGCGGAGGAGCTGCCATAGAGGTTGGCGGGAACTGATGGTGGGAACGGTCTCCCAAAGGCATCCTCAGGAGACCACCAACGCCAAAAGGATTGCTGTTATGCATGGGATGATGCGGATCGAGCGATGACGGGGGTGGGGGATGAAGGAGACGGGAGGAGACCCCCGGAGGTGGGAGGGATAGCGGAGTAGCGGGTGTTGTGGGGGCAGCAGAGGAGCAACCTGAAGATGTGGAACAGGAGGAAGACGATGAATGACTACTGTTGTTGCTCTTGTTCTGTCCTCCACCTGTTGGGCACGACGGCGAGGATCCTGTGGAAGATGACGACGATTCCACGTATATCTTGATGCCATGGCTGTTCTGCACATGCTGGACTAGACGCCAGGCCGAGTAATGACGTTGCTTACACGTAGAGCACACGTAGTTGCTGGGTTCTGTAACAAACAGTACAACTTCTGTCAGTATTTTTGTTAAAGCCATTGTTTTAATTTTGGTGTGAAATAATTCTTAGGACTTTTGCTATATAGCATGTCTAAAATCATTGACTAACCGAGCATCTATGACTACAACCTGAGACCCAGTTAAACCTAAATTTTGTTTTAACACTCTCAAATACTCTAGGTAGCTAAAAGAAAAGAAAAAGCTGAAAAGCTTGGAATTGTTTTTGCTTTTACGCTCCCTTTTAACACGATCTATGAATTAATGCAATAAACCGTTTTCTATACATTTACAGGAACTGTAAGTCAATTTCTTTCTGTGGTACTTGTACAATGAATATTGATTTCCAAGATGTTATAAGCAGATTATGAAAGAAAAGCAAAATTGATATTAAGTTTTTCCCTTGTAGGAGTTTATTTGTCTTGTGTAGTTCCTAAAGCTTAATAATTTAACACCATTGGTATTCATTGCTTTTCATTATAATAATATCAGAAAGAGATCAATTCTTTATCTCATATTCCACTTAAAAACAATTTCAGTTCTGATAATTTTTGAAATTCCTCTCCGAAAGATATTCCTACTAAATAATAATGTTAAAGACGTTTTTTTAACACCACCTTCCTTTGCTGTTGTTCCTCTAAACATGAACGCGTCCGATTTCATATCGTGATAAACAGAAAACTTGTCGGTCAGTTTTGTCGCTTCAGTTCAACGCAGGAGTCCAATTTAGAAAATAAATCAGCGAAGCAAATAACAACATAACTCTTGTAAATCAACACCTCCAGCGAGCACATGCATTATTACTGTTGCTCATTATGGTTCACCACATTTGGTTTTTACCTACGGATTTCCCAATAAAGCGTCTTATTAAAAACGTTCCACTCAACGCCGTGTACAAAATGCTGCCTCGTATCAGATACAACCTGAAAGCGTAGACCCCCTCCCACAGTTTTCCAGTTGGCGTAGTTTTGCTGGCGGGAGTTGGTCGCACCGTCGTTTGATTTTAATTGTGCTTTTGGCCACAATGGCAGCAGCAGTACAATACAAACTCTGGCAGGGGTACTCCGCCCTGACAATAACACGTCTTATGCACCGCTGCTCCGACTGCCAAGTAATCAGGCAAAGCCACCTCTATCTGTACGCTACAAACCAAGTCGACAATCGGACTGTAGGAGGCCATGCGAGCGATAACTGTTCTCCAACGTCGGTATAATCACAAAAGTCCGTGATGTATATACATTGCGAACTGCAAGAGCATTGTAACCAACGCTAACTAGGAATGCAATGCAGTAGATTAAGATCGTGCCGAACATAGTAGATGAAGGGGATGTATGAACAAACTGTGAATTTGTAAAGCAGACAAACTTAGTTCAAAGTGCAATGGGATCCCATTCTGCACATCAATAGATAGTGGAAAGGTCAAGCTATAAGCATAAACATGGACACAATTTGTTACGATAGAAGAAGCATTGCAGCTTTAGTCCACATATGAAATTGAGCCAGTTTCGTTGTGGGTTCAATTCCCGCGGCTAACCTCTATGATCCGTAGGTTTTTCGGAGTTTTCCCTTCTCATTAGGCGAATGCTGGGGAGATCACTTCATTTACCCGAATTTCCTGTTCCTTTCATCTCCGCTTCATTCCAACCTGCTCCTTCAGGGTTCTAAGTGGTTAATGTGCTTTGGAAATATAGCTCTCGGAGTCAGGAGCTGTCTGTGGAATTTGGTTGTTAAGTCAGACCTAGGGCGCGGGCTCTTAGCTCTCCCCCCGCGTTCAGATGAATAATTGCTTGGACTAGTTAGGTGCCTACCATGGTGGCTCTTTCCCCTCAGTAGGTTTCGGCCGCCCGTCGAATTACTCTTATATCATCCTATCCTCCTGAGGTGTGACGCACATTAAGCCCACGGTGGCTGCAGTGTGGAACCTCTTCCGGAAGACACCAACCAACTAAATATGAATCAGCTGACTCCTATCTACTCAATTCACAGTTTTGATGGCTTAGATTTTCAATATTAGACACCCTTTACCCAAGTCTGCTAACTTGGAAATGCCATCTACTATAGCCGACCACTGCATATTCTTCGCATCAGTAATGGATGCTTGGCCCCATTTATATACAGGATTTATGAAAATAATGTGAAAATTACGAACCTATGTACACTTGTAATCCAAAATGAAAATGTCTCACGAAAATGCTTTCTGTCGTGTATAGGATGGCCACTTGCATGTGATGTCTTATGCTTTACACTATGCTTTTGGTAGCTACATGGATGTGCCATTCCCACATATCTCATTGTGTCTTCCACGATGTTCTTACGTAAAGTGGTCTAATTAATGGAAATTCTATTACAACTACCCAAGTACATTATATTCCTTTGTGTTCAATTTCTTTTGCATCGCCGTAGTCTAATAAGACCCTTTTTCTCAACTCAAAATGGCCTTCATAATAACCTGGCAAATATGTATTGAATTTAAGTTCACTCGAGTGCATATGTATGAAGACAGAAGACAGCTTATTTCTTCCATAGTACTCGTACAGTTGAAAATAATTATATCGCTCAATATATACTATTATTGGAATGGATTGCTAAAGTATTGCTAATAGCAAAATTAAAACAAGGGTATTGATAATTGTGGACCTTTTTCTCCAAAAGTACCTTCATTTGATTCTAAAATTCTGAAATCAAAACACACTGTGTCAAAATTACGCACTGTTTTTGCAAGAAACCCAAACTAAGCTGAGCTGTAAATTCGATCCTCGACGAGTTGCTTTATTGGGCTTTGCTTTTAAGATAAAGTGTTTTTCCATGATAATTTTAAAGATATTTGTAAACCTTTTTCATTAACATACAATTAATTTGCTAAGTATCAAGAAATATGAAGCTATGGGTAAGTTTGGTTTATCCGTTACGAATTCAAAACCTGGTGCGGGGAGCGTTGCTGGCTTGGCTTAGACAGCTGGTGACGATTGCAACGTCAAGATCCTCATCGGCCGTCCAGTCATGCGACATTTTTTATCCCTCTCTAGCCTTTCTGTTTGACTCCCCTTTTCATCTCAACATCGCGTACACCAAGTGCTTCCTGGCAAACCATTGTTCAAGCACACAACTACGAATGTGACCTTGCAGATAAAACAAGTAAATAGTATAGCGAGAGATAGAACGGCCGAAAAAGCTGAAAATTATAAAATGCACATTCCCCTCATAGAACGACAAAGCTGAAGCTGTCGAGGCGGGGATTTCAGTATAATTACAATAGAAATGTGTTAGCGAAGGCAATAATGAACACAGATTTGATCCACAAATGTAGATTTCTTCAACATTACTCCGATAATACTGCAGTTGAGTTGAAAACGTTGCAATAGGCGTCTTACCGTCAGATATTTTAGAGATCCAAGGATTAGAATTAATATTCAATTAACGTTTACACAACATATCGTTTTAATAACTTCCGATGCTTATATTAAACCGAATGACGGATCCACTACTTTTCTAAAATATCTCAAGTGTGCCACTCACATGACTTTCTCTACATCTCTGCAACAAATTATTGTTAATAAGCTAATGCTTTTATTTACTTGATGCTAATTGAGAAAAAAGGAAGTACCATGGGTTAAAGTGATAGTCAAAAGGTGATTACTATGTGACTGAAGTTCCTTTGTCTATATATTGACAAATTTCTTTATGAGAAAAGTATAGGTTTTTTAAAGCTGAAACCAAAAACAAGGAATATCTCTACATTTTTGTGTGGTCAGTTTTTGTCCATCTGTTACGGTTTAGCAGTTATGCAAAATTCCGTAAAATCCATCCAGAATAAAGTTTCAGAGGCTATTCCCCTAAAATACAAGATATATATTTTATTTGTCAGGTAAAAATCTTTAATAGACGATCTTTTAATCAAAATCGTTAGAGCCATTTTGGAGAGAATCAAAACTTTTTTAAAAAAAGTTCCCTGTAAAGGGTAGTTTGTGGTGGTTTTTTTTCCCTCAAAATCTTCGTGTTGCATCCCTGGACGATACTAAACTTAAATACCAAGGTTGGTATTTTCATTTATGAGCTATCATGTTCACAGATACACGGACATACACATACACACCCGGACCTTTTTTCTGAAAATGCTTATTTTGGATACAGGGGACCCTAAAACGTATATTTCCGTTGAAATCTCGGTGTCAAATGTTTGGGTGGAGTGCAATACCTTCTCTATACACTGCGTACGTGTAGAGAAAGTAAAAAGGATTGGATAAATTGCGGACGAAATAACACAAGAGATTTTCAAAAGTTTAGAAATATATAGCTTTTGGAATGAAGACCTTTAAAGGATATCTATTGCAAGCCAGTGCACGCCGATTGCCCAATTTTCGCGAGAGGCCGGTCGATGATGACAGAGGAAGAAAACCCGAGAGAGCCCCGCTTTTTAAAGGCACTTAACCGTGATTCCTATTCATCTTTTGTTGTTCACGCTTGCCTCCGTATCATTGTCATCATCGTCCATCGTCGGACTGGAGGAGCTGGACCACTTGGTGCTACAAGGGCGCAGGGCGCAGGAAGTCAGAAGGTTGCGCTATTGCTAGCGTCATAATTTTCATTGCAATGCAAAGAGCTTTTTTGATAAAGCATCCGTGTGTGTGTCTTGTATGTCTGTGAACAGCATAGCTCAAAAACGAAAAAAACATTAAATACCAAACTAGGTATTTAGGTTTAGGATCTTCCAAGGATGCGACACGAAGATCTTCAAGAAAATACCCCCACCACAAACTACCCTTTACATGGACATTTTTTCCAAAATTTTGATTTTCTTAAAAATGGCTAACGATTTTGATTAAAATCCCGTATATTTAAATTATTTAGATCCCAAATAAAATGTATATCTTGAAATTTATGGGAATAGCTCTGAAGACCTCTTTATTGTGGATGAACTTTGCCGAATTTTGCTTAACTGCTGAAGTGTAAGAGATAGACAAAAACTTACTACACAAAAAATGTAGATCTCATCAAAACACACAATTTATATCCTTTTACGTTTTTGTCATGGAGGTAACTATTTCCAAGATATTCCTTGTTATTAATACTTTTCTCAGTAGGAAGTGTACGATTTTCTTTTGTTCTACACCTGGCCTCGCAAAGAAGCAATTTGCAATGACAATCGCATTACGATAGCCTTTGAAACATTTGACTATCACTTTAGCCTGATGCATTCCCTTAGTTCCCTCTTCCTTATAAGAAGCTAAGTAATAAATACATTCTGCTAATGTTTATATCGATTAGCATTGTGTAGAAAGAAAAATAATATTTTGTAAGAAGTTTGTAGAGCAGCTAGAGAAAGTCATGTAAGTGTAAGACATAAAATTGTTTCTCGATTAGCATGAAGTAAATAGAAGCATAAGCTTTCTAACAATAATTTGTTGCAAAGATGTAGAGAAAATCGTGGGAATGGAACACATAAGATTTTTTTTTATCAAGTATGAGAAACTTAAAACGATTCATTATAAATAGAACCGTAATAGAGGGGGGGGGGGTCAATGAAAAATGTCACACTTTCGATTCGATAGATTTTGCATGGATATCTTTGAAGTGAAGAATGAATTATGTTACATTTAAACCTAAAGATATAGCATTTGTTATTTAGCGCACGGTATTCTATTTCAAAAACTATTTCGTTCGCTATTGTGACTCAATGTATTCATCTACCTCCTACGAAAACTTAGAATCCGTCTAGAAAATGTCACTAAGCAATTCTCATAAATCAATCTTAATATAAGCGTAGCTATCTATTGGTGGATTGTCACATAAAACAAATTTATTGCAAATGTGGTCGAATGAAAAGTCCAATTCCTTATCAAAGAATATAAGATTTTAGTCTAATAAATTTCAAATCTGTGTTCAAAATAAGGTGAATTAAATAAATAAATGACAATCTATATGTGTTGAAAACATTGAGAAATCTATTTATAAGATTACAGCACCCAAAAACTATTATTTTCATATGAAATTATCAAAGTATTATTACAAAAGTATTTGTATTCTATATATTGACACTTTAGATAGGATACAGTCACAGACCTATAATCACTTATAGTGTTTCTTATGCAAAAATAGTACATTCCAGGCTAGCTCGTATCTCATCTGTAGAACATCTTGTGCAAGGGGTCTCGGGTTCGATTCCCGGTGGGGGAGAAAATTTTTATCTAGCCAAGATTATCACCACCTCAGAGTCTGGACGTATGAGTGAGAGTGTGAAATAAAATCCAATGAGAACAGTAAACAGTTAACTCCATTGCCAACTGCCACCACTGATTTGATCATTGAAGTTAATCTGGTTATTATAATCATTGGAATAATTAAAAAACATACACCCTAAAAGCAAAAGTTTATGCTTTTACACAACTGAAACTTTCTTTTAAGTGTTTACTACAGCATAAAATCCCTCTTCTGAAATCTGCCGGCAAACATCCCAGTGAAAGTGTGGGAGAGTGTTTAGGGCATTTGTAGAAGATTATTAAAATATAATTTAAAATATTGTAAAAAGGTATAAGCATTCTCAGATTACACGACCAATGATTGATGCTATTTAAGAGGACTAATTGGCACAGAGATACGCTGTGATGCTTTAGGATTTCTGTTAGCAAATATTAAAATAAAATAAAATGTTACTATGTATGACAAATGCAGAGTTTTATATTGCAGTCTGCTTTTTACATACCTTATTAGATAATATTGTCTAGCCATGTGTGGACAGTAACTTGGAAATCTCTAAACCTTCATAGCAATTCTCAGGAATGATAAATATGATCCTTAGTGCATTTTTGCATATAAGGTGTCCGCAAGGCTGAGTGGCCTGCACTCTGTCGTATTGATTTGTCCCCACAGTGTCAAGAAGGGCGTATCCACCTTGATATTCATGTTTTCTGACATCGAAACCTACATCTTTGGTCCAAATGCCAGAAACTGCAATGTCATTTCCTACATCTTGTACAATTTCGAAAGGAAGAAAAAATTTAACTCCTCAGGAGTATTTGTATATGCATTTTGAGTTAGGATATTTGCTTTAGTATATTCATAACTATTTCTGAAGTTCTTAAATTCAAACAATTGGTGGGAGAATAAAAGAACTGAGGAATTGAAACGTAATTTATATAAGCAATACTTGGTTTGATATGACTGGATTAAAATATTCCACCCTGGCCATATTTCGAGAGCGATATCTTCTTATAGCAACCTATGAGCATAATTCATATAGGAATATTTATCTTTGCGTTAGAAAGCAAATCGGGTCGAATAATTCAATTTCTGCGTTCTGTGAAGAAAAAAAAATCTGATGTATTTCCATTCACATGCCTTTCTCTAAATCTCTGCAACAAATTATTGTTAAAAAGTTAATGCTTCCATTTACTTCATGCTAATTGAGAAAAAAATTATCAGAAAAAGGCTTAATACTTTCTTCCTTGCAAGTAGAAGCGATTTAAGGAAGTAGCATAGGTTAAATTGATAGGCAAAAGCGGGTTGTTATGTGACTTAAGTTCTTTTTTTTTTTTTGTATGGACAAAAGTTGACAACTTCCTGTATGAGAAAAGTATAAGCTTTTTAAAGCTGAAACCAAAAACAAGGAATATATAAAAAACGATCTACTACACGAAAAAAATTATATAACATGAATTATGTGGTTTAATATGCTCTACATTTTTTGTGTGGTAAGTTTTTATCTATCTCTTACGGTTTAGCAGCTATGCAAAATTCCATAAAATTCATCCAGAATAAAGAAGTTTTCAGAGGCTATTCCCACAAAATTCAAGATACACATATTATTTATCAGGTAAATGTCTTCAATATACGATATTTTAATCAAAATCGTTACAGCCATTTTTGAGAAAATCAAAATTTTCAAAAAAAGTCCATGTAAAGGGTATTTGGAAGTGAGGGATTTTCTTGAAATACTTCCGTGTCGCATCCTTGCAAGATACCAAACTTAAATATCAAATTTGTTATTTAACGGTAGTTTCGTTTTTGAGCTATACTATCCACAGAAACACTCACATAGATAGAGATACACATATACAATTTTGGGTGCATTACAATAGCTTCCCTAATCACTATGTATATAGTACGTGTAGAGAAAGTAATAAAATATAAATGATATTTTGGCTTAACAATTGTTTACGTACGTAATTAATGTATTAGAAGGAAAACTCGGTATGCCTTTAGCAGTGGCAAACATGGCATGTTTTGAAATGCAATAAAGCCAGCGTGTTTTCCCATAAACTGATCGATTGCGACGGTAAGGTGCGCTTGCCTGCCATATTGTCTAAGTTTGTAAGATTGGAAGTTTGTAGGGGAAGTTGGAGATGCGGCGGTCTGGACCTCGTCAGAAACAGGTCAGGGACTCCCAGTGACGCGTCCTATCCCCGGATGACGTTCTAATTACGCTCGAGAGTGACGTTCATTTGATACAGCTCAGAGGAAGAACACAAACTTGCCACGGCGTTATTCAGATGGACAGAGTCTGTTTACACTTCCTAGTTTGCAACTTCACTCCACACTTCCTGCTTTTTGTCGTTTTGTCTCTTTTCTTTCCTCAATTTTGTTATATTCTTCTTCTCCCACACTTCTTCGCTTTCTCAGCTGTAGAAAATTGCAGGGCTGTCGCGTTTACTTTCTCTACACGTACTATGTACATAGAGAAGATATTACATTCCATCCAAAAATTCGATACCAAGATTTCACCGGAAATACATGTTTTGGGTCCACCTGAATTCAAAAAAAGCCTTTTTGGAAAGAGGTCCCTGTGTGTCTGTGTGTCTGGACAGCATAGCTCAAAAACGAAAAGACCGTTTAATACCACACTTGGTATTTAAATTTGATATCTTCCAAAGATACGACACGAAGATTTTCAAGAAAATCCCCCTACCCCAAAATACACATTACATGGAAAAAAAATTCGAAAATTTTGATTCTCTCAAAAATGGCTGTAACGATTTTCATTCAAATAACTTATATTAAAAATAGTTACTTCACAAATAAAATGTATATCTTGATTTTTCTGGGAACAGCCTCTGAAGGCTACTTTATTCTGGATGAGTTTTACAGAACTGTATATAACTGGCAAACCGTAAGAGATAGACAAAAACTTACTTATCAGAAAATGCAGATCACTTTAAAACACACAATATGTTATTTGCATTTTGTCGTGAAGTAATCGTTTATTAGATATTCCTTGTATTGGTTTCAGCTTTAGAAACTTACTTTTCTCATACAGGAATTTGCCAACTCCAATCCATACAAACAAAGGAACTTCAGTCACATAGCAAGCAACATATTTTTTTCCATTTACATGTTTCTTCACAAAAAACCTAAAATTTGAGCTTATTCGTGAAAAAAAAGGTAGCGGAAGCGATAGCAAAACTGACGAATTATGCATAAAAAGTCATCAATAATTTAATAATAGAATAATTTTATGTTCCATATTCCATGCTCGTTTAATTTGGTTGCAATATTGGAATTTATTTTGTCACAGCAACAGCAGATGTTACTGAGATGTATTTAAAATTTTCAAATGAAAATAAATCGGGCTGGGAAGGGTTAAACACATCAAATTTTATAATCTAGCTCGAAGGAGTTGACAATATGTGCAGGGTCATCCAGAAAATCTGGAAGTCCTGGCCAGTGCGCTATTAACTTTCGGAAACTGGGTATAAAAATGCGAGGGGAGAGAATCGGTCATGGTTTTGTGCAAACATATGTCTCCACTTTTTACACATAAGAAGTAAACCAGAACTGAAGGGGAGAGTGTGCAATGTTTGTCAATCGGCGACTAACGGATGGGAAATAAAATATGACCAGGAACAGCAGAAAACAATTTCCAGTGTCCACACATATGCATTCACGACGTGGTGGACCCACCCTCTGGGACTCATTATAGCCCCTACCCCTTTGCGTCTCCCTTTCTTCATAGCAAAAAAGTTCCACCCTCGCGTGGCGGCTGAGATTTTTTCTTACGCAGTTTTTTAAAGATATAAGCGAGGCATAAAAATAAAAGGGTGGCTAGCATACGCCAAGGGGAGGATGAGGAGAGAAAAGGATGTGCTGTAGGGCTCTGGACTTTCATCTTAGAGAAAAGGAGAGAGCGAGAAAAAAAACGCAATATAAATGTCCATTTTGAAGTGGTGTGAGAATCGCAGCCGTTACCATACTATGGGCGTGATAGGGTTTGTGGTATGTAATGCTGAACAAGGACCTGCAGAAGACATAACCTAACTTTGGATCGGTCCCTCGTTACTGGTAATATGTCTCTCTTTCCTGAGAAGTTTTTTTTTTTTAACGCCCTTTAGCCTGGTTGGTCATATCGGAACGATGAATGAAATTCGTGAAATGATGCTCCAATGATCTCGTGGTACATGCAGCTTAAAGTTACTCGACATTCGTCTCCTCATAAGGGAAAACTCCGAAAAAAACCTTGTCCGGGTAACTCACCCTAAGCAAGATTCGAGTTCACGACCTGTTGAATGTGAAGCAGACAAGCAGACACTACCCAGGCGGGCTGAGAAGGTGGTGTAATAAAACCAAAAATTCAATACCGAGATTTCACCGGAAATATATGTCTTGAAACCTACTGAATCAAAATATCTGATGCGTTGCATTCACATGGCTTTCTCTACAGCTCTGCAACAAATTATTGTTAAAAAGCTCATGATTCAATTTACTTTATGCTAATTGAGAAAAACTAGCAGAAATAATCTTATTACTACTTCCTTGTAAGTAGAAGCCAAATGAGGGGGTGGCATAGGTTAAAAATCTGGTCGCTATGTGAATGATGTTCCTTTGTTTGTATTGACAGGAGTGACAAATATCTGTATGAAAAAAGTATAAGTTTTTTACAGCTGAAACAATAACAAGGAATATCTCAAAAGCCGATCAACTATATGAAAAAAAAAGAAGTTTACATAAATTGTGTGTTTTATCGTGATCTACAATTTTATGCATTAAGTTTTTGCCTATTTCTTACAGTCTACCAGTTACGAAGACGCGGACATTTTTCTAAAAATGCATCTTTTTGGATTCAGGGAGACTCAAAACGTGTATTTCCAATGGAAATCTCAGTATCGAATTTTTGCGTGCATTACAATGTCTTCTCTAATAAAGTAAAAAAGCATTTTAAGAAAAATGTCCATGTGTGTGTGTGTGTGTGTGTGTGTGTGTGTCTGTCTGTCTGTGTGTCTGTGTATATGGGTGTGTTTGTGCACAGAATAGCTCAAAAACGAAAAGTCCGTTAAATATCAAACTTGATGTTTAAGTTCAGTTTCTTCCTAGAACACGACACGGAGATTCTCAAGCAAATTCCCCCCCAACTACCATTTACATGGAAAAGTTTTTGAAATTTTTTATTTTCTCAAAAATGGTTGCAACGGTTTTATTATAATATTGTATATTAAGGACATTTTACGACAAATAAAATGTACATCTTGAATTTTCTGGGAATAGCCTCTGAAGACCTCTTTATTCTGGATGAATTTTACATATCTGGTAAACCGTAAGAGATAGACAAAACATACTTAATAGGAAATGTAGAGTTCGTTAAAAAACACAATTTATAAACATTTATTAAAGACAGGACCTAAAATTTCAATATGTATTTTTATTAAAATATAAATCACCATAATTCTATCATTTTCACTGTGATAGGGAAAACATTCTGTGAAACTTTCTTAGAAGATGGGTTAAACAGCCTTTTTATATATATATATAATTTTTGCAAAATGCTCAAAAGTTGTTTCCATGTCATTTGCGCTGCAGTGAAGAACAAATAAAATGATTACATTTGGGTATTATATTGCTGACCGACTACTTGACACACCTTATCACGTCACTATTCTTTAGTTTATTAACTCCCTGCAAATATGCACATCACGAAAAATGTACACAGCGCAGATTTTAACCTGGTACAACACTACCTTCCGTAAAGAAATAAGCAAGTGCGCTAATTTGCATAAGAAAATTAAAATTTCAGTATCTATATAAACTCTATTACAGAAGAGGGCGTTTTCAGCTGATATCAAGCAATTTCTTGTCGTTAACTTCGTTAATTCAGGCTCGTTCCTTTAAATTTTGCCTTGGCATGAGCTTAAAATCTGTCCACCCTTCATAAAAAAAACTCCGCTTAAAAATATTACTCACAAGGAAATACTTTTCAATGAACATTTAGGTTAAAATGCTATTGGTGTACGAAGTTTATTTTATTAAAGATTTTGTAATCGCAATTGTTTTGCTTTTTAACGAATAATTTTTCTACTTCACATTTTATTTTCTACACTTACTACGCACATAGTGTGTAGAGAAGTTATTGCATTCCACCCAAAACTTCGATACCGAGATTTCACCGGAAATACATGCTTTGGGTCCCCCTGAAAAAAAAATTACAAAAAGGTCCATGTATGTGTGCGTGTATGTGTGTGAGTGTGCATGTGTGTGTGTATGTATGTGTGCCTGTGGACAGCATAGCTCAAAAACGAAAAGACCGTTAAATATCTAACTTAGTATCTATGTTCAGTATCTTCCAAGGATGCGACACGAAGATTTTCAAGAAAATCCCCCCACCCCAAACAACCCTTTACATCGAACATTTTTTGAAAATTTTGATTTTCTCAAAAAATGGCTAACCATTTTAATTAAAATCTCTCATATTTAAGATGTTTACATGACAAAGTGTATGTATGTATTGTATTTTCTGGGAATAGCCTTTGAAGAGATGTTTATTGCGTGAATTTTGCGAAACTTTGCATAAATGGTAAACCGTAAGTGATAGACAAAAACTTATTACACAAAACACATAGATCACGATAAAACACAATTTATGTCATAATTTTTTTTTTCCTGGAGTTGGCCGTTCTAGACATATTCCTTGCTATTTATTTCAGCTTTAAAAAACTTTAGTTTTCTCATACAGAATTTGTCAGCTCCTTCCAAACAAAAGAACTTCAGTCACATATCAACCAGCTTTTTGACTATTACTTTAGCCTATGGTACTCCCTTATTTTGGTTCTACTTACAAGGAAGTAAGTAATAAGACCATTTCTGCTAATGTTTTCTCGATTAGCATGAAGCAAATTGAAACATAAGGTTGTTAACAATAATTGCTGAAGAGATGAAGAGAAAGTCATATGAATGTATCACATATTTTCTTATTTTAATGTGTGTGTTTCCTGCAGTAGAAACTAGAAAAGAAATTTCAGGACGATGGCGATTTGGGTGTTAGAGAGAGAGAGAGAGAGAGAGAGAGAGAGAGAGAGAGAGAGAGAGAGAGATGTGTGTGTAGGCAACCCGCAGATTGTGCTCTGTTGTGAACGCATTACCACCCCCTCCAAGCCAAGTCGGTCCACTAATGCTAAAGAAGTGTCAGCACCCCCTTGTTCCCCCGACCCACCTCAACTTTTATTATATGTACGGTCTCTTGGACAGTAAAAATCCCCGAGAGGAGAAAGAGCACATTTTAATATCGTCTCCGACAACTCACCATACCAAAATATGTTAAACCTCTAGAGAGAAAACTGTTTTAAGGTCGACATAAAGCAAACTGTAAAGATGGTTGCCTAACCATGTGTAGAATATCATTACGATATATACAATAATGTAATTATAACAGCATTTTTACTTTCTCTATACGTACTATGTACATAGTGTATAGATAAGGTATTTCAATCCACCCAAAAATTCCATACCGAGATTTCAGCAAAAATACATGTTTTGGGTCCCCCTGAATCCAAAAAAAAGCACTTTAGGAAAAAGGTCCATGTTTGTGTGTGCGGTGTGTGTGGACAACATAACGAAAATACCGTTGAATATGAAACTTGGTATTTAAGTTTTGTATCTTCCAAGGATACAACACGAAGATTTTCAAGAAAATCCCCTCACCACAAACTACTCTTTACATGGAAAAATTTTGAAAATTTTGTTTTTCTTAAGCATTGCTGTAACGATTTTAATTAAAATCGAAATAAAATGCATATTTCGAATTTCCTGGGAATAGCTTCTGAAGACCTCTTTATTCTGGATGAATTTTGCCGAATTTTTTTATAACTGGCAAACCGTAACACATAGAGAAAAACTTACTTAAGAAAAAATATAGAGCTCTTTAAAACACATAGCTTATGTTATATACCTGCATTTTATTTCGTGAAGTGTGTTGTTTTTGAGATATTCCTTGTTAATGGTTTCAATTGTGAAGTATTTAAACTTTTCTCTCACAGGAAGTGTCCGTTTTTCTTTTGTTCTACTCCTGGCCAAGCAAAGAAGCGATTTGTAAAGAATCGCATTACGATTGCTTTTAAAACATTTGACTATCACTTTAGCCTAGAGCATTTTGCTAGTGTTTATTTCGATTAGCATAGTTTAAAAAGAAGAACAATATTTTGTACGAAGTTTGTTTGTAGAGGAGCTAGAGAAAGTCATATGCGTGTACCACATCAGACTTTTTCTGGTATAATTTTTATAAATTATGTGTAATATCGTAGGGATCACAAGTACTCTGAAGCTAAAATCAGCAATTTGTCTTGCAATATCTGCTCATTTATCAAAAAACATACAATTTTGCTTCAGTAGTTTTGATAGACTATTCACTAAAAGTTGGTGTAAAACTTGTTACACGAATGTGTGGAGTATTTTGTTTCGATGATATTTGCCTTCTCTTCTCTACAAACATTAAGAAAATAGTAGTGGTTTGTATGGAAAAACATTAATAAAATACTTTTATTATTGTTTTGCTAAAACATGTCTATGCCTAGAAGAAATTTTACAGCTGGATATTTTGATGTCTAAGTATTTCTACTGTTGAAAATTAAGATTGACAATTCATAAAGCAAAATCCTCACTGAGATAATTCTTAAAATGCTGCTGTTGTTTTCTATGACTACATTAAAAACTACTTATGAAAGATTAAGACGGGAAATCTGAAACAATGGTAACCCAACCATGTGCCAAATCCATGTGCACAATGGACTGTATTTTTACTTTCTCTACACGTACTATGTACATAGTGTAAAGAGAAGGTATTGTATTGCACCCAAAAATTCGATACCGAGATTTCACCGGAAATACATGTTTAGGGTCCCCTGAATCCAAAAAAAGCATTTTTGGAAAAAGGTCCGTGTGTGCGTGTGTGTTCGTGTGTCTGTGGACAGTATAACTCAAAAATGAAAAGACCGTTAAATATCAAACTTGGTACTTAAGTTTGGTATCTTCCAAGGATGCGACACGAAGATTTTCAAGAAAATCCCTCCACCCCCAACTACCCTATACATGGAACTTGTTTCGAAAATTTTGATTTTCTCAAAAATGGCTCTAACGATTTTGATTAAAATATTGTATATCAAAGATATTTACCTAACAAATAATATGTATATCTTGAATTTTCTGGGAATAGCCTCTGAAGACTACTTTATTCTGGAAGAATTTTGCATAACTGCAAAACCGTAAGAGCTGGACAAAAACTTCACAGAAAAAATGTAGCGCACATTAAAACACACAATTTATGTTATATAATTTTTTTCGAGGAGTTGATCGATTTTTAGATATTCCTTGCTTTGGTTTCAGCTTTGAAAAACTTGTACTTTTCTCATACAGGAATTTGTCAACTCGTGGCCATACAAACAAAGGAACTCCAGTCACCTAGTGACCAGCTTTTGACTTCACTTTAACCTATGATACTCCCATATTACTCTTCTACTTACAAGGAAGCAAGTAATAAGACTATTTCTGCTAATTTTTTGTCGATTAGCATAAAGTAAATAGAAGTATAAGCTTTTTAAAACTAATTTGTTGCAGAGATGTAGAGAAAGTCATGTGAATGGAACACATTAGATTTTTTAATTTATCCGCTTTATTCGAAATAGAACTAGGAAAAGAACTTAATATGGATTTCTGTACTGAAATGTCAATGTACAGCTACAATTCATGCATATGTAATTACTAAACATTTTAAACACTGTCGTATTAAATTTTCTTTCTTCGTGTCATCCATTTAGATGTATTTTTACATTACCTGAATTCTGTTCCACGATCCTGCTTTGTTCTTTAAATATTCTATTTCAAATTCATTTTCTGTTTTTTTAAAACAAGCATAAGTCAGTACCTCTAGAATGACCATCCCTATAAATTGATTATATATAATTTTAGGATATGCCAGACCTTCATTCAGAAAAGATAATATTTGTATTAATGTTAACCAAAATATTAATATTGTTATCCGGTTTACCATAAAGGTTCACACCAAATGAAAACTGATCTGCTCTCTATCGTTAATTGGTGGGAATACAAACAATCCTTAGAAAAGCTTAATTTTAATCAAGATAATCCTTTCTAGCAATAGCTATATTATACGTTTCATTATATGTCTATACAAAGATAACAATGAGTCAATTTTTACTTTCTCTAGCCCCGTAGGTGGATAGAGAAGTATTGTATTCCACCCAAAAATTCGATACCGAGATTTCACCGAAAATACATGTTTTAGGACCCCCTGTATCCTAAAAAAAGCATTTTCAGAAAAAGGTCCGTGTGTTTCTGTGTGTCCGTGTGTCTGTGAACACGATAACTCAAAAACGAAAAGTAGCTAAAATACCAAACTTGGTATTTAAGTTTAGTATCTACCAGGGATGCGACACGAAGATTTTGAGAAAAATCCCCCCACCCCAAACTACCCTTTACATGGAACTTTTTCCGGAAATTTTGATTTTCTTAAAAATGGCTCTAACGATTTTAATTAAAATATCGTATATTAAAGATATTTACCTAACAAATAAAATGTATATCTTGAATTTTCTGGGAATAGCTTCTGAAGACCAGTTTATTCTGGATGAATTTTGCTTAATTTGGCATAACTAGTAAATCGTAAGAGATAGACAAAAACTTACTATACAAAAACGTTAGGTATTGTTAAAATACACAAGTTATGTCATATACATTTTTCTCGTGGAGCTTACCGTTTTCGAGGTATTCATTGTTATTAGTTTCAGTTGTGAAGTACTTATACTTTTCTCAGACGGGAGTGTCCGTTTTTCTTTTGCTCTACTCCTGGCCAAGAAAAGAAGCGATGTGTAATGACAATCGCATAGCGACAGCTTTTAAAACATTTGACTATTGGTTTAGCATAGTGTATTCGCTTCTTTTCTTCCTACTTATACGGAACTAAATAATAAGAACATTGTGCTAATGAGTACCTAGATTAGCAAGGTGCAGAAAGAAGAATCTTATGTATGAAGTTTGTAGAACAGCTAGAGAAAGTCATGTGAGTGTAACAATTAGATTTTTTTTAATTCCACACTCTTTCCTCGTAACCTAGAGAAAACTGACAAGAGTGTAAAAAAGTGATAAAAATATTAAAAATTCGAATCATTAATAACATATCTTGGAAAAGGCATTTGCTATAAAAAAAGTTGTTAGATGCAAATTCTATATGTTTTAAAATGATATACATGTTTGTGTTGGATAGTTTCGCTCATCGGTTAACATTTACCAATTATTGGGAGTATACAAAATACCTTCTGAATTACACCCATAAAATGTAAGATATACACCTTATTTGTCATTAAATATATTTAAGTGCTGTTATTTTAACCGAAAAGTGTTAGTCAGTTTTAAGAAAATAAACAATTCGTGTTTCCTGTGTATCCAAATTTTCGTTTTTTTTTTTAAAAAAAAACACTGCTGCTCACAGGGCACATGCACGCTCGCACGCACACATAGATAAAGAAGGGAAAGAGCGAGACGGGCCTTTAAACGTTTTCTAAAAATGTTGTTTTACTTTCTGTACCATGTACTTATAAACTGCATGGTAGGTAGAACTCTTATTATAATGAACACAAAAATTCGATACGTGGTGCTACCGGTAATACATATTTTGAGACCCCCTGAATAAAAAAAAATTAGAATACTATTCGTGTATGTACGTGTTTGTGTGTGTGTGTGTGTGTCTGTACAACATAACTCAAAAACGAAAAGTCCTTAAATACCAAACTTGGTATTCAAGTAAAAGGATGCAATAGAAGATTTTGAAGAAAATCCCTCACCCCCAACTACCCTTTGTATGAAACTTTGTCGTAAATTTTAATTTTCTAAAAAGTGGTTCAAACGGTTTTGTTTAAAATACCAAATGTTTAAGATACTTTTACGACAAATGAAATGTACATCTTAAATTTTCTGAGAAATGCGTCTGAAGACCTCTTCATTGTGGATAACTTTTGCATAACTGGTAAGCTCTTAGAGATAGACAAGAAGTTACTACTAAAAAAATATAGATATTGAACACACAATTTACGTCAAGTATATTTTTTGCAGAGTTTACCATTTCTTGAATATTTCTTGTTTAGTTTAAAATGTCCAATACTTATGCTTTTCTCAACTGGGGTATCGTCATTCGTTTTTCTTTTGTATTTTACTTCCATGCAAAGAGCCTAATTTCACTATGATCACATAGTGACTAGCTCTTAAAATATTTAACTATTGTTCTAACCTAATACTCAACTTGCACTTAGAAGGTAATATAGTAGAACCATTTCAGCTAATATTTATTTCGATTTGCATGAAATAAATGGAAGAGTAAAGGGTTTGCAAAAGCAGGTAGTGTGAGTATAGCACATCTGATTTTAGTCGTCAAAACATGGTTAAATATCCATGTCGAACTTTTGGGTGAAATGGAATACTGTATCTACATCCTATGTACCTACGGGTAGAGAAAGTATAAAATAACATTTCTAAGAGCAAAAAGAGTAAATTGAAGTTACTAAATGCCAGTGAATATTCTCCATAACGTAATATAGGGTGGCACTAAAGTGTGTTTCCCCATACATAGAGACATAATATGGATACATATTTGTTTTAATTTGAACATATAATAAAGAGATAATTTTAAATTGTCACATTTATGTTTATTCAAATTGTAAGTCTTCTTGGTCTATACATTTCAGGCAACGCCTTACAACTGATTTACAAATACGGGACAGTAAAATTTGATCTTTACTAACGGTATGAAATGCATTTTAAATGTACATTCTCAGTTCATCTAAATTTCTTGGCGATACGGAGAAAATCATATCCTTCAGAACCCCCCACACACAGAAATCGCATGGTGTCAGATCACAAGAACGTGGTGGCCAATCACATGTCCCACGGTGTCCAATCCATTCTCTGAGTAAGTTATTTAAAACATTTTAAACGTTCAGTCCAAAATAGGGTGGAGCTCCATCTTGTTGCCAAATGAAATTCAGAATGTCCGTCTTAGGTACTGCAAAGTTCTGCATCATTTCTAAATAAGCTGCAGAAGTAACTGTACCTTCAGGAAAATAAGGTCCTCTTAATTCGATACTTGAAATTCCTCCCCAGATAATAATACCTGGAATATTGAGATCTTTATCTATTACCTTATGGGGATTTGTTTCGGACTAATAAACACAATTCTGTAATTAATTTTATTCCCGCATATACTCAAGATTTACCAACAAAAATTCGAATTGATAAAGGGGAAACTGACTTTAGCGCCACCCAAATGTAAATCTATCGCCAGAGGCTTAGCAGAAAATTTAGTTCCATCGTAAATGACGTAACATGCTGTTGAAAACAGGTTCTGTGGAATTATTAAACTTGCTCTTAGACTTGCGTTTACCGCTGGGCGCGATTCCATCAATTAATCATTTTCTTAGCACCAAGAGTAAACATTCTTGCTTCAAGAGGCACTGCAAAGTTTCTATAAACAAGAAGTGTGCTCTCTAAGGAAAGAAAGGAGTGGAGTCTTAAGTTAGATATGTCCAGTGCAAGAGAGGACCCGGCGGCCATCTTGAGAATGGAGAGAAAATAAGAAAGGGGTTGAGAGATTGTGTCGTTTCCTCTCTGAGGACCGTAGCAAGGTGAGAGGGAGGGAGGCGGGGAGAGGTCAGCCCCGACGCAGGCGTCAGGAGCGTCGTTACGGCGAGGGACGGAAGTGAGGTCCTAATCCCCCCAATCCATTATCCACGACCAGCTCCTTCCTGAGATATCCTAGGCATAAAACTTCCACTCTTCTTTCTGTCCGTCCGACTCTTATATACAGGCGAGAAGAAGGCCTCGTTTCCTGGTGGGGGTGGGGGTGGCAGCTGCTACAGAGTGCTCCAAAATATTCCTTTTGTCACAAAACATACTTATTACATTATTAGAAACACAAACTTCAGACCCTGTACTAATGGGAAGTATCAGTTCAAGAAACGTATATAGAAATTAGAAACAAAACCAAGTTTTTTTAGTTTAGCGATTTCACTTTTAAGACTTAAGGCAATCTACTTCTAAAAGTTCTTGAAACATAGCACTGCTCTTTAAAAATCGCATTAACTTTCTCTACCTGTTCTGCATACCTGGGATAAACATTAGCAGAAATTGTCTTATTATGTGAAAGAGAAATGAGGAATACGCCAGGTTAAAGTCATAGTCATGGCCACTAGAAAGCCGGTCCTCATAGCCGCGCTCGCCAAGGCGTCTCGCTTTGGTGCTTCATAGCGCAGGGGATCGTGGGGTTCGAGAAAAAAAGAGAAAAAAAAAGTGGCCACTATGTGAGCAATGAACTTCGGTTCGCATTGTATGTCCAGCAGTAAAACAAAAGAGATGAAACGAAAAGATACTACTTTAAAATTAAAAGCACTAACAGGAAAAAGCTTTGAAACTGTATAGGAGATAAATTGTGTGTTTTAATGGGATCTAGTTTAAGTGTAGTAAGTTTTTGTCTATCTCTTGCCATTTACTAGTTATGCAAAAGGCTTCCAGGGTCGTCTCCTTAGCGCGGTGGTAGCGCAGCTGCTTACCCCCGCTGGGAGACCTGGCCCGGGGTGCACTCAGCCTCGTAAGGTCCCTGGGGGGCCAATTGAGGAGCTACTTGATGGAGAAGTAGCGGCTCCAGGTCATGAGGACCGCATCAACCGGGCGGGGGGACTCGAGGCGCTGACCACGTCTCACTCTCCAATACTGCACCACATCCATGACGTCTGTAGTGGACCGAGATGGGGGACGCAGCAGCCGGGCGGTAGGCCAAGGTTCCCCATGAGCTGTCGTGCCATGGAGTTTAAAAGGCTTCCAGAATGCTGAGATCTTCAGAGATTATTCTCAGAAAAGTCAAGCTGTACATTTTATTTGCTATGTAATATGCGGCATTTTCATCAAAATCGTTAGCCATTTTTTAGAAAATCAAAAATTTCGAAAAATGTTGAATGTAAAAGGTATGGGGTGGGTGTATTTTCCTGAAAAATCTTCGTGTCGCATTCTTGGAAGATACTAAATAAATATACAAGGTTTGTTTTAACACTCATTTCGTTTTTGAGCTATGCTGTCTACAGATAAACACATGCACATGTACACTCACAAGAACCTTTTTCTAAAAATACTTTTTTCGGACTCTTGGAATCTCATTATAAATATTTTGGTGAAATCTTAACATGAAATTTTTGGGTAGAATACAATACCTTCTCTAGTATTAAGTACATTGTATGTACATACGTGCTAGAGAAAGTACACAATAGACTATTACTTAGGTCGCGGCGCCGAGCGCGTCTCAATACTGCACCTCATCTATGACATCTGTCATGGATCTAGAGGGGGATGCAGCGACCGTTAGGCCAAGGTTGCTTGTGAGCTGTCGTACCATGCAGTTATTTTGTATACTCTGTGAGAATAGAGAAGCATTTAGCCCTCCAAACAGGAATTGAGCTTGGAATGTGCGAAATCAGACTATAACTATCTAACCACCATTTCACAGTCCAGTCTTCCTCATGACCACATTAAATGATAACTCAATATTCTGCCATTAATTTGTGCTCTCGAAGAATACCTCTTTTAAATGAAACTTCAAAACTTCTATTGCTTTTTATCTGAAAATGAACGAATTCCATTATTTTCCTTTAAATGTTTTCATTTGTTATTATTTTACTAACGGCTACAATGTTTTAAAGATCTGATGTGTTTAATTCAAATGACTTTCTGTAAATCTCTGCAAAAAATTATTGTTAGAAAGCTTATGACTATTTACCTTCATGCTAATCGAGAAAAAAATAGCAGAAATAGTCTTATTAATTGCTTTCTTGTAAGTAGAAGCGAAATAAGGGAGTACCATAGGTTAAAGTGATAGTCAAAATCTGGTTACACTGTGACTGAAGTTCCTTTGTTTATATGAACAGGAGCTGACAAATTCCTGTATGAGAAAAATATGTTTTTCAAAGCTGAAACCAAAAACAAGGAATATCTAAAAAACGATCAACTCAACTTAAAAATGTATATAACATAAATTGTGTGTTTTAAAGTACTCTACATTTTTAGTGTGGTAAGTTTTTGTCCATATCTTACTGTTTAGCAGTTATGCAAAATTTCGTAAAATTCCTCCAGAATAAATTAGTCTTCAGAGGCTATTCCCAGAAATTTCAAGATACACATACTATTTGAATGTAAATAGCTTTAATATACGATATTTTAATCAAAATCGTTACAGCCATTTTTGAGAAAATCAACATTTTCGAAAATTTTTCCCCGTAAAGGGTATTTCGTGTGGGGAGATTTTTCTCAAAAGCTTCGTGTCGTATCCCTGGAAGGTACTAAACTTAAATACCAAGTTTGGTATTTTACCGACTTTTAGTTTTTGAGTTATTATCTTCGCAGACACACACACACACGCGCGGATCTTTTTCTGAAAATGCTTTTTTTGGTTGCGGGGGACCCTAAAACATATATTTCGGCTGAAATCTCCATACACTATGTACCCAGTACGTGTAGAGAAAGTAATAGCATTATTTTCCACAACATGAGTTATAATTCAAAGGAATATCAAGTATAGCAGTACAGTAATTGTATTGCCGTGATTCAATGACCAGTTAGTAGAGCTGCAATAAGATAACTTTAGGTAACTGAAACATTAGGTTCACTAAATTAAAATAGCCCATAGTCTGCGTACCCTCGCCAACATCTTGGGCGAAACTTGGCCGCTCTGCGGGGAAGTCCCAAATGGGAGGGCAAGCTTCTTCCCACGGCCCTCTAAAACCCTCACTCCCCCATCTCTCCCAGTTCTCAAACTGAAATCACGTCTTGGCGCAATTAGAATCCCACAGAGCAAGTTTGAGAGAGAAACACACAAGTACAGACGGTCAGAAACTGCGACAAAGTGGGGGGAGAGGGCACCTTGGAGATGCTGCGAGGAGAAACCAAGATTTTCAACAAGTAGCGCCTAAGTCCTTCCTCTCTAGTTAGAGAGGGACAACGGAACTGTTTGTTGGGACGTGGATAACTAACTCTTCCTCATTCAAGACGCAAATCTTAAAACTTCGCTTCGACGGAGCATCAACATCTTGGGCACTTTCTCATGAAGAGCAGACAGGGTTGCTGCAATCTAATCTCTTCTTTTGTGGTCACCCATAAGCTAACATAATAATTTGGAGAAAAAAACTTGAAACATTAATTAAATTTGATATGCAGTGTAAAAATACATTGCAGAACTGTCACAAAAAATCTTGTGTTGCACTCACATGTCTTTCTCTAGCTACTCTCTTCTTACAAAAGATCTTCTTTCTACATCATGCTAATCGACATAAACATTAGCAGAATGTTTAAATTACTTAGTTCCTTATAAGTACCTAGAAGGGAACTAAAGGAATGCGTATGGCAAAGCGATAGTCAAATGTTTTAAAAGCTGTCGTTAGGCGATTGTCATTTCAAATCGCTTCTTTACTTGGCCAGGAGCTGAACAAAAGAAAAGCAGACTCCTCCTGTCTCAGAAAAGCACGAGTACTTTACAACTGAAACTAATAACAAGGCATATCTCGAAAACGGTAAATTCCATGAAAAAATTGCATATGATATAAATTGTATAAATTAATGAGACCTACATTTTTTGTGTAGTAAGTTTTTGTCTATTTCTTACGGTTTACTAGTTATGCACAATTCAGCAAAATTCATCCAGAATAATCAGGTCTTCAGAAGCTATTCCCAGAAAATTCAAGATATACATCTTATTTGCGATGGAAATGTGTTTAATATGTGGTATTTTAATCAAAATCATTACAGCCATTTTTAAGAAAAACAAACTTTTAAAAAAAAAAGTCCATGTAAAGGGCGGTTAGGGGTGAGGGGATTTTTTTGAAAATCTTCGTATTGCATCCTTGGAAGATACCAAACTTAAATACCAAGTTTGGTATTTAACTGTATTTTCGTTTTGGAGGTATGCTGTCCACAGACACACAGACTGACAGACAGACCACACACGGATTTTTTTCTGAAAATATTTTTTTGGGATTCGGGGGGTCTAAAACATGCATTTCCGGTGAAATCTCGGTATCGAAATTTTTGGGTGCAATACAATATCTTCTCTATCCAGTATGTACATTGTACATATCGAACTAGAGAAAGTAAAAAGGTTTAAAGTGCTTGCTGGCACCTTAACCATAATTGGAATTTTAAATAAATGGTTGTAAACACTTTGTAGCATGCAAACCTTAGTAAGAATAGGTATTTTATGGGATAGTGGCTGAAATTCACCACTGATTTCATTGTTTATACACATTGTATGACTTCGTTTCTTTGAAGTTATTCTATAACTGAATACAGCGAAGCTGACGGTTCTGAGACATCTAATGTATATTGGGTGAATAAAAAGGAAACAGCTTAACAGTTGTTAACAACTTGATAATGGAAAATCTAGCACTACTCTCTGCCTGCCTAGTCTTTCTAATCCTCGAATAAACTTTGGTCACTGGATTAACAGGGCGCTTACGACCCCGAAAATATATTTTAGGTGCTTATATAAATATATAAAACTGTTCATCAGTTTGTTAATAACATTGATTTTAAAAACCTGCAAACTCTTTAAAATTATATTACTATTTACTTTAAGATAATACTAAAAGTAAATTGTACTATTTTCATTATTATTATTCTTTAAATAATAAAACATTCGTGTAAAGAAGCTCGCCTTAATTTGTAGTATTATCAAATCTAACGGGACATGCTGTAATAAATGAATATATTTAAACAATATTAAAATTGGAGATCCATGGTTCAAATCTCGGCCATGGCATTATCAATAAAGGTGTGGAAATTAAGAAGAAAGTTAAGAACTTTTAAATACACTTAAATATATTATTTTCATTCTGCACTAGCATTTTGCTAAAGTTCATGCAAAATAGCTTTAAACTTCCTCTTCATATAGCACATTAAATGCCTCACATCAACCTCGTATTTGTCATGCAGTGTAACGACTTATAAATCATGTTTTATCCTTTCCTACAGAGAGCCGAATTATATTGTATTTATTTTTTCCTTGTGGTAGATCTTTTCCTCAATCTGCATGGATAAAATCGTTCATTAGATTCGAGTATGTACTCCTGAATTGTTTTTCAGGTCAGTCACAGAGAGTTTTTACCAGCCTTACGGAGGTAAAAAGACTAATGCGGTGTAGAATATTGTTCTACTTTTTATGCAGCTCAGTGTACCTTTTGTGTAGTGTTTACTGCGGAGCAATAAAAAATGCACTAGTGTTCAAATGGTACCTGCCGAAATTACCACATATCTAAATATTAATCTGACGAAGCGAGTAAAAAGAAATTATGTCGTTGGAAATGTGTTATTTATTCTGACTAAACAACAGATAAATAGATTAACGTAATTTTCCTCCAGAAGTACATGAATGATTAAATGTTCATATAACATGAAAATAGTGTTATCCTGTGTACAAAAACATTTAATATTGTTATCAAGCTTTTGTTCTCAAGCGATAACAAGTTTGTAAGAAAGCTGCTAATTCTGCTAAAACGGGCTTGCTTTAATTCATGACCTTTTGCCTGAAAATGCTTCCTTGCTCTGCTGATGGTAAGATAGTGGGTTAGCGGTCTTCAGGCACGTCTGAAGTCAGGAACCGTACCAGGGTTTGTTCTCCGTGAACACCAGCAGGACGTGCACTTTTCTGATGAAAACTTTCACACCGAGACAGCGTAGTGGCCAGCGTTTGACCCTAGGTCATGCGTGCGACACGATTCCCCAGCACCAGTTTCTCGTGACCTCCTGCAGAGAAACGCCGGCAAGAAAAGGCCTTTATCTTCGGTCAGATTCTGCCGTTTTCAGCTATGCCTTAGTTGCTCTTATTCCTATTCGTTTCCATACACTCCATTATTCTCAACATTTCTTTCTTCTGTTTATTATTTTATCTTTATTATTCCCTCCTTTGAAGGTTCAAATTAACAACTTTTGTTCTCTTGTTTTCATATTTTTACTATGCATCTTTACTTTTGTAACACTTGGGAAGGTATCTCACTTCACCTTACAATTAGGATTATACACGACCGCGGTCCTCTGACCCTGGGACAGAGCACAGCTAGGAGGCCCTTAGGACCCTTTTCAACTTGCGGAGATCCTAAGGGCGACTAGATATGGCTGACGACGGGTTACAGATGTAAAGCCTCCGACGCCGCTCGGTGCCACACACCAACCTCGCGACTCCGGTGGCTCCCCGCAGGGACCGAATCTGACTTCCTCCGTGGTCGAGTGGTCTTACCCGGAGATCACAGGTTCGATTCCCGGTTGGGGCAGGGAATTTTTCTTTAACCAGAATTATTCCCTATCCACCCACAAATTCTGGAAGTATGTATCTGAGAGTGAATGTGTGTGTGTTTGAGGAAATAAAAACGATTTAAAACCCAACGTAAGGAACCTACAGACAACGAGTTGTTTCTAATGCAAAGATGTTAGATGTTAAAGGGGGAATATTTCAATGAGCTTGATTACTGAGTAATATTTTTAAAAAGAAGAGAAAAAAACCTGAAGTCTCGAAGGCACTCACTAAAGTGCCTTTGCTTTGGTGTTTCGTGGAGCTGAATAATTTTGTATACACATTAAATCATTAGGAGTAAGTAAAAGCTTAGCACAGGAAAGATATGGAGGTAACAAATGTGATTTTTTTTTTTTTTTTTTTTTTTAGTTTAACGTCCTTTAACCTAGTTTGGTCATATCAGACGAAGAATGAAATTGATGAAATTGATGAAATCATCCTAAGCGAGATTACAACTCACGACCTTTTGAATGTGAGGCAGACACGCTACCACCACGCAAAATGTAAAGTTTGCGTAGAATATTACTCAAACAAATGAATAAATCAACCTAATTTATTTGCAAAAAAAAAAAGTGATCACTTGTACATTCCATCTATCAATTATTCGTGCACAGTAACACACAAAAGAAGTGTGCCAACTATCTTCAACATTATATAAGATAATATTTTTTTTAAACTGTTGAGATTCGACATAATATGAAATAAAATACTGTATTTATGTTACAAGAACTGAAATGAAAGATGCTACAAAATATAATTATTTTACGGATACGTTTCGATATTCAACTTAACGCATCTCAAAAACCTAACTTCCAATCCCTGTAATGTAAATGACTATAAAGGTGCATTGAGATTGTTTTTTTTACTTTCTCTAGCACATATGTACAATGCACATTATAGGTAGAGAAAGCGTTGCATTATATCCAAAAATTTGATCCGGAGATTTCACCCTTACCTTACTTACCCTTCAGATGGAAAACATATCCAAAATGCTCATTTTCTCAAAAACTGCTCTTAACGGTTTTGAGTAAAATAACTATTTTAAATATATTTACATGGCAAACAAAAAGTATATCTGGACTTTTCTGGGAATTTTCCGAGATCTCTTTATTCCGGAAGAGTTCTGCATAACGTGTGGAGTTGACCATTTCCGAGACATTCCTTATTATTGATATCAGTTTCAAAATATTTAAACTTTTCTCCTGCGGGAATTATTCAACTCCTGGCCAATCACATAGCAACCAGCCTTTAAAAGATTTGACTATTGCTTTAGCCGTGTATTCCCATATTTACTTCTACTAATAAGGAATTAGGTCGTCTCTTTAGCATGGTGGTAGCGTTGCTGCTTGCCAAGCGGGATACGATTCCCGGTACCGGCGTGGGGATTTTCATCCCGTTGGGAAACCTAGACCGGTGTGCACTCAGCCTCGTGAGGTTCCTGGGAGGCCAATTGAGTAGCTACTTGATGGAGAAGGTCATGAGAACCGCATTAACCGACCGGGGGTTCGAGGCGCTGACCACGTCTCACCCTCCAATACTGCACCCCATCTACGACGTCTGTCATGGACCGAGATGGGGGACGCAGCGGCCCGGCGGTAGGCCAAGGTCCCTTTGAGCTGTCGCGACATGGATTTGTTATAATAAGGAATTAAGCAATAAGTCAATTTTGGCTATTTTTTTTTTTCAACGTCTTTAACGTCTAAGGTCATAGCGGGGGCTTTGCATTTGAAACAACTCGTTGTCTGTAGGTTCTTTACGTTGGATTTAACTTGTTAATTTTCCTCGAACACGTCCTCATACATACTTCCAGACTCTGAGAGAGAGATAGGGACTAATTCAGGTTGAAGAAAAATTCCCCGCCCCAGCCGAGAATCGAACCCACGACCTCGATCACGGAGGCAGTCTTTTGCTATCTTTTGTTTATCTCGATTAGCACAAAATAGAGAGAATGATGATCTGTTGCAGAATAGCCAGGGAAAGTCATGTGAATTGAACACATCTAATTGTTTTTCTTATTGTAAATAACACGTGTTTTGATAGCCATCCGAGGCATATGTTCAATAAAAATAGAAGCATATAAACGATAATAGAATTGCATCATTAAGGCATAACTCGATGCAAGTAGAAAGTTCTGCTGATCTTTTATATCACGTTTCTGTTGTATTTCCTGCTTTAATTGGACATCCAGGCGACTTATTTGAAGAAGTGTATGAAGTTCGCTGCCTAAACTATGAAATTCTGTTTTCGAACACAAATCTTTTCTTGCCCGTAAACAAGCTAAATTGCAAGACCGTCTAAATGCAAATAAAGATGGGTCTGGCGCTAATGGGCCCGTTACACACAGAAGCAGTAAACATTTTATTGCATTGCTCAGGTGTGCTTCGGCGTGATACATCAACATAGACAAGTTCTAGCCAATTAGAATCTATTCCCACCTGCGAGGGTGACAGTCTGCGAGCAAGCAACCACTCGAATAGCAACCACCTTAAAGAGTATTCCACGAATTCGTATTCCATATTCACTCAAACATAACAAGGGATTGCTAAAGTGAAAACCTGCGTTCCATTCACATTTATTTCTAAAAAGCAATTTACTTCACGCTAATCGAGAAAAAATTACCAGAAATTATCTTATTACTTGCTTGCTTGTAAGTAGAAGCGAAATAAGGGAGTACCATAGGTTAAAGTGATAGTCAAGAGCTGGTTGCTATGTAACTAAGGTTCCTTTGTATGGACAGGAGTTGACAAATTCCCTTAGAGAAAAGTTTAGGTTGTTTAAAACTGAAACCAATAACATCTAACAAACTATCAACTCCACGAAAAAAATGTACGTAACATAAATTGTGTGTTTTAATGTGCTCTACATTTATGTGTGGTAAGTTTATGTCCATCTCTTACGGTTTAGCAGAAATAAAAATTCCGTAAAATTCATCAAGAATAAAGTAGTCGTTAGAGTCTATTCCCAAAAAATTAGAGATATACATTTTATTTGTCATATAAATATCTTAAATATAAGAGATTTTTATAAAAATCGTTACAGCGATATTTTAGAAAATCAAAATTTTTGAAATTTTTTCCGTGTAAAGATTTTATTGAAAATCTTCGTGTGCATCCTTGGAAGATACCGAACTTAAATACCAAGTTTAGTATTAAACGGTATTTTCATTTTTGAGTTATACTGTCCACACACACACACACACACACACATTTTTCTAAAAATGATTTTTTTATTCAGGGGGTCTCAAAACATGCATTTTCGGTGAAATCTCGGTATCGATTCTTTTACTGCAATACAATACCTTCTCTATACACTATGTACGTACTACGTGTAGAGAAAGTAAAAATTGAAAACAAAAATTATGACGGGAGGTATGCTTATCAGCAAGACAGAGTCAAAGCAAAATTATCATTCGAAGAAGAATCGGAGGAAATTTGTGTGACATCATGAAGCAGCATCATCGGGCGGTACTCGCCGGAAGTAGATCTCGTTTCCGGTCCCTCACCCTGCTCAGAAATCAGCCTAGCCTTCTTGTCCACGTTCAATGGACCAGTCATCTTTGAGAGTGGGTAGTCTTGGCTTCAGAAATACTTGATGACAAGTTACTGCATAATGGTATGCTTATTTTAAATGTTGCAATAACTTGTAGAAGTATGAGAAAATTAGAACAAAGTATAAAAATTAATTAATACCATATAAATTGCCTTCTGCAAATCTCAGAAAAGTTAACTTCTTCATTTTTGTTTTATTAAGATTTCAAAAATAGGTTATGTGAATGTCGTGAGTTTTTTTTTTCTTCAATTACGTACTCAAAATATTCACTGAACGATGTTTGCATAGTTGGAAACACATCTCTCTAAGGATTGTGTATTCTTTGGAGTTTGTCTTTGAGTTTAATAAAAATGAGATAAGCACAAAGGTTTAAAATATTATTAAAATTTAATTACTCATTACATAATCTAATCACCCATCCTGATGAGAAACGGTGGTGCTATATGCATGAAATTGTGCAAACAATTGGCAAATCTTGTTATCAACATTTGGAAAATATGAGGACTTTGTGAAAACGATGCAATATAAGAATTTTTACTTTCTCTACACATACTATGTACATTGTGTATAGAGAAGGTATTGCTTATTTGACACTTTATTTCGCTTCTACTTACAAGGAAGCAAGTAATAAACTATTTCTACTATTTTTTTCTCAATTAACATGAAGTAAAATGAAGTATAAGCTGTTTTAGAATAATTTGTTACAGAGATGTAGAGAAAGTCATGTGAATGGAACACATCAAATTTTTTATTCCGTAGATTGCTCTTTCCCTGATAATTATACGTTTTTTATTGATTCAATGAATGCGGTATGCTTTAGAAAACATGGTCTGAAAAATATGTATATGCCCTGACAACTGAACATCAACGAACCATGAACCTTCTTCATGTGTCTAATTTTACAGTAACCAGATAAAACCACTTAACAGGTTTTTATTGTATTCTTCTGTATATTTACTGAAGCGTGCACGAGCAATAGTGACGTGTGTTCATTTCGCGACCCTGATGATAGAAGCGGTCCCAATTGCACGAAACTTCCTTTTTTTCCCTACTCACGTGGACAGATATCGAATATCTGTGGTCAAGCTCTCCTAAACCAACCTGTGGCTTTGGCCATGTCTCACTCTCAACATCTCAGCAGTTTTTTGTTATTATTTCTCCAAGTGTGGAAGTCTTTAGTTTCAAAAACACGCTAGAAGCATCTTTATTATTGGACACTTCGTCATATTCATTCAATGAATTAAAAGTACTTAGTTTGCTCTGTATATCTAGTTGCAGGAGAAGTTTCATACTGCAATCATAAAACATCTGATAGGTTCCGTTCACATGACTTTCTCTACGTTGCTGTATTAAATGTTGTTAAAAAGCATATTCTTCTATCTACTTTATGATAACGAGATAAACATTAGCAGAAAGTGTCCTAATTACTTGCTTCCTTGTAAGTAGAAGGAAAACAAGGCAATACACTAGGTTAAAACGATAGTCAAATATTTTAAAAGCCGATTACCATGTGGTTGAAATCCGTTTCTATGCATGGCAAGGAATTTACAACTTTCCATGTGACAAAAATTTAAGTACTTTAATTCTGAAACAAATAACAATGAATATCTCACAAATGATCAACTCAACGAAAAAAACGTATATGACATAAATTGTGTGTTTGAACGTGATCTAAATTTTTTGTGTAGTAAGTTTTTGTCTATCTCTTACGGTTTACAGGTTACAAAAATTCAGCAAAATTTATTCAGAACAAAGAGGTTTTTAGAGGCTATTACCAGGAAATGCAAGATATGCATTTTATTTGCCATATGAATATCTTTGATATGCGGTATTATAATCAAAATCGTTAGAGCCATTTTTGAGAAAATCAAAGTTTTCGAAATTTTTTTCATGTAAAGGGTAGTTTTGGGTGGCAGATTTTCCGGAAAATATTCTTATCCCAGCCTAGCAAGATACTGAACCTAATTATAAAATTTGGTATCTAAACGACTTTATATCAACGACGCGCAAAGACCTCTCTTTCTCTAAAAATGATATTTTTATACAGGAAACTTAAAACGCGTATTTCCAGTGAAATCTTGGCATGGGAGTTTTGGATGCAATATAAGTAGAGAAAGTAATAAAAATGCCTTGCAAAGAAATTCCTTGAAATAAATGCAAATTTCTCTAAACTTGAAAATAATTAATCTTTATCCGTATTCAATGCTCTCTTATTCTGTTTCAAGTTGTATCAAGCGACAAGAAAACAGCTGATGAACAAATGAACAAGATGCCACAAGATACGAGCTACTTCTTGAAGAACCGGGAGTTTTATTCAAACTATGAAATATATTTTGCAGCTGGTTACCCACCCCGCATGAAGGACTTTCAAGAACCAAAACGGCTACCAATTAAAACAGCTTATTATTTCTTTTTTCAAAAGCGCTGCAGTAGCGTGGCATGTACGTGAACTATTCATTACGCAGTAGTACCACAACACACAAAAACGTTTCAAAACTCCCCTCTCGCCTGCGAATCTATTACATGATGTTTATCGCGGAGAGTTTCCTTTATCTGAAAGTGGCACTCGAGTTTTAAGTGCCGAGAAGTTCTTGCGGACGTCGACATAATTAAACAACAAGGTAAACAGTTAAGTCTGAGAGGCAGGGCGAGGGGATTCTGGTCCAGAGGGAGACTGTAGAAATCGACAGCATTGTTGGATCGGTTATTCGCTAGAGAGGTGTTTTGTTAGATCTAGTTCAAGATCATGTTGGGAATGAACCCCACAATGAAAACATTCTGTTAATGTGGCCAGAAGAGGGAGGCGAAAGGGGGGTGTTGAAGAGATCGTAGGGTACTCGTATTTACTGCTAAGGTGAGACCGTATCATTTCTTCCTTATAGCTCTCAATAATGTTTCACCATCTGGTAATTTAAACATGCTTACCAGGTTCACTTCTTTACCTTCTCAACTGAGTAGATACCTACATAATAGGTATATGAGTATTGTATTCCACCCAAAATTTTATACTTATATTTCATTATAAATAATTGTTTTGAGGACCCTAAATCAAAAAGGATTTTTTTAGAAAAAGGGATGTGTGTGTGTTTGTGGATAGCATAGTTTAAACATCTGATGTGTTCTATTCACTGTCTTTCTCTACATCTCTGTAATGAGGGAGTAGCATAGGTTAAAGTGATAGTCAAAAGCTGGTTGCTTTGTGACTGAAGTGTCTTTGTATGGACAGGAGTTCACAAAGTCTTGTATGGAAAAGTATAATTTTTTAAAGATGAAACCAAAAGCAAGGAATATTTCAAAAACGATCAACTCCATGAAAAATGCATACAGGTGACATAAATTGTGTGTTTTAAAGTGCTCTACATTTTTTGTGTGGCAAGTATTTTTTCCATCTCTTACGGTTTAGCAGTTATGCAATATTTGTCCAGAATAAAGTAGTCTAACCCTGGAAAATTCAAGATATACATTTTATTTTTCAGGTAAACATCTTTAATATAGTCGTTAGAGCCATTTAGAGAAACTCAACATGTTTTGCATTTAAAGGGTAGTTTGGGGTGGGGGGATTTTTCTCAAAATCTTCGTGTCGCATCCCTGGAAGATATTAAACTTAAATACCAAGTTTGGTATTTTACCGACTTTTCGGTTTTTAGTTATCGTGCACACGGACACACACACGGACCTTTTTGTGAAAATGCTTTTTTTTTTAATACAGGGGACCCTAAAACATATATTTCCGGTGAAATCTCGGTATCGAATTTTTGGGTTTAGTGCAATACCTTCTCTAGACACTATGTACATAGTTCGTGTAGAGAGAAAAAAAAAAATTGTTAAGTACCTAACTTAATTTAGTTTTGTATCTTCCAAGGATTCAACGCAAAGATTTTCAAGAATATTTCTCAACCCTAAACTACCCTTTACATGGAAAACATTTTGAAAATATTGATTTTCTCAAAGAAGGCTATAACGATTTTGATAAAAGTTCCGTATATTAAAGGTGATAATGACAAATATAATGTAGGTATATTTTGAATTTTTCTAGTTCTTTTCATTTTGGATGGTTTTTGCACAACTGGTAAACCGTAAGAGATAGACTAGATGTTACTAAACAGAAAATGAAGATTTCGTAAAAATGTTATTATTTCATTTTCAGTTTTTGTAGAGTTAATTTCAGAGACATTCACCTTAACTTTTACTTTCTCTATACGCACTATGTACATACATAGTGTATAGAGAATGTATTGCACTCCACCAAAAAATTCGATACCGAGATTTTACCGAAAATATATGTTTTAAGGTCCCATGTATCTAAAAAAAAGTATTTTCAGAAAAAGGTCCGTGAGTGTGTGTCCGCGTGTAACTGTCCGTGTGTCAATGTATCCGTGTGTCTGTGAACACAACTCAAAAACAAAAAGTCGGTAAAATACCAAACTTGGTATTTAAGTTTAGTATCTCCCGGGGATGACCACGAAGATTTTGAGAAATATCCCCCACTCCAAACTACCCTTTACATGGAACATTTTTCGAAATTTTTGATTTTCTAAAAAATGGATCTAACGATTTTGGTTAAAATATCGTATATTAAAGATATTTACCTGACCAATAAAATGTATATTTTGAATTTTCTGGGAATAGCCTCTGAAGACTACTTTATTCTGAGTGAATTTTACGGAATTTTGCATAAGTGCTAAACCGTAAGACAGAGACAAAAACTTACCACACAAATAATTGTAGAGCATATTAAAACACACAATTTATGCTCTATAATTTTTTTCGTGGAGTTGATTGTTTTTGAGATATTCCTTGTTTTGGGTTTAAGCTATAAAATCTTATATCTTTCTCATAAGAAATAAGACTATTTCTGCTAATTTTTTCTCGATTAGCAGAAAGTAAATAGAAGCATAAGCTGTTAAAAAGAATTTATTGCAGAGATATAGAGAAAGTCATGTGAATGGAACACATCAGATTTTTAAAAATTAAAATTTCCGTTGCTCTGAAATATGTTGAAAATAAGCTATACTTAATGTCATTTTGATCAACACTCGAACAAGTAACTATATAATCTAATCACTTCTAACACAGGCACAGGCTTTCTCACGTGTTCTGCTGAGGTTCTCTGCCAATCCCTGACTCGCATTTACAGAGAATAACCACTCGAGATCTTGTCTCGGTATACAAACATTTTAGGGTTCCATTAGGCAAGAGTTTTGTTCTGATTTCATCTACGGAGTCCACTCCAGGAATGTAATACGGTGAAAAGGGGGTGAGAGGAGGTATTATTATCCTATAACCCCTCCGAGTTAAATACACAATGAAGTTGAACCTCTTGCATTGCCTACTTAATCAGTAAAAGGTCACGTCAAGACATTTTGTAAGGAAGCTATGTCTGTAAACATATTTGTCTCAGGGATCAGATAACAAATAAGCTTCAATGACGTCAGTTTCATGTTTAGTTTGCATAAGCTAACTAAAGCTTTGGGAGCAATAAAACAGCTATTTCAGTCATGCAAAAGTACGGGAAACGTCACACTAAGTGGCCGTGATATTGTTTGTGGCAGGTATTACATCCTAATATGTTTTTCTTTCTTTCCTTTTGCATTAGAACGCCAATTTTACTTGCCTAACGTTTAATATTACGGATTGTCTTTATTATTAAACATTTTTTTGAAAGTAGTTTAACTTATTTTAAATATTTAACCAATTGAAAAGACCATATCGAAGGAAAAATAAAATCTGATGAAGCTCAAGATATGAATTTTATTTGTCAGGTAAATATTTTAATATACGATATTTTAATAAAAATGTTTAAAAAAATCAAAATGTTCGAAAAAATCTCCATATAAAGGGTAGTTAGGGTGGGGGGATTTTCTTGAAAATCTTCGTGTCACATCCTTGAAAGATACCAAACTTAAATACCAAGTTTGGTATTCAACGGTCTTTTCGTTTTTGAGCTGTGCTGTCCACAGACACGCACACGCACACACGGACCTTTTCTGAAATGCTTTTATTGGATTCAGGGGAACCCAAAACATGTATTTCCGGTGAAATCTCGGTATCGAATTTTTGGGTGGAATGCAATACCTTCTCTATACATAGTACGTAGTGTATAGAGAAGGTATTGCAGGTATATTCTCTACATGTACATAGCATAAGCTTTTTGACCATAACATGTTGCAGAGATGTAGAGAAAGTCATGTGATTGGAACACATCAGATTTTTACCTACTACACGTATCATTTATGTTCTTCAAAAAACGAGGAAAGAGAGTTTGAAAACAGAATATAGCTTTTCTATAAAAATACTGAGGGTAGATGATAGTCATAACCGGCTCTAAATTACCGCAGAGACCTTAAAGTGTGTTTTCTCTGGCCACGAATATTTCTTGGCGTGCTAATTCTTCTTCACAGTTTTTCTAAGGAAATAAAAGACCATATAGACCTTTTTTTCTGCTGCAAAAGGAAAAGGAGAAATCGCCAGAGAGTGCCGTATCTCTTGCAGTGTTAAATTGCAATACATTTTCTTGACGTAGCTGCGCTAAGAGCTCGCGGCCCTCCCAATGGATGGTCTTGTCAAAATGAAATTTGCATTAGGAGGGCTGCCACTTTTACCACGGGGGAGGGATGGCAAGAGATATGAAAAGGAGCGGTTTTTCTTCTGCGTTGTTACATTATACAAAGAAGACTTATATATTCGCCTGTGGTCATGACGGGAAGTGTTAATGCTCCATTTATTAGCTCTGTATCGGCCCTGCTGCGCTTTATCTTGCCTGAGTTACGGCACGACTCCTTGGCAAACTGGCGAAAACTACTTTTCATCTCAAAGGGTGAAGTGAGAACTGCAGACCGCTCCACACTTATGGAGAATCACCTTGTCTAGGATGTAGACGTGTTCCATTCAATGACAATAGCAGAAATAATCTTATTACTTGCTTCCTTGTAAGTAGAAGCGAAATAAGGGAGTAGCATAGGCTATGATAGTCAAAAGCTGGTTGCTATGTGACTGAAGTTCCTGTATAAGAGAGTATAAGTTTTTTAAAGCTGAAATCAATGGCAAGGAATATCTCAAAAAGTATCAACTCTACGAAAAAAAAAAAAAAAAAAAAATGTATGTGACATAACAGTGTGTTTTAACGTGATCTACACTTTCGGGGTGGAGGAATTTTGTCAAAAATGTCCTTGGAAGATGCCAAACCTAAATATGAAGTTTTGAAAATTTGATGAAAAAAGACAAAACATTTAAAAGCCGGAGAAACAAAATTTTAAGGCATGCCTCTGTGGCCTGGTGGTTAGTATGGCAAATTCTAAGTTCAGAGGTTTGATTCTGGACTCTTAAGTCTCGAAGTATATACATGTCTGTCTGTCTGTATGTATGTATGCATGCATGCATGTATGCATATAAACAAAGTAAGCAAACTAAATATAGCCCCGAATGTGAACGAGTGAACTACATTTGCAAAGAGCAATTTCTCCAAAGGAAAAGCCGATATGAGCTTAGATGTTAAAAGTGTTAGAACAAGAAAAGAAGTAAATTTGTTTTCAGAAATGCGCTAACTTGCAATTGAGTTTATTCCTCGTGAAAATTCTAGCCTCTGTAATGAGATATTTAGATCTTTTACGGGCTGTCCATTACATCCCCACGCGTTTCAAAGCCGCGGCTCGTCCCTCTAGAGCTTGGCTTGCTCTCGTTGGCAGAAAAAGTAGGTATAAATTACAGAGTTGTAAGAATCCTGTCTGGTTTCAGTTTCTGGGAGACAGATCAAAAGAGCTTCTCCTCGGGGATGACCACCAAAACCGCGGGATGTCCAAGGCCAGGGGCAGATGCGTCTCTAATGCTACTTGGCGAGACTTGTTCTGAGCGAATCTCCTTTGTTCTAATCAATAGCCTCAGTCCTCCCATTAGAGCTGCTTCCCAGACTACCTTACTTCCCCCCTTGCCCTCGTGACAAGTATCTGAGGAAACTGACCACAACGTCCAGACCGCAGAACTAAGTTAGAACCTTCCAATGTCCCTCGGCCTGTCCCGTCTTGACGGACAGACTTGATACATGCGGACCATGTCCAACGCATTTCCATTCTAGAGCGCCATGTCACAGTTTTTACTTTCTCTACACGTACTATGAACATAGTGTATAGACAAGATATTGTACTCCACCCAGAAACTAGATACCGAGATTTCACACGAAATATATATTTTAGAGTCCCCTTGCATAAAAAAACATTTTTAGAAAAAGATTCATATGCCTGTGTGTCCGTATGTCTGTGAACACAAAAACGAAAAGTCCTTAAAATACCAAACTTGGTATTTAAGTTTAATATCTTCCAGGGATGCGACACGAAGATTTTGAGGGAAAGAAAACCCACCCCAAAGTACCCTTTAAATTTTAATTCTTTCGAAAATGTTGATTTTCTCAAAAATGGCTCTAACGATTTTGAAGATATTTACCTGATAAATAAATTGTATTATATCTTGAATTTCCTGGGAATCTCTGAAGACTACTTTATTCCGGATGAATTCTGCGTAACTGCTAAACCGTAAGAGATGGAGAAAAACTTGCCACACAAAAAATATTGCAGCACGTTAAACCACACAATTTATGTTATATGCATTTTTTTTTCGTGCAGTTGGTCGTTTCTGATTTATTCCTTGTTTTTGGTTTCACCTTTAATAAAACTTACTTTGCTCTTACGGGAATTTGTCAACTCCTGTCCATACAAAGGAACTTCATTCACATAGCAACCAGCTTTTGAACTATCTATGGTACTCTCTCATTTGGCTTCTACTTACAAGCAAGTGATAAGACAATTTCTGCTAATTTTTTTTTCTCGATTAGAATAAAGTAAATAGAAGCATAAGGTGTTTAACAATAATTTGTTGAGATTATAGAGAAAGTCATGTGAATGAAACACATCAGATTTTTTATTATCACCCTACTTCGCAACGCTATCAACGCTAGCAGAATTTCAGTCTTAGTTTTAACAATTGCACTATTTGTTAGTAAACTGTTTTTCCACAAAAGACTTACGCAAGACAGGAGTTGGATCAGTACAGTCAGAGTGAAAAATACAGTGCCATAGGGAAAGATGCAAGTCAGTTGAGCAAGTTTATACTTGTTTTACTTTCTCTAGCACGGAACTTAGTAGATAGAGAAGGTATTGTATTACATTGAAAAATTCGATTTCAACAGAATAAAAATAAAACAGGGCCCTGTGTTTTTACGGACAGAATAACTCAAAAGCGAAATGTAATATAAAATACCAAACGTGATATTTAAGTTCAGTATCTTTTAGAATGCGACACGAAGATTTTCAGCAAAATTCCATCACCCCAACTACCCTTTGAATGGAATAGTTTTCGAAAATATTGATTTTTTTTTAAAGAATGGCTTGATTAAAATATCAATTTTGATTAAAATATCATATGTTAATATAATTTATGAGAAACAGTCTTGAATTTATACAAAACTTGAATTTTTTGGGAATAGCCTTGAACTCTTCATTCTGGATGACTTCTGCCTAATTTTTGTATAACCAATAATCCGTAGGTGATAGACAAAGCTTACTGTACAAAAAGGTAGATCTAGTTGAAATACGCAATTTATTTATATCATATACATTTTTTGTAGAGTTAATCGTTTTCGAGATATTCCAAATTATTGGTTTCAGTTTCAAGTTATTTAAACTTTTCTCGAACGGGATGCATCTTTTCTTTCGTCTCTCTGAGTACATCTAGCAAGCTAGGAGAACGTAATTTGAATTGTTTTTCATAGCTAATGGCTTTTAAAATATTTCATTATCGCTTTAGCATTCTCATATTTCTCTTCTACTTATAAAGAAGCCAGCAATAAAACAATTCTGTTAATAGATAGGTAGAGTCAGACTGAAAACTCATAACATAGTCGGGATTTGAACCACGGATCTCCCGGTGACACTCCTAATGGCGAGTTACAATGTTGTAAGTACCTTAAGTCCCAGAATTCATAGTATAGCCAACTATTATGGTCACTGGGTATTGGTTTAATTGTTTTTTCACACAATCCGTGTGTAGAACAGGAGTTGGATAGGTAGAGTCAGATTGAAAAATAATTTTTCAGTCTGATTCTACCTACCCAACTCCTGTCCTACGCACGGCATGTGAAAAAACAATTAAACCCATTCTGTTAAAGTTTATCATGATATTGATAAAAGAATAGCCTTCAATACGAAAAGTTTGTTGCAGAACAGCTAGAGAAAGTCACGTGATTGGTACACATCAGATTTTTTTTAATAAACAGGCAACTTTTCATTTATGTTTCATAAAATAAATACGAGCGCCCTATCAATTATGTAAGTTTCGCAGTTCCCCAAATTGCAGAGAATAATCATCCTGACATTTCATCACGACCTACAAACTTCACTGCGCACGCAACACACAAAGAGCGCCGTTGAACGGGTTTCTACCGAGGTGCAGCTCGTCACAAGTGTGTCAAAGTGGTACCATTACCAAGCAGGAAGAATTCCGCGGTATAGGAGAGGGGTTTCGAACCTGGTGTCGGAATTAAAGCGAAGGTGCAAGCCGATAAAGTAACCCCCTTCCCCTCGCGATCTGGATCGTGGATATAGACACAACGAGAGCAAACAGACACCTTTAGAGAGACACGTTTCTGCCGTTTCGGGCAGGACGGGACTAAGGCACGTAGGTTGCGAAGGAACAATGAATATGTGAGAAAAATTATAAAATATTAATTGGTCTAGTCTACCAAATGAAATTAAAAGAATGTTAAGAGCTAAATCAAAAGAAAGTTTAACAGGAATAGGAAAATACTTTAAGTGTAGTAAGATGTAAATGGATGAAGGAAATTAGAAATAAGGAACAGGAAGAAATGTAGATTGGTGAAAGGAAGAAATAATTAGCACCCGATGGTGTTGGATGCTATGAATGCAGCAATTCAGTGAAGTGAGATGTAAAAGGTAAAATGTGGGGTTAGAATTTAAGTATTACAAAGTTGAAGGAGTGAATTAAACCATGTAATGATTGAAGTGAAATAAATACATATCTGTCTATCTATCTAGAGAAGCCTGCGTTCAACAATCAGCTCTGTAATACATCATTGTTGTATTTAAAATATGCTTTGAAAACTAAAGTATTTAACCGTTTGAGGCACTGCACATTTTCTGTTATTCTTAAACTAGCGTTGCTATAAACTTTAAGACCAAAATTGGAACTCAATCTCTAGATTGCCAGTCATCAAGTAGGTGACAAATTTAAGAACACTTCCTACACCATTATCAATATCCAAATGATTTACATCCCTAATCCCCTGAAACGATACATGAAAGCAGATCTCTCCAATTTGGTATATATCCTAAGATCGACAGCTGTATCCGTATAAAGGTACCTAGTCCTTCTACTTTTCATGCACAGGAGCAATCCAACCACAGTAACTCAAGTGTATTCTCTGCACCATTTCCCTGGAACTTTTTTTTTTCTTTAAGCTTTACGACTTTAACCTGGTTGGTCATATCGGACGATGAATGAAATTGAAGAAATGATATTTAAATGATTTCGGGTCCCACTCGCACTTTAGTTGTGTCTTTCAATTGCCTGTCATCTTGACCAAATTTGTTTGTGAACAATATTGTTTTACTTCTATAATCCAGGATTAAGTTGTAGAGGTGTAAGTGGTGTATCTAAAGAAAATAGTAGCTAAAGTAATAAGATTGATCAATGAGCACAACCTGTATACCACAAAACAACAAGTTCAAAGCAAAAAAATCTCAGTACTAGACTACTTCTAGCAGATATGTGCATAACATTATCTCCTGCGTCTAAATTGAAAAAAAAATCTTATGTGTTCCATTCACATGCCTTTCTCTACATCTCTGTAAAAAGTCGTTGCTAAAAAGCTTTTGCTTCTTTTTACTTCATGATAATAGGGAAAAAATTAAAAGGGAAAATATAAGGCAGTGGCATAGGTTAAAGACACAAGTTGCTCTATGACTGAAGTTCCTTTGTTTGTGTGGGCAACAGTTGACAAATTCTTGCATGAGAAAAGTATGTTTTTTAAAGATGAAACAAAAAACAAGGAATAACTCAAATACGATTCACTCCACGAAAAAAATGTAAATTACATAAATTGTGTGTTTTGACGAGCTCTACATTTTTTGTTAGGTAAGTTTTTGTCTATTTCTTACGGTTTGCTAGTCACACAAAATTCTGTAAAATTCAACCAGAATAGTCTTCAGAGACTATTCCCAGAAAATTCAAGATATATACTTTATTTGGGATGTAAACATATTAATATACGCTATTTTAATCAAGAGCGCTAGACATTTTTTAGAAAACCTAAATTTTCGGACATTTTTCTATGTCAACGGTAGTTGGGGGTGGGGGGGATTTTCTTCGTTTTCTTGGAAGATACTGAACTTAAATACCAATAATTTTCGTTTTTGAGCTTTGCTGTCGCAGACACACAGGGACCTTTTTAAAAATACTATTTTTGTGTTCAGGGGGGCCCTAAACATGTATTTCTGGAGAAATCTCGGTATCGAATGTTTGGGTGAAATACAATACTTCCCCTATACACAATGCACATAGTGCGTGTAGAGAAAGTAGAAATTGTTTTCCTTCCCCGATGGAAGAGTACACATCAATGTTTTATTTCCTTAGCTCCGGCTTGAGCGTAGTGAAGTTGTATGTACTTCATAAAGACTTTGAAATGTCTAAAAATGGACATAGAACACTGTCGCGTCAAGATCCCTTAGGTGAATTCGACCAGCTACACAAAGTCGAGCCCATTCCATACCCCACCCGGTAATTATGATCGACAATCGACGTCGCCGATGTCGATGACGAAGGTGAGAGAGCAGCTGATTTCTGCCTTGCTTCAGTTGTCCCGGTTTCGGGTTTTTGGGCGTTGCACCCGCAGAGAACGTCGTCCATCCGGGGCGTGGCGTCTTGGTAAAGAAAGAAACCCGCAGCAAGCCTTTCATTCTCATGGGGGACGCCCAAAACTACTTCTTGGTCTACTTCTATATTTATAGCTGCAAAATCATGTATGTGTCCATTAGAATCATCGAGGAACTTCAAGTAGTCGAGGCTTTTACGGAAAGAGAAGGTCAGTTTAGAGCATTTCCAGATTTCCGACTCAAGACATTACATATACCGTACTTTGTCATGAGGTAGTGAGCATTTATTTCAACGTTCAGGATTTAGCATTTTGATAAAAACAATTACAATATTCACTGGGGCTATTTTATTTGTTTCTCTGGAAAAAATCTGAAGAGCTCTATTCACATGACTTTCCCTACATCTCTATAAAAAATTATCGTTAAAAAGCTTATGCTTCTTTTTACTTCATGCTAATCGAGAAAAAATTAGCAGAAAGAGCCTTATTACTTGCTTCCTTGTAAGTAGAAGGTTAATAAGGGAGTACCATAGGTTAAAGTATTAGTCAAAAGCTGGTTGCTATATGACTGAAGTTCCTTTGTTTGTATGTATGAACAGTAGTTGACAAATTCCATATAAGAAAAGTATGTTTTTAAACATACAAGGAATAACAAGGAATATCTCAAAAACGACCAACTCCACGAAAAAAATGTATATAATATAAATTGTGTGCTTTAACGAGCTCTACATTTTCTGTTAGATAAGTTATTGTCTATCTCCTACGATTTTCTAGTTATGCAAAGTTTGTAAAATAGTCTTCAGAGGCTATTCCCATAAAATTCAAGATATACATTTTATTTGTCAGGCAAATATCTTTAATATACGATTTTTTAATCAAAATCGTTTGAGCCATTTTTGAGAAAATCAAAAATTTCTAACATTTTTCCATGTGAAGGGTAGTTGGGTGTGGGGGGATTTTCTTGAAAATCTTCGTGTCACATCCTTGAAATATACCAAACTTAAATACTATGTTTGGTATTTAGCGGTCTTTTCGTTTTTGAGCTATGCTGTCCACACACACACACACACACACACACACACACACACACACACACACACACACACACTCGCATACCTTTTCCATTTTTACTGGGGGGGGGGGATTCAGGGGGCCTAAAACATGTATTTCCGGTGAAATCTCGGTATCGAAATTCTGGGTGCAATACAAGACTTTCTCTATACACTATGTACATAGTACGTGTAGGAAAAGTAAAAATAATTTTTTATCGTAAACGCTTACATTTAGTTATTATATTAAGACGCTTCAAATTTCACAAACATTCAAACTGAAGCAAGGACATAGACTGAAGTATGTAATTACGTAAAATCTTACATAAATACGGCCAAACTACAGCTTCAGTGTTAGTCTAAAGGGAAGAACTGAATTAAACACTGAAGTAAACCAAATATCATACATTATTCGCATTATTTACTTCAATTTGTTAAAAACTACATGAAATATACGAAGAAAGAATATTTGTACTTATTTTTAGTAGTTTTTAAATTTTGCGAGAAATTTTAAAAAACAAAGATATCAAAGTTACGTGTTAATAATACCACATACATTTTATACCATATCTTGTTATAGCGCACGAACTGCAGCAATATATATTGAACAATTTTGCACATTCCAAGGTATATGCATTTTTATTACTTTTTTATTTATTTATTTATTTGTATAGCTCTCTTTAACGTTTATGGTCATATCGGGAGCTTTAACTTGAGTAACCACTCTTCGTGTTATTATTCGCTAAACTTCTTATCTTATAGACTCTCTGAAGATAGGTTAAAGAAACATTCTCCACCGTAACCTTGAAACGAACCCGGGACCTCTGGGTTGAGAAGCCACAACGCTAACCACTCGACTGCAGATGTAGTCTACTGCAATTGAAACATTATTATTGATTATTAACTTGCATATTTATCGTATAATATTTCCAAATGTGAGGATTTCTACTATCTCTCAAGAAAACCATTCCCTCTAACACAACCTACTGAACGTGTCAATTATATACGTAATTTAACAGATTCAATTGTTTGTCACATTATTTCCAAATGTGAATCATACTGTTTACTTGCTAATTTTTACCCCACATTTAAACCACGAGTAAAAATTATTACGTATCATTTCAAGACATTAGGTTTACATTAACGTAATTAAATAAACAAGTAAATGAGTACACAAGTTTAAAAATATACTTAGCTTTAAATAAGGTATATATATACTTTTTTCAAAATACAAAGCTGATAATTAAGGAATAGAAGTATTAAATGCCCGAAAAATACTAGAAAGATAGTTCAGAAAAGATATCTTGAATATTGCGTTTTATTTGGTACCGAACAATAAAAGATACACAAGATGAATAGATTAATGTAAAGATAATTGGTAAAAATAATGTTGATATGACATATTTGAATAGAAAAACCTTTTAAAATATTCTTTATTTTTTCTTTAATGATATGAATATGAATACCTTATATAAAAGAACTATATGAAATATATTTATATTGATTTATTATCTTTGAATATATTTATTGAAATTAACATAATATTTTACGATGCAAATGAATTTTAACCCAGTTAATTTTTAGCTTATGTAACCTAGAAGTTTGGACTGAAGAAAGAAATAATAAAAACAAAATTGCCATATCTGCAATAAGAGGTTCAACTTCACTTCTTCGAAATCACTTATATAGTAATAATTTTTAGCATTTCCACGGTCTATATTCCTTTGATATTAATTATTTATTGTAGTTAATTTTATATTATGCTTAATAATCCTTTTGCTGCTTTAGTTTCCTTTTCGATTGCTATACTAATGAAAACTGTCGATATTTCATTATCTTTATAGAAGAGTTTCAAGTGTTTTTGGTTTTTTGTTTTTTAGATAGTTAATTTATAATATGTCTGTTTTACTCTGTCCTTGCTTCCAGCCCATAAATATGGGGAGTTGCAATTTTTTTAATAAATAAATAAAATAAAGCGTATATCAAACACATTTATTATAATACGAATTGTCCACATCCTGGAAAAACCGAATCCGTCAAACTACCTTGCATCATCTCGATGTTCCAGATGCTGTAATTCTTCTCTGGTGTTTACCGTTCTGCTGAACTGGGACCTAAATGACAATGGCAAGTGGTACGTGAGTTTTTCTGTGTGAAAAACTGCTGAAACTCTCGCCTTAGCCCCTGAGAGGAGTAAATCACCGGGAAGGTTAGTCATTCTGAAGATATCTGACGCAACTGCAGCTGGAGCTCGAAGACCGTTAACAAGAAATTCACATCCTCTTGTGGTTGGGTGTTAAGGCTCATCTGACGCGATAATTACTTTTGGGTCACATATGATAAGCGTGGGAGCTTATCCCCTAACGCCTACGAAAGTCCACATTGCATTACCAGTATCCATAGTTAGTGGCTGCGGGCTTTGTGAGTACTCCACCCGTATGCATTAAATTGCTTTTTACCAGAGTAGGCCTGCTTTTGGGAGCATTCGGGTTCAATTTCCGTGACATCCACTCTGACTTTGGGTTTATCGTGGTTTTCCCTGGTCGTATGGCGAATTATTGGGTAGTTTCTAATTTACCACAACAACCTTTCCCTCCAGTTGGATAGGTAAGGTCAGACTGAAGAATTCAAATCCCGGGAAACATGCGAATCAATTGAGAAATTCAATGCTATGCCGGCATGTTGCCATGGTAGCTCAGCGTTAGAACAACCGACTAGAGACCGGGAAATCCGCGATTTAAATCCCGGCAGTAGCATTGCTTTTTTCAGTCTGACACTGCCTATCCAACTTCTGTCCTACATACGGCTTGTGTGAAAAAATAATTAAACAAAATATTTCCCTCGTTCTTTCATTTCGTTTTCTTCCATGCTGCAGATGTGCTATGTTTTTTAGTGTGTGAAGATACCGGACAGATGGCGCTGATGCCATCTTCAAGAAAGGGTGCTCCCCTGAACAATGGAAGCCTTCTTCGCTGTACAACCTTTTATCGCCCTCTTTGGTCAATTTAATAATCTTGTAGCCTTCTGCGGGTTCTTTACTTTAACCCTTCCACTTGGAGTTGATAAATTGTAGTACCACAAACTTTGGAGAGCAAGAAAATATCCGCTAATTTATATGTTGGGAATGATCGTAATACTGCTCAGAAAGGTCAACAATGTGCACTAACATAGCTAGGCAGCTAAATCCTGCATTAAAAACAATAGTGCATCATATAAATACAATGTTTATGAGCATTAAAAGAAAAAAAGAAAAAAAAAAACAATTTTATTTTTATTTCCATGTTTTTATTTTAGTACAGTTCATTTCAAAGGTACTCCGCTTGTGAGAATATTGTCACATCTTGCTGTGTGCACAGGATGTGGTAATACTGGGAACATATAATGTTTCATACGTTGGCGACTTTGGTAACCTCGTCATTCATAAAATACACCGTTAGAGTGGCATTTTCCTCTTTTGCATTGTGGTCTTAGAATGGAATAGTTGTAAAGAAGGAGCGTTGGCTTCTCTCGGACGCCAAGTTTGGCCTCACGCGAAGATGGTATAAAAACAACTATACATTTGCTTTTGATTAGAAATTTTCATCTTAAAATAAGTAGTTTAGTTAATCCATCCTCGTCCCTTTACTGGGTTATTTAGGTTATTTTCCCTGTTTTTAAAGATGGAATAGAGCTGATTTCCCATATGCACGCAGTGAAAGGTATATTTTCCTTAATCCATCCTCTCATAGCCAAGCGAGTTCCTTGAAGTTATAACAGTATGTGTGATAATATGGACAACTAGATAGTAATTTTACCCTTCGGCAGTTAGGCCATATTTTGGAGAACTGTGCGCGAGAAACAGAAGAAGTAATGCCGGCAGGGGGTGGTATAAGATCTGTTACTAGCAAAAATAATTGCGTTTCATTAAAGACCAGCTTTTATTCAGAAAGTGAGTAAATAAGTAAGAGTATGATTTGCAGAACGAAAAATCAACAAATTAAACCTGACATAAATCATAAATGTTACAGAGATAGAGCGTACGCTCGTCTTCAAAACCTGTGTAGTTTATTCTAGAAGGTAGACCCGAAGTTAGCGTAGCCAACAAGAAGTTCGCAACCCACATTGCGGGTATTAGCCGGACATGGTAAATAACGCCACCTGCGTCAGGCAATAAATTTACAGAATACAGCTCAGATACACAACTTCACGTACAGCTGGAATCACGATAAAGCTAACTAGAGTATTAACTACGTAATAAATAGATATGATTAGGTCTTGTTTACATTTCAAGTCAAAACTTGCCACTAACTGCCACATCTTTCGTTTTTTTTTTTTGTTTTTTTTTTGTTTTTTTGTTTTTTGTTTTTTTTTTTTTTTTGCAGATAGGAACGAGCATGAGCAAATGCTATTCTTGTCATTGAACTTTAATGCTAGCCTAGAATTTAACTTGCGTTGTAAGAAAGAATTAAAAATAAATAAAAAGAAAGAAAGGACTGGTGCTTCGTTCATAGGGCTTGGACAAAAACGATAAGTAATAAGAAGACGTAACTAATGCACCAGAAGAGTTTTATTTATTTATCTTGTGTGCTATACCTCTGTCGCCTGTTAAACACCAGATTGAATGTTATAAACTACTCTAGCAACACTTACCCCACACAAAAGGAAGAAAGAAAGAAAGAAAACAGGATGGTTAGTTGTTCATACAACATGGACATAAACGATAGGTAAATTAGAAGTGAGAACTTTTGCTCCAAAAGCTATTTATTTATTTTGTGTGTTATATTCCTTGCGCGGTGTTAAATACTAATTTGAATGTTTTAAACTACTCTATCAACACTTACCCCACACAAAAGGAGAGGAAAGAAAGAGAAAAGAAAGAAAGAAAGAAAGAAAGAAAGAAAGAAAGAAAGGGCTGGTGATTTGTTCATAGAACATGGACAGCGATAGAAAAGGTATAAGTACCTTATAATTGAAACCAATAACTCGGAATATCTCGAAAACGGTTAACTGTACACAGAAAAAAAAATGTAAACCACAAAATGTCTACATCGTTTGTGTAGTAATTTTTATCTAGTGCTTCGAATTTACCAGTTATACAAAAGTCATCCAGGATGAGGAGGTATTAATAGGATATTTCCAGAAAATTCGGGATATACATTTCATTTTTCCTGAAACTATTTTAAAACATATGACATTTTAACAAAAATTGTAGTCATTTTTTAAAAACAATCAAAATTTTAAAAAATGTTCCATGTAAAGAGTCGTAAGGGTGGGATGACTTTTCTTGGAGATCTTCCTTGGAAGATACTGAACTAAAATACCAAGTTTGCTGTTAAAGCAACGTTTTTTGGGTTATGCTGCCCAAGACACATTTTCTTTTTTATAGTGTTTAACTTCCGCTTTTACTACTAGTGGCACCGCAAGTGGTGACACTGGTGATACATGGAATGAAAATGGAGCATCTGTGGAATGCAATGGTGGGGGGAAACCGGAGAACCCGGATAAAACCCGCCCCTGCGCCGCTTTGTCCACCACAAGTTCCACATGCGGTCGCTTGGGATCTAACCACTCGGCCACGGCGCGTTTCTAATAAGTTTTATGGATTCAGAGGGTCTGAAATATTTATTTCCGCTGAAATCTCGGTATTGAATTTTTAGGTGGAATACAATACCTTCTCTATCTACTATATACAGTGTATAACGGGTTAGAGAGAGTGAAAAGATGCCTCGCACAACTGTAAGCATTTATGAGCAATTATACAATTAATCGGTGCACGACATAACGGCACCTAGCATATATTTTCACTTGCATACCAAAGAAAAAAGTTCGTCATGTGATTACAGATTGAAAGCAACGTAAATTGTGTTAAAACAAAATTAGGTTCAGTTGCATAATGTAGGGTGGTTAATTCTTGAAATTTAAATACGCCCACAAAATCAAAATATCTTCTGTCGTGATTATAGCACGTATAAAAAGCAATACACTACATCGCCTATCTAATAATTACTTTACTGTTAATATACATGGGTTTTAGAGGTCATGTCCTAAAGAGTTCGTATGCACAACGTTGAATAGTGTCCATTTCTCAAGTCTCTTAGGAAGATTCATGTGTTAACGGCAAAGGAAGATAAAAGTTAAAAATAGCTGGCTAATTTTACCTCGTGTAGAAACATTATTAACCTTTTGTACCCTAAGATTCCAGGCAGATGTATCCTACCTTTTCTGTTATCGCAGTGTTTGTCCAGGATTGCGAAGCGACATAAATTACAGAGATAGTTGGGAAATCTTGTCCGTACCCAAAGCTGTTACTATGCAATAAAACACAGTGTCACGCGAGAAATGTCACTCAATAAAGAATCTCTTGCAGTTTGTTCTTATTTGTTCAACCTATATCATTGAATATTCATTAAGCTGCAATGCGGAAATTTGAATTCTCCCATTATAAAATTAAACACCGCATGCGTTAAAGGCGTAAAAAACAAACATGGCCATATACGTAGCCTATTAAAAGGATTTATTGCCACACTGGTTGATGATGAGTTGGTACGCAGACCTAACATGGCAGTTCTGATACTAATTATCATCGTTTTATATCCATAAACAATGCCTCCTTCGTGCGGCCGTTGAAGCATTAAAAGCATTCTCACTTCCAACATAGGGGTGTAACTTCAAGAAAAATAATTACACTGTAGCATTTGATTCTTCAGAAATAAATAATAATAAACTGTAACACCTGCTTGAGTTAGGAATCCAGTTGGAATGAGTAACTGTTCCGGGAACTAGTCCGCTACCGTGTTGAAATAACTGCTCTTGATAGCTGTTTCATGTGTTAAGATCAATAAATTATTGCTATGAATTTCTCTTTATTATCGTAACATAATCTGCTACAACAGTTTATAATAAGCGTATAAAAGACCAAACACGAAGAAGTCGAAGAAAAGGAGAGACTTAGAAATTATAACGGTCAATATAACAGCGAATAAATTCCCTCCAGTACCGCCTCCCTAATGCTTACATCAGCTGATCAAAAAGAAGCGACCTCGATATCCGGTTTCTGACTGCGAGGAAGGGAGGTTCGTAACAGAAGCAGAAAACCGTGACGTGGATGGCAGGAGGAGGGTATTTATCACATGCTATTTACAGCGCTAGTATAAAATGAAGGTGGATGATGCAGCGGTAGCGCATCCTGTCTTACTCATATTTTGCATTTTATACAATGGAAAGGCATTTTCTGCCAGTTTTATGATTACTTCCACAATGTTGTTTCCATAAAATGAATTTAAGGCAATGCATCGGCAAAATTTTGCAAAACTGTAAATATTTTTTGTTTATTTGTTTACATTTTTTTATACTTATAACTTGTGCTTTCAACCACATGTTAAAGCCATAAATGGCTATTTAATTAGTCATGTACCATTCAGAAACAACAGCTCATTGAGCTTTAAACGCTATTTTGCTTCATTGTATTTTTTGCTTTTAAAAACACTCTTTGAACCATATTAGTTTAAAAGTTGCAGGACAGCTTCAGGAATTGTAGCTTTAAATTGTTGTGCACAAGCTGAAATATGAAATAATCATTCGAAGTTAACAACTTTTTATAATTAAGTATAAAAGGATGAAAAATGTATTATATAATTATACAGGTCATTATCATTTTAATATGTATAAATAAGAAGTATACGTGAGAGCACAGACGTTACGAGACGGATAAAACGGAGGAAAAGTGGAAAGATCATATTAACAAAATGGACGACGATTGGCTCCAGAAACTTGTGAGGAACTTCAAACCAGACCCACCACGACCAGTGGGAAGACCGCCAACACAGTGAAAATAAAGTTTTTCAGTAGAATAGGACAGTTGAAATAGGATATTGTCTTAAATTAAGAAGAAAAAGGAGAATACGTTTAAAGAATAAATTACGGTTACTTATAATTTGCATATAGCAGCGCTTTTTATTTTACGTCTTGCACTTAATAAAGAGAATATTTTGGAGGTGTAATCGAAATATACATAAACGGAAAGAGAAGTAAAAGCATGAAATTTTACCTTAAGTTTCTCGTTATTGATAAAATGTTCAATTCACTTATATGACAGCTAAAATTCTATGCTTGGATTTGGACGAAGAAGAATGCCAATAATTTAATTCTTATATAAATGCAAATCTTATGGAAATTTAAAACACGTCTAATCGGGAAATTGTATTCCGGATGTGCAAGCAATTTCATGCAGAACCCGTACGTCTGCCTTCCTAGCGAGCATCTGTGGTGAGAGCGTAGGCATACGGGTAATCACACATGCACTGCTGCAAAATTTCGATATCTGCATGATAATAATATATAACAAAAAGAACGGACCCAGGCGGTAATTAAACTCAGCATTTTACCGCCGACAAAGAGGCAGATCGATCACTACAGGCAGGCATTTTCATTTTCCACAACTCTCAAACGTGGCGCCGCCTGGCTACAATGGATGGAACTTGATCGTGTTATTAATTTGTAAACTAGTTCCTATATGCAAGGTTGAGGGGGGGGTGCTTGTATGTGTGCCCTTCATATATAAACTTGCATCCAAGAGTGGGGGAAGTAATAATGCCGACAAGAAAATGTCAGGTATTTCCAATAGCGTTTGTTAGAGGGCACTGATGGGACGCTATCATCCTCAGACTTTATTATAATCGACAATCGCGAACAGTAATCGATAGGTCGAAGCATATGTGACAACATTGTCCCCAACCCCGAAATTGCAAAATGTGCATAGCGGCATATCGATTTAATAAGCTCAAAAGGCTTATGCATAGTATAGACACAAAATCTGTCATCGTTGTTGTTGCTTTTGTTTCGAACGAAAAGGCCTTTGTTGCGTGTTAAACAACGATGGGTATTAATTTCATCAAACAACAGCTGCCGGTGGGTAACGGTGGTTAATTACATATTTGGATCCATTAACAAATTAATTCCCGAATCAGATTTTTACCTCTCGAAGCCCCGCAAATGAAAATACTATCGACTGGCAAAGTAAAAATATCGGCGAGTATGTTCGGTTCAGGCTGTAGTTCAAATAATCAAATGTACCCAGCCATTTTAACATTAACTCAGTGAAACCGGCGGGTTCCCATGTAGAAGTCGCCCTCCGTGGTGTAATGGTTACCATGCTAACTTCATGTACCCAAAGTCGCGGGTTCAAACTCGGCGGAGGACGATGGATTTTTTCGGGCGTAAAAATCCTTAGCACGGCTTCCTTCGGAAGGGAAGTAAAGCCGTGGGTCCAGTGTCGTAGATTTACGGCACGTAAAAGAACCTCAAGCCTGATAAGAGAGGCCTCTGAGCAAAATTAACCGATCTTTCACGCCCAGTATAGAATGGGACGCTGAGAACCAAAGCAGTTAAAGAGCGTCCATAAATAACACGCCATTTCCATTTCATGTAGAAGTCATTGTTGCGCTGAGGAAGATTTGTTCCCGAGACTACAGAAGTCAATTTGGAGACATGTTTCTGGTCAGCTTTGATGTATACCAGTCATTTTCATTCTCTACCTCTTACTCAAACTAAGAGAAATATTCTTCAAGGTAGAAAAAAATTATAACTAATATTTTGAATTCAAAAATATAGATTTTGAAGTAAGAAAAACGTACAAAGTTACGAGAAGTGTACAAGCTACAATTTAATCTGCGCTTATTTAAATATAACAGGTCATTATTTCGTCTCATGAATTCAAGGCGTGCTAGCCCTGGTTTGCACAAGGCAGTTTGCAGCCCTGGTTTTGAGTATGATTGTTATACCTAAATAAAATAAGTATGTATGTAATGTGATGTGATTCTATTTCTGAATAAACTAAAACAAAAATATATCAAAAATACAGCTGTGAATTTATATATATATACACACACACACACAGACAGACACACACACACACGGAAATGCTTTTTTTGGATTCAGGGGGTCTCAAAACATATATTTACGGTGAAATCTCAATATCGAATTTTGGGTGCAATAAAATACCTTCTCTATACATTACTTACATAGTACGTATAGAGAAAGTAAAAAGGATTTTTAGAAAAGTCGGTGTGTGTATGTGTGCGTCCTTGAGTAACTCAAAAACGAAAAGTCAGTAAAATGCAAAATTTGGTATTTAAGTTTACTATCTTCCAAGGATGCGACGCAGAGGTTTTAATAAAAACTACTATTCATATGGGAAAATCAAACATTTTTATTTTGTCGAAAATAAATAATGATTTTGATTAAAATACCATTTAATTAAGACATTTACATGGAAACTAAAATATATTTATTTGAATTTTCTGGGAATAGCTCTGAAGAGCTGTTTATTCAGGATGAATTTTGCTTTAATTTTTGTATAACTGGTAAATAGTAACAGATAAACAAAACCTTACACCACAAAATATGTAATCTCGTTAAAACACACAATGTATGTCATATACGTTTTTTTCGTGGAATTGACAAAATCAGAAATATTTCTTATTATTGTTTCACTTTTAAAATACTCCTGGTAATGCAAAGAAACGAATTTCAATCGTATAGCAACAACTTTTAAACGATTTGACAATCGCTTTAGCCTAGTGTATTTACTGATTTACCTTCAACTTACAATAAGTAATTAATACGTCCATTGTGCTATATTTTGTTTATCTTGATTAGTACTAGGAGGATCAGCTAGAGATTTTGCAGAATAGCTAGAGAAAGTCATGTGAATGGAACACATTAATAGGTGTCAAGTTTATTCTGTCTGAAAACAGCGCTAATATCACAATGTCGTGCACTTGCTTTTAGAGCGTCCCTCGTGTGATTGTTAATAATTTGTGTTAAGGTTTCCCGGATTTCCACGTATAGGATGCTCAATTTTTAATTATCCGGTTTAGCAACAGGCTTATGCAGCATCCGGACTTTAGGCGCTTCCTTCCTGAACGTAATCTTTGTTACCTGCCGAGAAGGGGGTGGGAAGGTTCGAATCCCAGTCTCTACCGAGACGGACATGATACAAGGAAATGAAAGTGGTGTTAAAAAGAAAAGGAGATAAAGGAGGGAACGTCAGAACGTGCATCGTGTCTAGCAGCTGTGACCAGTAGCTGGTATCTTTCACTTCCGTGTAACAGTGACCTATCACGTGTTTAGTCCAGCTGTCCAAACAGTTCCAGATAGTAATTTGGCTCTTAATCAAACCATGTGTACACTGAAAAACATTGCTATTCTAATTACGGATTTAAAATTGATGCATTTGTACCTTTTCTATAAAATTTCCTCTTTTTACTTTCTCCACACGTACTTTAACGAGATTTCACTGGAAATATATGCCTTAGGGTCCCTGTATCCAAAAAAAAAAAAAAAAAAAAAAAAAGCATTTTCAGAGAAAAGGTCCATGTGTGTATGTGTCTGTGTGTCGATGTTTCTGTGAACACGATAACTTAAAAACGAAACGTCGGCAAAATACAAAACTTGGTATTTAAGTTTAGTATCTTCCAGGGATGTGACACGAAGATTTTTAGGAAAATCCCCCAACACCAAACTACCCTTTACATGGAAAATTTTGATTTTCTCCAAAATGCCTCTAACGATTTTGATTAAAATATCGTATATTAAAGATATTTACCTGACAAATAAAATGTATATCTTGAATTTTCTGAGAATTGCCCCTGAAGACTTCTTTATTCTGGATGAATTTTACGGAATTTTACATAACTGCTAAACCGTAACAGATGGACAAAAACTTACTGCACAAAAAATGTAGATCACGATAAAACAAACTATTTATTCACATACATTTTTTTCGTGGAGTTGATCGTTTTTTAGATATTCCTCGTTATTTGTTTCAGCTTTAAAATACTCACACTTTTCTCATACAGGAATTTGTCAACTCCTGTCTATACAAACAAAGGAACTTCAGGCACATAGCAACTCAGTTTTTGACTAACAGTTTAACCTAGTGTACTCCCTTATTTCTTACAACTAAGCAAGTAATGAGACTATTTCTGTTAATTTTTTCTCGATTAGCGTTAAGTAAATAGACGCATAAGTTTTTTAACAATGATTTGTTGCAGAGATTTAGAGAAAGTCATGTGAATGGAACACATCAGATTTTTTTGAACAGTTTTGAATAAAACTGAACGAAACTAACATGAAACGAACAACAAAATGTTGAAGGATGGATAGAAGTGTTGTACACTTAATGCTTTATGTAAGTAAAGCGGATCGATTGCAATATAGATTTCAGATTAGTTGTTAATATTTCTGACAAGTATAGAAGACGTAAAGCTTACGAGTGACCAAAGAAGGACAATGGTCATAAGCCCTTGTTGTCCGGAGGTTTGGAGCCCCGCATACGAGGCGCTGGATGGTTTGGCTTGGAATATCACGACCAAGGAATTTGCATCTGTTTAAAATTGTGGACGCGACTATCCTCCTTTTCTCAGCCACCCCCTCCGCCAGATGCAGCACCCCCCCAAGTCGTTATACTGAACTCGAATCTCCGTCAAAATGACGCTATCTTGACGAAACGCATCGAATGCTGGTAGACTGTGACGCATAAAAAGTGAGGCATTAACAGAAGACGGTTGTCTATACTTTTGACATCCCTAACTGTTGACAGTCCTCTTTGGAAGACTTGACAGATGAAGAAACATATATAGGAAGGAAGATAAAATGAAAGAAAGAAGATAAATAGCATAGAAAAGCTCAAAACTTCGGATCATCGTAACGAGTATTGAACCGAGTTCTTGGGAGGAGAAACATTATCTATCACAGTAATGAATAGAGACACTTGTGGATCATCCTGTATTTTTACTCTTTTATCATAACTTCATATAATGGAATACGAACGGTAATTCGAAGAACCTTATGAAAACCTACATTTTTAACTTATCGTTAAATTGTTTATTTTTGGTTATTGTTCAACCATTAGAACATTACAGATTGGTAGCCCGAATTATAAGAAAAACCATGTATGTTAGATTGTTCCAGTTTGAGTGCAAGCCAAAAGAGCAGCGGGTAATTAGATACTCACAGGAGTCTGGCACGAATATACAAAACAGCTGGCAATTGAGAGAAAGCTATGGTAACGGCTGAATCAACTGTTGGAACGAACTGACAGTCCTACGACCTTCGCCAACTGACGAGTCGAGTTGAAACATCCTGGTGTATGTCAAGTGCAAGCTCCGGTTTTTATACTCTTGAATATGGCTTTTATATTCTGTGACGACATAATTATATATTTGATATATCGTTAAATATTTTAATTTTCATTTCTGAGCAGTTTTAAAAATAAGTTAAGTCTTTCAACTGAAATTCGTTCGTAATATAACATATTTCTTCTTAAAATTATAAAATATGTGTAAAAATATCAGAAATTCTAATTTCAAATCATCGAGAACAACAGCTATAACCTTTACACTCAGACCTCTGATATCCTGAGTACTTTGCTATCCGTTTATTGTAAAACTTTTATAAATTATAAATTCGAATCATATTTGAAAAATTCGTTGTCATGAGCAAATTTCAAACCAATGATGAACTTTCCAAATCCGCAATTCTTTCTTCTGACTCAGTGAACCTCTAGGCCAATTTGAACTATTCTAAGACATGCTGGGAAAAGTGCCCGGGTCATGGCAGTGAATTTTAAAAATATTATCTATCTCTCCATTTTTATAGTATACTTCTTATATTCACTGACTTGTAAAGTATTTTTACTTTCTCTACACGTACTATGTACATAGTGTATAAAGAAGGTATTGTAATGCATTTTTTGGGAAAAGATCAGTGTGTGTGTGTGTGTGTGTGTGTGTGTGTGTGTGTGTGTCTGTGGACAGCATAGCTCCAAAACGAAACGACATTCCAACTACCCTTTACATGGAAAAAATTTCCAAAATGCTGATTTTCTCAAAACCGTCTAACGATTTTGAATAAAATGTCGTATATAAAAATATTTAAGTGACAAATAAAATGTATATCTTGAATTTTCTGGGAATAGCCTCTGAAGACTATTTTATTCGGGATAAATTTTACGAAATTTTGATAAATGTTGGACAAAAACTTCCCGCACAAAAAATGAGAGCACAACGTATGTTATATACCTCTTTTTCGTGGAGTTGGTCATTTAAGAGGTATTTCTTGTTTTCAGTTTCAGCTTTGAAAATCTTGTACTTTTCTCATACAGGAATTTCTCAACTCCTGTCCATACAATCAAAGGAAATTCAGTTATATAGCCACAGCTTTTGACTATCACTTTAACCTATGGTACTCCCTTATTTCGCTTCTACTTTCAATGAAGAAGTAATAAGACTTTTTCTGCTAATTTTTTCTCGATTAGCATGAAGTAAATAGAAGCATAAGTTTGTCAACAATAGTTTGTTGTAGAGATGTGGAGAAAATCACGTGAATGAAACATATAAGAATTTTCTGTTTAATATTCAGTTGGATAAATAACGTTATAAGACTTAACATCAAAGTAGTATCTTATAGGTGAAGAAAGGAAGAAACAATTATGAGATCGAAATTAAAAAGAAATACAGCAAACGTAAAAGAAACTTTTGATATTACTGAATATAACAGATTGACGGGAACGCGCACAAGTCCCCTTTCATTCACAAATTTCCCTATTCCCCTCGAGCAGTTTGGGTCAACTGTCAGGAAAAAGGGGAGGGAAGTGTTTGTTACTGCCTTAAATTAAGAAACATATTCCAACTCTTGTCTTAGGTTTTTCATAAAAACAAAATGATAAAAAGATCGTTCGTCACCGAGATTCTATTTCAATCAAAAGAAACCACCCCTTGCCTCCTCCCCCGCCGTGACGTTTCAACCCCTCGTCTCATATTCAATCTCTACGGGGTCCTGACGGGAATATTGAAATGGGCTCGTAGACGCCGCCGATACTACGACAGGCGTCCAGACCACCCCCACCCCACCGCATGCAGAGAGAAGAGTAAAATGATCGCTTTGGTATCGATAAGTCGCTAACTCGATTGAGATTTCCGTCACATTTGGGGCTAAAAAGGATAAGCGCCATATTTGGCACACGAGAGGTATCATAATCGAAGTTAGCTTTTTAATAGAGTTCTGTTAGGCGCTCGGTAGTGGTAGTTAATCATTGGATAATTACAGGGAAGTCTTTGAGGGGAAGTTACAACGTGACCTAACTATAACACATTTCTCTTTCAACGTAAGGCCATTTTCATTCTAAAGCTACCGCGTTACTCATGAGTAGGATTAGAAAAAAATCTAATGTGTTACACTCACATGACTTTCTCTAGCTGATCTACAAACATCTCACAAAAGATTAATCTTCTTTCAACACAATGCTAATCGAGATAAACATTAGCAGAATGTTCTTATTACTTAGTTCCTTATAAGTAGAAGGGAACTAAAGGAATGTTTTAAAAGCTATCGTTATGCGATTGTCATTGCAAATCGCGTCTTGGCTTGGCCAGGAGTAGAACAAAAGAAAAACGGAAGCTTCATTTCTAAGAAATTTAAACTTCACAATTGAAAACAATAACAAGGAATATCTTGATAACGGTATTTCCTCAACAAAAACGTAAAGGACATAAATTGTATGTTTTGACGAGATCTACGTATTTTTGTGTGGTACGGTTTTGTCCATCTCTTACGGTTTAGCAGTTAAGCAAAATTCGGCAAAATTCATCCAGAATAAAGAGAGAGGTCTTCAGAAAATTCAAGATATGCATTTTATTTGGGATGTAAATAGCTTTAATATACAGGATTTTAATCAAAATCATTAGAGCCAATTTTAAGAAAATCAACATTTCGAATATTTTTCCATTTTAAGGGAAGTTTGTGGTGGGGAGATTTTCGTGTCGTATCCTTGGAAGATACTAAACCTAATTACCAAGTTTATTATTTAACAGCCACTTTGTTTTTGAGCTATTTTGTCCAGACACACAGGGACCTTTTTTCTAAAAATGCTTTTTTCGGAATAGGTGACCCCAAAACATACATTTACGGTGAAATCTCGACATCGAATTTTTGGGTGGAATACAATACTCCTCTATCCCTATGTACATTGTACATACGGGGCTAGAGAAAGTAAAACGGTAAAACTTAAAACGGTGGTCCAGATTAATTTACATTTCAGTTTCACTTATTACAAACGTTTCAAAAGTACAACATTCTAGTGAAATGCAATCTACAGTGTTTAAAACCTGCTGGAGAAATATACTTCTTCTGAGCCAGGCACCAGTAATGAACATTCTGGAAAAAGAAATTGAAATAGGTGTGAGTAGCATCATATTTGCTAAGAAGAATACTTCCATCAGTAGAAAATACCTCTGCTCCAAATTGAGATACAAGTTGCAAAAAAGAAGTGGTACTAGGTAGTTTTATGCGGGTTTCTTCCACACACTGTAAAACTGCAGCAAAATATATCCACCCAGTCTTACCTTCTAGAGAAGCTGCTCATTGGTGACGGTGATAGAAAAAAAAATCTGGTGTGTTCCATTCACATGACTTTCTCTACATCTCTGCACCAAATTATTGTTAGAAAGCTTATGCTTCTATTTATTTCTCGCTAATCGAGAAAACATTAGCAGAATTAATCTTATTACTTGCTTTAACGTGCTCTACATTTTTTGTGTGATAAGTTTTTGTCCATCTCCTACGGTTTAGCAATTATGCAAAACTTCGTAAAATTCATCCAAAATCAAGTAGTCTTCAGATGCTATTCCCAAAAAAATTCAAGATATACATTTTATTTGTCAGGTAAATAAATATATTTAATATACGATATTTTAATCAAAATCATTACAGCCATTTTTGAGAAAATCAAAATTTTCGAGAAAAGATTCACGTAATGGGTAGTTTGGTCTTTGGCGGTCTTTTCGTTTTCGAGCTATGCTGCCCACAGACACACAGACAGATAAACACACATGGACATTTATTAAACATTCTTTTTTGGATTCAGAGGGTTTCGAAACATGCATATCCGTTGAAATCTCGGTATCGAATTTTTGGTTGCAATACAATACATTTTCTATACACTAGAAGATGAAATAGAAGAATAAGTGTAAAAATTGTCTGTACAAGACTGAGTAGAGAAAATCATGTGAGGGCAAAGAGTGCAGTTTGAAGCCATTTAAAATGAAAGCTCTAACTGTAAACTATTGCTAGTACTCGTGTTTGTCATATTTACACTGCAAAAGCGCATGCTCCCTGGAGCTGAGTTATGTGGTACTTATATAATGTTTGGTTTAGCGAGAAAGGAATAGCGTATAGGTGAAGGTCTGGGTGGGAGGGCCCTGCGGGGAGCGATGGGTTATCACGACTGTCCTAAGACCAGCAGCTCATCCTCAGCACCTGCGCTGACCAGGTGGCCAACTAACGGCCATCGAGACAACATCGCTTATGTCTTTGTAGATAAAAGATTTACTTCTGCTATTCAAAGATACTGGGCTTAACAAATCCACACATTTTCCTTTTGAATGTTTTTAAAGATTAAAATAAACCAAGAAATAATATTGATTACAATGACTATTGTACATTGGTATCATTTGACTTAAATATATACTGGATTATTTCTACAAAAGTTTACTAACATAGCTGGAACCCTTCCGATGCCGCCCTAAATGGTGGACTAGACAATTTGGAGGATATAATGTAAGCTGTCCAGCATTCGCCTGGTGACCCGGGGAAACCCCCAAAGCCGGCCAGGGGATCGAATTCGTGACCTCCCACACGGACTACTACGAACTTCTTGAGCTATTCCGTTCAGTTAGAGCTTAGAGTTACTTGATATTTGTCTTCTTATCCGGGTAACTCACCCTATCCCAAATTCGAACTCGGAACGTCTTGAATATTGTGGTTAAACTTCTATTTGAAAGAGAATATAATTGCAGTTTGATTTTACTATATAGTTCATTACATTTTCCAACTCCAAATTTGATTTTATTTAGACACATTTTGTTTTTAAGAACTCATCTATAAACTTATCGATAGAATAAAATGTTTTGTTAGAATACTACATCTTGTAATTTTTCAATTTACGTGGAAACATTAAATAAAACTAGTATACATTAGGAAGGAATTATACCGTAGTGGAAATTGTTGTCAAATACTTAAGTTATAAATAAAAAGGTATAAAACTTTTCACAAGGCATTCAAAAACGAGCCACGAAAAAAAAATATACAACGATTTTTACAGAAGCTGAAATGATTCATGACACGAGAAAAATAAACTTGAAAGAAGGTTAAAGTGTGCATAAATAATAAATAGTAGTTCTTAAATAACAAATGACATCTCTGTAGTAAATTGAAATGGAAATTCTGAAGCGTTACCTTAAAAAGAAATACTTTTTTTTTTTTTTTTGCAATAAATATATCCTATTATTTACACATATTTTAAACTACTGGATAGAAATACTTGCAGAATATAACTGTTTGATAGCTGAAGAAAGTAACACGTTTTGCGTCGGTTCAAGCGAAGTTCGGGAGCTAAAATCTCATCACCAACAGATTCAGTGGTTGTTTTACAGAACGCCATAAATTAAATACCCATTTTAATTTTCGGGCTTATAAAATTAATGTTGCTACTACATGATACGAAAGAGCATCTGCTGTTAAAAGGTTTGCTACACTCATAAATTGTTAGCAATTCGTGTATTAATTCTTATATTCTGAAGTTTATACCTGTTTGTCACGCAATGTTTCTGCTAATGGCAAAACTCATTCGTGAGAATACTTAGGCTCCAAGATAGATACCTCCTTAAAAAGTTATACACAAATTATTTTATTGTCATATTAGTAACTTTTTATCCTAAGTAATATAACGAGAGCTCCAACATTTATCTAGAGAAAAGTTGTAGCTCGAGTTGTATTTAAGACACCCGCCTGGGTAGTGTGGTGGTAGCTTGTTTGCCTCACATTGAACCGGTTGCGAGTTCGAATCTCGCTTAGGGTTAGTTGCTCGGATAAGGTTTTTTTTGGGGGGTTTTCCCTTATCCTGAGAAGACAAATGTCGAGTAGCTTTAAGCTCCATGGACCCCGAAATTATTTGAGCATCATTTTATGGGCAGGGGATCGTGGGTTCGAGTCCCACCTTGAGCATGGGTGTTATATGCTTGTGCAATGTGTATATGTTTGTGTAAAGGAGCAGTAAAACCAGTAATCATACAGGGGGAGATGTAAATAGCGGATTAAAAAAAAGACTATTTCGAGAATAAAATAGCAATGATTAGCTTATATGAACACGAAGAATAATATTCCTAAAATCCCATTTGTCTTGAGGTATATTTGCACCGAAATCACTGCAGCTTGATGTCCATGTCATAAATTTCAGAGCTCTTTGTGTTGCTACATTCTATTATTTTGGCTTTCTAAAGCATGACTGCAATTAATGTCGGTTGAAACCTGCGCCATTAAGTACCAGAATATCACTGCACACTGATATTCAGAAAGAAAACAAATGCACGTGGGTTCGATAAATTTAGAAAAACAATTGTACCTGGATGTGATAAAAAAACATTAAAAGATTAAAATGCAGAGATAATGAGTTCTGATTGGCTACTTCCTACGATCACGTGTCATGAAAGAAATAGAGTAAACATTGAAGATTTTTAAGCTTCCCCCAGGCATTTACATACATTTTAATTAAAGAATTCGTTTTTACTCTCTCTATACGTACTCCACCCTAAAGTACGATACTGAGATTTCACCAGAAATACATGTTTTAGCGCTCCCTGTATCCAAAAAAGTATTTTCAGAAAGAGATCCCTGTGTGTGTGTGTGTGTGTGTGTGTGTGTGTGTGCGCGCGCGCGCGCGCGATACGAAGGTATGCGATACGAAGATTTTGAGAAAAATACCCCCACCCCAAACTACCCTTTACATAGAAAAAAATTTTAAAGCGGGTATTGCAAAGCTTGTGCACAGGTACGATAAATGTCTCATTCTTTTCGGTGATATGTTGAAAAGTAACCATAAGTGTATAAAACTTTTAGTAATAAAATAATTGTTTTCAATGAACTTGTCTTTTGTTTATAGCCTATCTGAGTTTGGAAAAAAAAACGGCCCTCGTATATCGCAGAGGTTTATCAAAGGTTAAGATTCAAATTTTAGAAATATCAGGACTTGTCGTAGAAACTAAACTAAGCATTGATTCGTTAAAAACGTGGAATAAAGTCCTAAACTACAAACGAAGAACTTCTTCAGCTTATTTCTCAGGTTTATTTATGCACACGCGCGCTCTATTATAGACTCGACGGTAAAGCTAGGAGACACCTGGCTTATCGTTTATTTACAACAAAGAGGAGCAAAAACGTCTCTCCTCTATCCACACAACCCTCGACGAAAGGGTTTGTATTTATCTTGCCTTTCATTATGCCATGCGTATTAAAGGAGGACAGACAGGCTCGCATGGCGTTACACTGAAAGGTAGCCACCTAATTACCCTATTACCTACGAGAAGAGACGTTCGTCTTTTTTTCTTTCCCTTGCGCGTGCGCAGCAGATCCTCAAGGCAGACGTTCCAGAGGATACAAGAATAAAGGAGATGAGGGGAGTGAATAGCGTGTATCTTAGGGATGATGACGATCATGATAATTATCGTCCTGCCACGCGAGCTTGCATAGGCACGTTCTATGCACGCGACCTTGGGTGTCATGTAAGATACAGCTCCTCCGTTGATGGAACATGTTCACTCAAAGAGGAGGATTTCCGGGTTACACTCACACCTGCAAGGTAAAAGGTGAAAAAATTCACCTGCAAAGTGAAAAAATCCGATGTGTTGCTCTCATATGACTTTCTCTAACTTTTCTACAAACTTCTTACATATGAGTATCCTTTCTGCACCTTGCTAATTGAGATAATCATTATCAGAATGTACTTATTACTTAGTTCCTTATAAGTAAGAAGAAAATAAGGGAATACACTAGGCTAAACCGACAGTCAAATGTTTTAAAAACTGTAGTTATGCGATTGTAGCAAATCGCATCCTTACTTGGCCGGGAGTAGAATAAAAGAAAACCGACACTTACTAAGTACTTCACATCTGAAATCAATAACAATGAATGTCCCCGAAACGGTTACCTCCACAACAAAAGGACAGAAATTGTGTTTTTTTGACAATCTACATTTTCTGTGTAGTAAGGTTTTGTCCATCTCTTACGGTTTAGCAGTTAAGCAAAATTTGGCAAAATTCATCCAGTATAAAGAGGCCTTCAGAGGCTTCCTTCAGAAAATTCAAGATATACATTTTATTTGGTATGCAAATATCTTTATATACGGGATTTTAATCAAAATCGTTAGAAACATTCAACATTTTCGAAAAATTTGCCATGTAAAGGGTAGTTGCTGGTGGAGGAATTTCTTGAAAAACTGTGTTGCATCCTTGAATGACTCTGAAGCTAACCACCAAATTTCGTATTTTACTGGTCTGTCCTTTTGAAACTATGAAGTTCACAGAAATACGCACAGAATCATTTTAAAAATGTCTCTTTTTATAATGCAATATCTTCTCTACCCACCATGTATGTGGTAAAGACAGTAAAAGTATAATAAAAGTAACAATTTGAATAAATACAAATGAAGATTGATTTTCTGAATGTTAATCCATTCAGTTTGGTTTTTCATAATTGTTTTTCAAGACATCTAGTTTCATTTCAGCTTTTTATATACACAAGGTTGGCGTATATTCAGTGAAATGCTATTAAGTAAGGAGTTTATGTATTCTACTAAGTGCAGTTAAATACTTTGGGCAGTCAGAAGTGATGGTGCAAGTGGATCCCCTACTGGTCATCATCTGCAACCCCTTCCACTGACGGGCAGCGTGACAAGTGGTGAGAGGGGTCCAGCACCCCAGCGGCGTCGCCAATGGCCATCAAGTACTCAATTATTCGCGTTTGCTGAAGCGAGGTTTTAAAACATCCGAAAGGGTTGCTGTTTAAAGACAGAAATAAAAAACCCTAGACGAGAAGGGTGCATTTGCCTATAATGTATGCACATGTTTGGTCATTGTTACAACCTATCGGATAGTCTGGTCTGCAGATGTAGGCGGCTTTGGGTTCTCTCTTTTGATGATATTGCCAAGTACTAACATGGATCGAAATAAAAAAAATCCGATGTGTTCTATTCACATTACTTTCTCTACATCTCTGTAACAAATTATTGTTAAAAAGCTTATTCTTCAATCTACTTTATGTTATCGAAATAAACATTAGCAGAAATTGTCTTATTTGCTTCCTTGTAAGTAGAAGGAAAATAGGGAATACACTAGGTTAAAATGATAGTCAAATCTTTTCAAAGCTGGTTACCATGAGGTTGAAATCCATTTCTATGCAGAGCCAAAACTGTATCTTTCCATATCAGAAAAGTAAGTATTTCACATCTGAAACAAATACGGAATATCTCAGTAATGGTCAATTCCACGAAAAAAAAAAAAAAAAGTATATAACATAAATTCTTTTTTTTTTTTTCAAGCTGAATATTTGTAATGATGAATTTTCACCTATGCTCCCTCAAAAAACGAGTCACTAATTGACTAAACAAGTAAACTTTTTACCCCCACTTCATCTCATCTTTTCTCCTAGTCATTAAAATATATTCATTCATGTATTGTTAAGATCCTGGCACGAATAAGACACATTAAATTAATTATATATTTTAATAGCGCTCTTCCAGCGATAGCCAGTTCTCTTACAAATTACCCTCCAATCCCGCTATATACGTTTAACATATTGATCACTTCCAGTATCTTAACCGCAGATCTTAGTTTCCAAAGCGCATTTCCATCCACAAGATTTACGCATGTGTTTCCTGGCAAATTGTAGTATCCGGCGAATAAATTGGTTAGCTCGAAGACTTAGAAGAACCGATGTGGAAATTAGCCCATTTATTCTCCGAGCATGTTAGTAGTGCCAAATAAGAATTTTATTGCCGATTTTTACTTTCTCTAAACGTACTTTGTGCACAGTGTATAGAGAAGATATTTTATTCCACCCAAAAATTCCATACCGAGATTTCACCGGAAATACATGTTTTGGGTCCCCCTGAATCCAAAAAAAAGCATTTTCAGAAAAAGGTCCGTGTGTTTGTCTGTGTGTCTGTGACAGCATAGCTCAAAAACGAAACAACGAAGATTTTCAAGAAAATCCCCCCAACCCCAAATACCATTTACATGAAACTTTTTTCGAAAATTTTGATTTTCTTAAAAATGGCTAACGATTTTTACTAAAATATTGTATTTTAAAGATATTTACCTGACAAATAAAATGTATATCTTGAATTTTCTGGGAATAGCTGCTGAAGACTACTTTATTCTGGATCAATTTTGTGGAATTTTGCATAACTGCTAAACCGTAAGAGATGGACAAAAACTTATTCCACAAGAAATGTAGGGCCCGTTATGTAATATACATTTTTTCGTGGAGTTGATCGTTTTTTAGATATTCCTTGTTTTTGGTTTCAGCTTTGAAAAACTTATACTTTTCTCATACAGGAATTTGTCAACTCCTGTCCATATAAACAAAAGAATTTCAGTCACATAGCAACCAGCTTTTGACTATCACTGTAACCTATGGTACTCCCTTATCTCGCTTCTACTTACAAGGAAGCAAGTAATAAGACTATTTCTACTATTTTTTTTTCTCAGTTAGCATGAAATAAATGGAAGCGAGACATAGAAAGTCATATGAATGGAACACATCAAATTTTTCCTCTTCTTGGTTCGAGACATGCTGCTGCCAATTCTGTAATAGTTTAAACATCAACAGGAGTGTACCAGAGCATTAATCCGTTATAGTGACCTAATTCCCACCCTCTTGTTACTTACAACCCTTGATGTCCGTTCGGCCGTCCATCTCGTCCACCCTTTCCATCCCCCGTTTCCCAATGACTCACAGCGCAATTTCATTGTCAACTTGCCTGATGGGATGAAATTGGAGCAACCCTTTCTCCATCACGTTAATCAAAATGTGTGTTACTCGTTCGAATCCTATCCAGTTTCAAAAAGCTTCCTGCAAAACTGCTTTTCATTCCTGTGTTTGTTTGGAATCCCTCACCCTCCAGTTTTAAAATGTACTTGGTAGTAAAATTTGCCTCGATATTCCCAAATCCCGAATCCTCAATGTAAGTAATCATAAAACAGTTATTTCTCCAAAAAAAAGTTCTTCGTGGTTGGCCTTCTCCAAAACTATCAAGTTATTAATAGTGAAATGTCCTTTTCACACGTAGCTCTACTGTCTATGATAATAAACTGTTTTGTCAAACATATTGAGTGTAGGCTAAGGTTGGAAAGATAGAGTCTGACTAAAGAATGCAATGTCATAGTTGAGGTTTGAGCCACATATCTTCAAATTTCCTTGCAGTTTCTCTAATCGATTGAGCAAACCAGTTGGGGAATTTGTTTTCATATCGACATGTTGCTATGGTAACCGAGATTGCATTTTCTGGTCTGTTTCTAGATTTTCAACTACCTCCTATCCTAAGTAAAGTTTGATAAAGAAGCTGCTAGCTGCCAGGATCCACCAGTGTGCCAGAATTTCTACCCATGTCAAGATGATTCTCTCTTTTAAGCACACATAAAATCCATTGACATGGGCTGGATTAGAACCGTGACCCTAGGAAGTCATCCAAATCGATATGATTTAATGAGTGCATATGTTTTTAAATATGTGCATATATTTTACAGTATTATTACGAGGCATGTATAAAAATGTAGATCAACATTGTCAGAATTAAATTTTTTAACATAAACGAACGATTCCTGAGAATGTTTAATGATGATGTTTAGTCGGAAGATTTATAAATAAAAAACAAACTCATGTCAGTAAGAAACAGAAAATGAAATAAAGCAGCAAACATCTCTAATATAGTAATTCATCACACATAGCTTTCATTTTCAATGGTTCTCATCTAGAGGGCCCGGGTTCGATCCCAAGCGACCGCATGTGAGATTTGTGGTGGATAAAGCGGCGCAGAGGCGGGTTTTCTCCGGGTTCTCCGGTTTCCCCCGTCATCGCATTCCACCGGTGCTCCATCTTCATTCATGTATCATCAGTGTCATCGCCTGCGTTGTAGTAAAGCGGGCGTTAAACACTACCAAAAAATGTAAAATTAACTTTAAATAACAGCAGCGAAGTATATAAGAACCATAGTTATATAAATATTGAAACAAAACTAACTCCTTGTATACCAAATTAGTCAGAAAATTCTAAGTATGAAGGTGATATAAAATCAAAAGTCTTCGCCGTTTAAGTTTGTCCGTTTAACTTTTCTTAGCTTCAAAAAACTCAAATCGTATCATCTAAAAGTATATATTATCCAGACATGTTCAGGGGTTTATCTCCAGCGTCTACAAAAGATTGTTCCCAATGTTAGTGACTTCATTGACAGATACTACTGATGGGATTAATGCTCTTCATAATAGATTATTTGCGAAATAAAAACTAAGTAAATGAATCAAGAATTGGCCAAACATAAGGAGCATATGAATGGAATAGTCTCTAACGTTTATCCCAATCTTGTATAAAGATTTAACCTATGACAGCAGAATAGTTTAAAGTTTTAGGGAGTTGAGAAGCTATGGGCATCCCAAATATATATATTGCTATTTATCCTAAAAGATGTGGAGTGCTTTCCAATGGGATATTAATATCCTTTGTGTTTTCTGATATTTGTTCCCTTTTCAATGAAGAAGGAAGGTTTCCTCACCACTTTAGAAGTATTTCTCGTTCTCGACCGAGCATCAAGAAGTGATTGACTGTAATTGTGTATCCCAGTTGGCAAGGAAGCTGATGGGAACTCGGGGAGTCTTTACTTGTTGTCCTCCACGGTGCCATAAAATCTCTCCATACTCACTCTCGTGTCCACAGTGAGCAAATCCCCAGGTTCATCAAGCATTCACGATCTCTAAGTGTAGCCATACCTCTCTTAGTCTACCATTTCCTCTTAAGTTACTCCCATACCAGGCAGATTTACACAAGACTACGAATGAAGAATTACATAGCATATAAGTGAACAATAAAATGTTTCGAGTGTCTGTTTGGAGTAGAATATCTTTTATTGCACTTTTACATTCTCTACAGGTACCATGTACATAGTGTATAGAGAAGGTTTTGTAATGCATCCAAAAATTTGATACCAGATTTAACCGGAAAAATATGCTTTGGGCACCCTAAATCCAAAAAAAGGCATTTTTAGAAAAAGGTCCGTGTGTGTCACAGCATAGCTCAAAAACGAAAAGACCGTTAAATACCAAACTTTATATTTAAGTTTGGTATCTTTCAAGAATGCGACAGGAAGATTTTTAAGAAAATCCTCCCATCCCCAACTACCGTTTACTTGTCACATTTTTCAAAAATTGTATTTCCTCAAAAATGGTACTAACGATGTTGATTAAAATAGCGTATATCAAAGATATTTATCTAACAAATAAAATGAATATCTTGAATTTTCTGGGAATAGACTACTTTATTCTGGATGAATTTTACGGAATGTTGCATAACTGCTAAACCGTAAGAGATGGACAAAAACTTATCCCACAAAAATGTAGACCTCATTAAAACACACAGTTTATGTAATGTCGATTTTTTTCGTAGAGTTGATCGTTTTTTTAGATATTCCTTGATTTTGCTTTCAGCTTTAAAAACGTATACTTTCCTCGTACAGGAATTTGTCAACTCCTGTCCATACAAGCAAAAGAACTTCAGACACACAGCAACCAGCTTAACCTGTGGTACTGCCTTATATCGCTTCTACTTACAAGGAAACAAGTAATAAGGCTATTTCTGCTGATGTTTATCAATTAGCATGAAGTAAACAGAATCATAAGCTTTTTAACAATAATTTGTTGCAGAGACGTAGAGAAAGTCATGTGAATGGAACTAACAGATTTTTTTTTATTTTGTTCTACTCTTTCATCTGCAGAGTCACTTTTTTTCTCTCTCTGTAATTGTGCAAAGCCATGTCAAAGCCATTAAAAAACGACCAGTTCTAAAAATATATGAATATCGCTTAAGCTTAGCGTATCCCTTGTACCTAGAACGAAATTTGTAATAAAACCATTCTTAGAAATTTTGATAACGATGCACACTAACAATAATTTGTGAATAATTTGGGTAGAAAGTTTCTCTCTCTCTCACACACACACACACACACACACACACACACACACACACACACACACACACACACACACACACACAGTTTCTACCATAACGTGAGCCTTGAAAAGTAATTGCCTTCGTTTTTATGCTTCTGATGACATGAAGCCATGGATATACTCTTGAGATGAACATTTCAAATGCAGGCTGTAGCACGGATTTGCCATCATATTATGCCAGTAATTCGAATATCATATACAAGATCCTTTTCTTTTCCTAGTCGGCATGCTTTACGGTACCTAATACTGTGACTACAGCATGTTCCATAATTCCTCTCACGTTTCACTTTTATTTGCCTTTCCTTGCCATTGGTCTGCCTATCATAGGAGACACAGCAATTGCCCAAAGAATAAAATCTCAGTGTCGTCATCACGAACCTGCGCACTAAAGCTTCGCGTTGCGGAGACAAAAAGGAATCTTTATGTTTTGTTTTACGATGATGAAAGCTTCGGGCCATCGGCGCCGCAGTTTTATCGTTGCTTATTTGAAAGTCTGACATTTTAACTAAACATCTTGTTTCTACGCCAGGTGTTCTGACATGGATGGCCTTTCTTCACCGAAAATTAGCCAAACGTCAAAACTGTTTTCGCTGAAGTGAAACTCCTTCACGCATTCTCTTTAATTAAGATATGTCCATTAAGAAGAAACTTTATTACTTTCTCTATACGCACTATGTACATAGTGTATAGAGAAGGTATTGCACTCTAGCCAAAAATTCGATACCGAGATTTCACCGGAAATATATGTTTTAGGGTCCCCTTTATTTAAAAAGAAAAGCATTTTCGGAAAAAGGTCCGTATGTATGTGTGTGTGTGTGTGTGTGTGTGTGTGTGCGCGCGCGCATGTCTGTGAACTCAATAACTCAAAAACGAAAAGTCGGTAAAATATCAAACTTGGTATTTAAGATTAGTATCTTCGATGGATGCGACACGAAGATTTTGAGAAAAATACCCCCACCCCAAACTACCCTTTACATAGAACTTTTTTCGAAAATTTTGATTTTCTCAAAAATGACTAACGATTTTTATTAAAATTTCGTATATTAAATGTATTTACCTGACAAATAAAATGTATATCCTGAATTTTCTGGGAATGCCTCTGAAGAGTACTTTATTCTGGAGGAATTCTACGGAATTTTGAATAACTGCTTAACCTAAGAGATGGACAAAAGATGGAGTTCATCGTTTTTGAGACATTCCTTATTTTTGGTTTCTGCTTTGAAAAACGTATACTTTTCTCACACGGAATTTGTCTACTGCTGTCCATACAAACAAAGGAACTTCAGTGACATAGCAACCAGCTTGTAACTATCAGTTGAACCTATGATACTGCCTTATTTCATTTCTACTTCCAAGGAAGCAAGTAATAAGAAGTAAATTGTAATTTTTAAATTAAAAAAAATACTAATACATATACATAAAACATGATTTGTTAAAATAAAGCCTATTTAGGTGCAAATGTGTGATAAAAGTTTCAGCCCTTAATGTCAACTGGTTTCTGAGGTAATGAGACATTTGTATAGAGAATTTTACTTCTTTAGTAATTGCTTTCAAGCATAATATTTAAAAAAAAAATGTAACCTAACTTTCGAAACAACTTCGTATATTTCTTTCACATGAAGAAAATATGAGCGGGATGGCAAGCTGTGATTATCTGAAGTTGAACTTTTCTATCAAAAGATTATAAACATATCTTTTCTAACATTAATATTTACAAAATTGTTGATGTTTTACCAAATGAGTATACCAAAATTTTCTAAAAAAACTACGCAGGATTATTTTTACAATGGTTTTAAAGTATTTAGAATTAGCGTACTTCTACGAAAGTTACACCAAAATGAACGGGAGATTACAAATATTCATATGCAATTAAAATATTAAAATGAAAAAGAATTATTAAAAATCGCATTTCGACCTCCTTAAGTCAGACTTGTCGAAGCAGAGGCATACGATGTAATGTTTATAAATAGGGAGCGCATGTTCATGTACTAACTCTGGTGCACATGTTTGTCTCTAAACTTGAAAATGCATGCAGCTGCACTCAATCAGGACATTTATCGCACACTACAGTATCACCAGATGTAGTCAGTTTTACGTAGTAAAATGTTTACTGTTGCTTCTTAAACTGTTCAACTACTTCTTCCTTGAACTTATGCAAACAATGTATGACATTATGTTGTATTCAATATCCATAACAAAATACGTACAGGGCTATAAAGTATTTATTACAAAACTTATTTTTTTCAGAAATGTAAACAATTACATCATGAAGTTTTTTACTATAACGAGTGAGTCAAAAAAGTATGAACCGGCTGCGCGGTATTTTGCCTGTCCGCGTTCTCAGCGCTCATTGCCGCCTGATGCTGTCATAGAGAGGCGCGGATGAAACCTCACAACATTTTTACTTTCTCTACACGTACTATGTGCATAGTGTATAGAAAAGACAACCCTAAAACGTGTATTTTAAGTGAAATTCGAATTTTTCTCTATGTACGAAATAAACCGGGCATTTTTTTTTTTTTTTTTTTTGCCATCAAACTATTATTATTGATATTAAAATATGTTGTGTTTTGTCACCCATAGCACCAGTTAATAAAACAGAAAATAGATTGGTTAACTTCTAAATACAAATTTTTCTATTTCTAGGGCTGCTACGTTCAACACTACAAAGTTAATGAGCATTTTCTCCTTGAGCACACGTTTATATAATTCCTAACAAATAAAAGTGTGGTATTGAAGGGAAGTAAGATATTTTCGAGACACACTATAATCAAGGATTTAGCGCTGAGCGATTGCATCAAGAGACGTTATCTGGCTGACATCATTCAGCAACTAAATAAGAATTATTTCTCGGTAGTTTGGCTGGAGATTGAAGAGTTGGGAGTTGTTCTAATAATAAAAGTCGGCTGGAAGAATGCGAAACAGAGAAGACCGCTATCCATCTTCCAGGTTGCTGAGAAAATCCAGAGACAGTTGCAACTCAGAAGACGAAATGGTCGTTATCTCCAAAGTGGCATCCAGAAAAGGGTCGTGCACGGATATAGTGTGCATCACAACTCAGGAAATAGGCACTGGAATATCGGCCGCAATAAAGCGCATCAAAACAGATACCAAACTCATAAGAGAGGGTCTCGCGTGGATTAGACTAGGACCATTGCTGACGAGAATGTTATGAGAATCTGTGAGACGGGAGAGTCGTGAAAAAAGAAATGTAAATGTTATTTATGGACGCCCTTTAGCTCCTGTGGTTCTCAGCGTCCCAATCTAAATTGCTTAATTTTGCTCAGAGGACCCCCTTATCAGGCTTGACACGGGACTCGCAGCTTTACTTACCTTCCAAAGGAAGCCATGATAAGGCTTTTTGCACCCGAAAAAAATCCATTGCACTCCGCCGGGTTTGAACCCGCGACCTTGGTTATATGAAGTTAGCCTGGTAACCATTACACCACGGAGGACAACAGGACGAGTCGTGGACCCATATCTTGGCAAGATGTAGGGAAAAATATTTACCGCGATGCATAACCACCTTGAATGTTGAGCTGGAAGCATGTTGGACACTACTGGCAGGCACGAAGACGTGGACGGGGTAGGTAAATCTATACTTAAGGCAAGACAGCTGAGATCTGAGAAGGCTATAATAGCGAAGAGGGGGGGATAAGAATAGTTAAACAAAAGTGATTACAATTAATTACATACACATATTTTACGGCATTGTTTTGGTTTTATATATTGTGTATATATTCCTCTTAAATGAAATTGTCTATTATGATAGGGGACATTAATGCATTTGAGTAAGGTGTATTTTATATTTTAAATTTAAATTGCTGTATTTAAATATCTTTGTCTTTTTATTTTCGTGTTTACTCTTTTAATTCTTTGCTGTTGTTTTAATATTGCTTACTATTTTGTGCATTACAAAAGCTCGTACGGCCTGTGGACCCGTGCAATTGTTGAACCTCAAAGTATGATATTGTTACGTCAATAAATACACCTATTCATTCATTCAATACTGCTAATTTTCGCATAATGCTTTATAATAGATCACTAAGTTAACTTCCCAAACACACGACTAATAAATATCCAACCAGCTTCTGTTATCGCCAACACAGCATATGCCCTATGAGAACAACTGCAACAAAAACAAAAATTACAGTCTGCGCGCACCTCTCAAAACTATACCAACACAAAGAAAGAAAATAAAGTTTTCCTCCCCATAAAATAACAGTACTCAAGACGTCCTTTCCTTGGTCTTGGTGAATCTCAGTTATAAAACCATTCGTTTAAAAAAAATCTGGTGTTTCATTCACATGACTTTCTCTACATCTCTGCAATAAATGATTGTTAGTAAGCTTATTCTTCTTTTTACTTCATGCTAATGGAGAAAAAGTTAGCAGAAAGGGTCTTACTACTTGTTTCCTTGTAAATATAAACAAAATAAGGGAGTAGGTTATTCTAAACCGATAGTCAAATCTTCTAAAAGCTGGTTCCTATATGATTGAAGTATCTTTGTGTGTGTGGATAGGAGTTGACAAATCCCCGTATGAGAAAAGTATAAGTATTTTAAAGCTGAAACTAATAACAAGGAATATCTAAAAAACGGTCAACTTCACGAAAAAGTTTATATATCATAAATTGTGAAGTTTTAACGAGATCTACATTTTTACTATGCAAAATTCCGCAAAATGCACCCAGAATAAACATATTTTCAGAGCCTATTCCCAGAAAATTGAAGATATACATTTTATTTGTCATGTAAATATCTTAAATATAAGAGATTTTTAGTCAACATCGTTTAAGCCACTTTTGAGAAAATCAAAATTTTCGAAATGTTTTACCATATAAAGGATAGTTTGTGGTGGGGGGATTTTTCTCAAAATCTTCGAGTCGCATCCCTGGAAAATACCAAACTTATATACCAACGCTGGTGTTTTACCAACCGTTTGTTTTTAGTATGTCCGTGTGTCTGTGACACGGACCTTTTTTCAAAAATGTGTTGATTTTATGCAGGGTACCCTAAAATGTGTATTTCCGGTGAAATTTCGGTATCAAATTTTTGGGTGGAATGCAATACCTTCTCTATACACTATGTACATAGTACGTGTAGAGAAAGTAAAATGTTGACCCATGTAGCTTTTAAGTAAATGAAGGAATGTAATCAAAATGAAATAATCATATGATTTTCTACCCAAGTTTTAGCGGTCCGCAGGTAGCTAATGGAAAAGAGTCAATGTCTTTAAGATGCTAAAGCCACACAAAAAAGCCTGAGGGAGACAAAAGGCCGGACCTAAGTTAGTATCTGCGCCACCAATTAAAGTATCTATATATTACACCAAGTGGAGAGCACAATCTCTTTACTGCTACAGGGAAGCATTTAATGGACTGGAACCAAGCTTCCAGTCCGTCTTCAGCGAGCTATTTAATTTCTTCCATTGCTTGTTATCGACCTACCAAGGTCTCTGTCAAGGACGACAGGCGCTATGTAAAAGGAAAAAGAAGAAGGAGTGCAGGTGCAAATTTAGACCATCAAAATTTATGTCTCTTCTTAATAGTCTCTTTTGGTAGCAAGGGATTCCTAACCGGAGTAGTTCCGCTTGGAGTGCAATAGCATCACGATAAATAAAGCAGTTTTCTTCATTTCTTTACATTAACGACAAACAGCGTATTACTTACGGAGTTATTAGCAATATTATCCGTTTATTACTTTCTCTACACGTACTATGTACGGTATATACAGAAGGTATTGTATTCAACTAAAAAATTCGATACTGAGATTTCACCGGAAATATACGTTTTAAGGTCCCCTGTATTCAAAAAAAGCAATTTTGGAAAAAGGTCCGTGTGTCTTTGAGCACGATAACTCAAACACGAAAAGTTGGTAAAATTCCAAACTTGGTATTTAAGTTTGGTGTCTTCCAAGGATGCGACATGAAAATGTTCAAGAAAATCCCCTCATCACCAACCACCCTTTACGTGGAACCTTTTTTAGAAAATGTTGATTTTCTGAAAAATGGATAACGATTTTAATTAAAATATCGTACATGAAAGACATTTAACTGACAAATAAAATGTATATCTTGAATTTTCTGGGAATAGTCTCTGAAGACTACTATGTTCTGGATGAATTTTTTGGAATCTTGTATAACTGCTAAAGCGTAAGAGATGGACAAAAACTTAACACACAAAAAATGTAGAGCACGTTAAAACACACAATTTATGTTCTATACATTTTTTCGCGGGGTTCATCGTTTTTGTGACATTCCTTGTTATTGGTTTCAGCTTTAAAAAATATGCTTTTCTCATACAGGAATCTATCAACTCCTGTCCATACAAAGGAACATCAGTCGCTTCTACTTACAAGGAAGCAAATAATAATACTATTTCTGCTATTTTTTTTTTCTCGATTAGCATGAAACAAATACAAGCATAATCTTTAACAATAACTTGTTGCAGAGATTTAGAGAAAGTCATGTGAATGGAGCACATCAGATTTTATCTTCCCTTAGTTACTCATGAGTAGAATGAAGGCTTACGCTTCTTTTAAAATAACAGCCTTCAGTTTTATTCAGTCTTTAGCGCCAGTAGGTTTAAATGCATGATGTCATCATAAGTTCAGCGTCCCTATCTCAAAGTAGAGGTGCGGAATTGAACCTTGGACTTCACGCATTGCCGACTTCATAAACAGGTCGATGTACCGGGCGGTGCAGAACTTTTTTTCACCGGTACATTTTGTGCGTGTTTACACTCGTGATGGAAGTGACCACCGTCAAAGAGTTTTTTTTTTTTTTTTTTCTTAAGCTATTAGGTGTATGTCAGTTTCCATTTATTGCTTTAATGGAAAAGTTGGCCATTAAAACCTACTACATTATTATGGCAATCCGAACGACCGCGCGGCCCGGATTAGATCCCAAGCGACCACATGTGAGCTTTGTGGTGGACAAAGCGGCGCAGGGATTGGTTTTCTCCTGGTTCTCCGGTTTCCCCTGCAATTGCATTCCACTGGTGCTCCATCTTCATTCCATTATCACCATTGTCATTGCCTGCGGTGCCACAAGTAGTAAAAGCGGGCATTAAACACTATCCAAAAACTAAGCCGTCCAATATTTGAGTTACCTATTAGCAAAAACTGCTGCGGTTGCGATTTATTAGACGCAAGCGAATCTTCCAAATGTAAACATTGGAAAGCTAGGATACCAGTCTCATTTTTTAACGTGACCTCGAAACTATCAATATCCATCCCTTCTACCTATCTAGTCCATTGCAAGAGGTAATGCGTGATAAACTCGCTGCCTAATCTTGATGCCATGGACGAACAAAAGACTGGGAGGCCGAATACATCTAAAGATCTTATATTGAATAGTCTCTATTAAATAGACTTGCCTACAAAGGGTAACAAAACTGAATTAATTATAAAGAAAAAAATAGTCCTTTCTCAGTTTACAGTACACATTAATTCATTTTTGCTGCAAGATTTTTATGAATCTCCTTGAGAGTTTTAATATTGTACAATAACATTTTATTTCCCTGGTACTCTGAATTCAAATTTGGGTGTGTAGCTTAAAATAACAGCTTAGGCAGTTTGTATATGGGAAATTTAACAGTAAAATAATCCTCAATAGTAATGTTTATTAATACATGATGTTTCAGTTGTGAATAATGGTAACCAATGTTTATCTTACAAGGATATCAAGCCATGAATTTATTAAAACATATTCATTTTAAACCATTTTTGCAAAGAAATCTGCCTTAAAAGTCTCCAAAACTGAAGATTAGAGTCTTTTTCCTACATCTAATGATAATGTGACATCAAAAATCAGCCTAACTAATTATGGGCTTCTTTCTAAACTGAAAAATTCACTCCTGGTCAACGTAATAATATTTACGAGGCTTAAATAATACTTGTCCCAATACCTTTAAGAGTTGAAAATTAAGGCTGATTTAAATGATAGGCATTAGCTTTCATAACGTCGAGAAGCAGCCATTTAATATCAAGAATCATGACGAGAGTAATGTGTAGGAATCAAATATTACTAATTGGTAAACGGTCGTTATGTATCGTTTGTTTTTTGTAAATGTTGTTAGCTTTTGAAAAAATTACTCCACAACAGTTATAAACTTTTTTCCTCCATTAATTTCGACAAATGATAATGAAATAAAAGTAACTCACCAGAATGCGTCGTGTTGGACTCCGCATCAACAACCTCCGTACGAATGCGCTTTACGACAGATTCCTCCGGCGACGAGGATGTTGAGGATCCCGGCTCCTGCTTTATACCAGCTGGAGGCTTGAGATCCACCTCGAGGAGATCCTTCTGGTTCGCAGGACTCGAGCTTCCAGCCCGTCGCTTGGGAGTGCTGCTGGGAGGAGGCGGCGCATCCTCGTCCATGAGGATGTCCTCTCCCGTCGCCGAGATGCGAGGCGATGAAGGAGTTGGTGGCGAACACAGGATCCGTCCAGGAACTGATGAGCCTCCCAACTACACAACATACAATAACAAGATTTTGTTACAAAGCTATTAACATATGTATCAAAATACATACAGCTTCTGATGTAAAAATTAAACTTATTTAGATCTTATAGAACAACCATTAAGCCTTTTGTACTATGCGCGCACTTTTTCTTGGGTGCTCGGCTCTCTAGTAGGTTTCAGAGTATAGCGACAACATTGAGACATGAAGTACTGATTTCTAATTACTTCAATAATAAGTTTTATTCTGTCTGTAATTGATCTAGTTCACTGTAAATAAAGTAACCTATTTATCCTAATGACTTAGGGCCTCAAAGATAGGCAGGTGAGCTCTCCCTTCTTCCTCCAGACCCTCGCTTTCCCGTAAAACAAGAAATGGTTGACAATATTATTACATATTTATATTACTACTTCGCTAGTACGCCTTCTTGTGTTACCCTGTGTGTAGCTACAGACCGTGGACCCACATCTTGGCAAGTTGTAGGAGTATGGAGGAATGGAGGGAAAAATATTTACCGCGATTCTTTACCACCGCGAATGTAGAGCTAGAAGCATGTTAGACGCCACTGGCAGGCACCTAAGACGTGGACGGGCTAGGTAAATTTATACTTAAGGCAAGACAGCTGAGATCAGAGTTAGCTGCCAATAGAGAAGAGGGAGGCTAAACAAAAGTGACCACATTTTTTAAATACATATATTTTATGTCATACTTATGTTATTGTTGTGTTATGGTTTTTATATATTGTGTGTACAAATTGTGTATATATTTCTTTAAAGTGTATTTATCTATTATAACAGAGTACATTTGTGCTTCTGAATAAGGTGTACTCTGTGCTCTAAATTTAAATTGCTGTATTTGAATATCTTTGTCTTCTTTTTTTCCGGTTTACTCTTTTAATTGTTTGTTGTGGTTGCTTTAATGTTGCTTTTTATTTTGTGTATTACAAAAGCACGTACGGTCTGTGGATCCGTGCGATTGTTGAATTTCAATATATGATATTGATACAAACAAAGGAAGGTCAGTCACATAGCAAACAGCTTTTGACTGTCACTTGAATTGTACTCCCTTCTACTTACAAGGAAGCGAGTTATAAGACTATTTCTGCAACTTTTTTCTCGATTAGCATGAAGTAAATAGAAGCATAAGCTTTTTAACAATAATTTGTTGCAGAGGAGTAGAGAAAGTCGTGTGAATTGAACACGTCAGATTTTTAAACATTAAACGAATTCTACACTCAGAGACGAACAAAGCACTATGTTTTTGGACTATTTTTCTATTGCTTTCTTACCGTGGAGGAGGAAGTGGCCGCGACGGCCTTCTTGCTGGTGATGGGTGCCGAGATGCTGGGCCTCCTGGTGTTGACGACCCCCAGTGGCACAGAGGTACCGCTACCACCTCCCTCACCGTCATCGCTGTCGGTATTGTTGGAGTCGTGGTGACCCGAGAAGTAGTTCTCCTTGTTGCAGGCAAGGACCTTATGCTGAATGAACTTGACGATGTCGGCCAGGGCGAACGGTTTCTGGCACACTCCGCACGTCAGGATGTCCTGGTGCACCACCTCGGCATCCGCTGCAATAAAACAAACAAGCACTTTTAAAGATCGGATTTAATCCTTAATATACATAGTATCACACGATGAAGACAACTAGACGAGTTTTCTAGCACACCTACTAGGATTTATCACAACTATTTTATTTAGATGCGGAATATTTTTGTAATAAACAAAGGGCAAACTATAAACTTATTGGATAAGTAGAGTCTGACTGAAAAATTATATGCCATAGCCGGTATTTGAACCACGGATCTCCCGGTCTCTAGCTGGCTGCTCTTCCACAGAGCTACCATGGCAACGTGCCGGCATAGCATTGAATTTCTCAACTGACTCGTATGTTTTCCGGTAAACCACAAGGTGATCTCAAATTATTTTGCGATGACAACCCCAATGGCGACTTACAATGCTGTAAGTACCTACCTTAAGTCCCCGGGTTCACAGTATAGCCAACTATTATGGTCAATTGGTATTGAATGTATCATGCATGTTGCCATTGTAGCCCAATCGAAGAGCAACCGGCTAGAGACCGGGAGATCCGTGATTCAAATCCCGGCTATGGCATTGAATTTTACAGTCTGACTCTACCTATCCAACTCCTGTCCTACACACGGATTATTCAATATAAACTTATTTTCAATGAACTGTTTCTTCCACACCAGCCGTGTGTAGGACAGAAGTTGGAAAGGTAGAATCAAACTAAAAAATGCGATGCTACAACTGGGATTAGAACCATGGTTCTCGTGGTCTCCGTCCAGTTTCTGTAACAACTGAGCGCAATGCTGACACAACACTTAATTCCCCAAGTAGATCTCAAATTATCCTAACGGCGATTTACAATGTCATAAGGACTTTAAGGGACTTATGACATTGTGAATCGTCATTGGGGTCCGTCATCTGCCGTTTAGCGAGTACTCTAAAATTATTACCTTGCTCCCAAGAAATAACAAACTTGTAGTTAAGATGAAGGTTGCGTATAATAAGTTTATGTAAGTTTGCAGCAATGATTTGTAGTTTATGATGAAAAAACTGTATGCACTTGTAATTGTTAATATTAGATTCGCTAATAGACCCTTTTTTTTTTTTTTTTTTTTTGTATTACGAAATGCAAATGTTGAATATCTAAGCTCTAGGGTAGCGTGCCTGCCTCACATTCAAGGGGTTCCGAGCTCAAATCTCGTCTAGGGTAATAAAGTTGAGTAACTATGCTCTAGGGTAGCATGCCTGCCTCGCATTCAAGGGGTTCCGAGCTCAAATCTCGTCTAGGATAATAATGTTGAGTAACTCCAAACTCTATGGATTTCATGCTCATTTGATCATAATCTCATATATATATATATATTCATAACCAAATGCAGAGCTAATAAATTACCGCAGTTACATAATTTTCAGCAAGTTCTACGAGAGAATTTGTGTCTCATGTCTTTTTTTTTTATGTACTCTACACGTAATGTACATAGTGTATTGAGAAGTTATTGCAATACAACAAAAATTTGATCCCAAGATTTCACCGGAAATAGGCGTTTTAGGGTCCTCTATATCCAAAATAAAAAATATTTTTGGGATTAAAGGTCCGTGTGTCTGTGAATACGATAACTCAAAAATGAAAAGTCGGTAAAATACCTAACTTGGAATTTAAGTTTAGGATGCGACATGAAGATTTTTAGAAAAATCCTCCGCATCACAAACTACTCTTTACATAGGAAAGTGTTCCAAAATTTTGGATCTCTCGAAAATGGCCAACGATTTTGATAAAATGTCATATATTAAAGATATTTATCTGAGAAATAAAATGTATATCTTGATTTTTTTTTTTTTTTTTTTGGAATAGCTTATGAAGACTACTTTATACTGGATGTATTTAACGGAATCTTGAATAACTGCTAAACCGTAAGAAATAGACAAAAACTTACAGCACAAAAAATGTAGAGCACGTTAAAACACACAATTTATTTTATATACATATTTTCGTAGTTGGTCGTTTTTTTAGGTATTCCCTGTTTTTGGTTTCAGCTTTAAAAAACTTATACTTTTCCACACAGGAATTTGTCAACTCGTGTCCATACAAACAAAGGAACTTCAGTCACATTGCTAGCTTTTGACCATTAATTTAATCTATGTTACTCTCCTATTTCGCTTCTACTTACAAGGAAGCGGATAATAAGGCTATTTCTGCTATTTTGTTCTTGATTAGCATAAAGTAAATAGAAGCATAAGCTTTTTAATAATACTTTGTTGTAGTGATGAGGAGAACGTCATGTGAATGGAACACATCAAATTTTTTTCTGGATATTCATCAATATGTCTTATAATAGTGGCAGAACAGAGATGTCTTGAAGGATTTCAGAACCAAATGCAGAGCTAATAAATTACCTCTGTTGCAACTTGTTCTGGAAGTTCTATGAGAAAATTTGTGTTGTTCTTTTATTTCCAAGTATCTTGGTTTAAACAACTGATAATGATCTTATATACTGATATTATAGAAGTTCAGAGCTTAGAAAACACTAAAGAAAGTAAGCAAATTACGCTTCTTGTCTCTTAAAGCTTGTGGTATGAAACGATCAACATAGTAGGAATGAATAAAGTTTTAAGAGTGATTATATTGTACTCAGATCATTCCTCAAGAATACAGTTCAACTTCTGCAGTAGGAGCAATGGTGGGGGGGGGGATATACCTAAGATGTGATCCAGTTTATGACTTCTTGGGAACGGGCTACAGAATAAGGTATCTATAATTTGCAGCTGTAAATTCCATTTAAATCCGCAAGTATAAACCGAATTAATGAGCATAGAGGGAATAGCATGGTATTATTAAGCACTTGGATTATTACATGTAATAAAATCAGTTTATTGTATTACGAAGTTGTTGTATTTACTGGTTCAAATCTTATATACATATCTACTTTGCTTTGAAAAATTGATTTCTTCAGTTAATTCAATCTTGCAAAATATGAATAAAGTAGTCTTTAGAGGCTATTCCCAGAAAACTCAAGATATACATGCTATTTGTCAGGTAAACATCTTTAATATACGACATTTTAATCAAAATCGTTAGAACCGTTTTTGAGAAAATCAAAATTTTCGATAAACGTCCCGTGTAAAGCGTAGTTGGGAGTGGGCAAGTTTTCTTGAAAATCTGCATGTGCATCTTTGGAAGATAACCAAACTGAAATACCAAGTTTGGTTTCGTTTTTGTGTTAAGCTGTCCACAGACACATAGGTACACACGCTCACAGACACACTTACACACACAGACTTTTTTTCTAAAAATACTTTGTTTTTATTCAGGGTGACCCAAAACACTTATTTCCGATGAAATCTCGGTATCGCGTTTTTGGGTGGAATGCAATACCTTCTCTATACACTATGTACAAAGTACAAGAAGAGAAAGTAATATAAATCACACAACATTGTTGTTCTGAATCAGCCATTTCAGAGATGTTCCTAGTTGCTGATTTCAATTTTAAAATACATGTAGTTTTCGCAAACAGGTAGTCCTTATCCGTTTAGTTTTGTTTTATTCGTGGTCATTCAAAAAGAGCCCAATTTCAAAGCCAATCGCAGAGCAACAGGTTTTAAAAGATACTAAGTAATAAGACTATTTCTGCTGAGGTTATCTCTAATAACATGAAGTAATTAGAAGAAAAGTTAGCACAGCAAGTAGAGAACATTATACATATTCGCGGGGCTGAGTGAATCAGAATTAAATATATCCAATGTTTCCGGAAGTTACAATTCCAGCCCAAAACAAAATGAAAGTGCTGTGATTTCTTTCTTCCGGAAAGGACAACCACACCCATGAAGGGATAGCGCATGGCAGCGAAGGGTCAGTGCATGTCCATTGGTCAGTCTGGTGGTCACTTCTACATCGATCGCTAACAGCCCTATCCGAAAGAAGTGCACTGCGTGGGCGTACAATGACCGTCCAGGGCTTCAGGGCACATGCGTATCCCCTCCCAGGCAGATGTTATCCTCCTGCTGGTCCAGGGGTTCTGACGCCGGAACCCTCAAGGAACCAACACAACATGTGAACTCTCCAAGGAATTTCTGAATTCCGAGAGTTTACTAAGCAGTATCTTTAGGTTTTCTTCAGTCATCCAATTATACTTGTGAAACAGATAGATGAGACTAAAAACAAAATTAATCTGATGTAAATATCTCCATAGAGGACGATTTTACACGCTCTTTTACATGCCAGTAAATCTATTACATGGAGCTTCGCTTTGAAAAACAAGGGAGTACACTAGGTCAAAATGAAAGTCAAACCTTTTAAAATCTGCGATTAGCTTTTAAATTTGTTTATCTTTGCATGACCAGGAGTAAAACAATATAAAACGGTTAACGGCTATCTGTTTGCAAAAACTAATGTATTTTAAAATTGAAATCAGCAACTTGGGACATCTCTAAAATGCTTGATTCAGGACAATAATGTTGTGTGTTTTGACGAGATTTATATTAAAGTTATTCAGAATGAGGAGGAACTATTCCCAGAAAATTCAAGATATACGTGATGTTTGTCATTTCAATATCTTTAATGTACGGTATTTTTAACATCATTAGAGCCATTTTTGAGAAAATATTTTTAAACATTTTCCCATGTAAAGCTTAATTTGCGGTGGGGGAAGTTCCCTAAAAACCCTCGTATCGCAGCCTTGGAAGATGAAGTTAAATATCAAGTTCGGTATTACTTTTTCCTAAAATACTTTTTATTTATTTATTTATTTATTTATTTATTTATTCATTCATTCAGGGGACCCTAAAATACGTGGCTACAGTGAGATGTCAGCATCGAATTTTTGGTTGTAATGCAATAACTTCTCTAAATTAGTACTATGTCCTTAGTAGAGAATGTAAAATATACATCGCTATATGTTAGAAGAATTTTGGACGTTTCATCATTCGCATTATGATTTAGGATTAAATAATCTACGCGATATACCTGAGGGGAAAATATACTCCTTAATTAATTACAAGAGAAATACAAATAAAGACTGACTGCAATATTGCCCAGCTGTGAAGCATCTGGATAATCCAACGTATACCAGATATTTTGGAAGACAATTTCTGTCAAGAGCCTCTTAACATACAAATTATACAATAAAGTTTCAATAACCCGCTCCCCCCACAAACTAGCCTCTACATGGAAAAATAAATCTCGTATATTAAAGATATTTACATCCCAAACAAAATCTATATCTTCAACTTTCTGGGAATAGCCTCTGAAGACCTCTTTGTTCTGGATAAAGTTTGCCGAATTTTGCTTACCTGCCTTACCGTTTTCGAGATATTCCTCGTTATTGTTTCAACTGTAAAGTACTTGTACTTTTCTTAGACAGGAGTGTCCGTTTTTATTTTCTTCTACTCCTGGCCAAGCAAAGAAACGAGTTGCACTGACAATCGCAGAACGACAGCTTTTAAACATTTGACTATCGCTTAAGCATAGCTCATTCCCTTAGTTCCCTTTTACTTACAAGGAACTAAGTAATAAGAGTATTCTGCTAATGTTTATCTCGATTAGCATAATGTATAAAGAAGAACAATCTTTTTAAGAAGTTTTTAGAGCAGTTAGAAAAAGAATGTGAATGTAACATATGAGATTTTAGTTTCTTTTATTTATTCAGGGGTCATTGATACCTGTATTTCTGGAGAAATATCAGTATCGAATTTTTGGGCGGAATGCAATAACTTGTCTACTTAATTTGTACACTGGATATGGTAGAGAAAATAAAAGGAATAACTGAAAGGGACGAAAGGAAATGGTAGATTATATTGCCCAGATATAGCCATTAGTTCTCTCGCATTCTGCACAGGAGGCGTTGAAGTAGAACAGATCCCTTTCGGAATAAAGCGACTGCCCATGGGAGACTGCACCTACTTAAAAACGAAATTTAGCGATGGTCCTTGATTCACTCCTGATACTTAACACTGAGACGGTTATTTCAGAGTAGCGGAGACTTGAAAGCAGACGACCCCTGCTGACGCAGCGGCCAGCGATAAGATCTGGGGATACCCTGCACTTCAACAAGCACTGAAGTGTTCGGCGACTTCAATTGCTTTGAGGTTTACAAGAGGCCTTTATTCTGATATTGCCAAAATCACAATTTTTTGCACTGATGAAGCAATTAAGGTAGCTATGAAATTATCGCTCTAATTTCCTTATCTAGTTGAATACATATCAAATAACAGTAACAATTGATAAATGATAATGGTCAAGTGGTCAGCGAGCTGACTTCTCACCCGGGTTCGATTCCCGACTATGGCGGGGAATTTTTCTTTAGCCAGAATTATTCCCTATCACCCACAGAGTGTGGAAGTTTGTATGGGAGTGTGAATGTGTGCGTGTTTGAGTAAAGCGAAATGATTTAAACACACAACGAGTTGTTTCAAGTGGAAAGCCCCCGATATGACCTTAGATGTTAAAGGGGGCTATATAAATGAAATAGTTAAAAAAAAAAATTACACCAGTAATAGAATCTTTGGACAAGATTAAGATGTATTAGAAACAAATATTGGTGCAAACCGGAGGCGTTTCGAGTTTTTTAACTCCCTGTATAGCTGTAGATATGTAAACTATCTTTATTGGTTTTTATAGTGTTTAACGCCCGCTTTTAATACATGTGGCACCGCAGGTGATGACACTGATGATACGTGGAGGAAACTGGAGAAACCCGCCTCTGTGCCGCTTTGTCCACCTTAAATCTCACACGCGGTCACTTGGGATCGAGCCCGTGATTGGTGTCAAAATGTTAAAAATCATTACACAAAAAGTTAGTATATGGGCCGTTAACCATAATTCATGCTTAAGATACACGGTAAAAGCGACAAAAAGAAACAAACGAGAAAAGTAAAGAAAAAGAAAGCGAGGAAGAGTTACATATGCATTGCTTTTGACTAAACTAACAAATATGATCTGAATAGGTAGAGCCAGACTGAAAAATCCAATGCCATAGCCGGCATTTCAGCCAACCTATTTGGACCTATTCAACTCTTGTCCTACACACAGCTTGTGTGAAAAAAAAAAAAAAAAAAAAGTCAATACCAATTGACCATAATAACTAACTAACTCCATGGCACGACAGCTCACGAGGAACCTTGGCCTACCGCCCGGCCGCTGCGTCCCCCATCTCGGTCCACTACAGACGTCATGGATAGGGTGCAGTATTGGAGGGTGAGACGTGGTCAGCGCCTCGAGCCCCTCCCGGCCGGTTAATGCGATTGACCATAATAGTTAGCTATATTATGAATCCTGGGACTTAAAAGTACTTACAGCATTGTAAGTCGTCATTAGGGTTGTAATTTCAAAATCATTTGAGATCTTGTGGGAAACATGCAAGTGACAGCATATTGTCATGATAGCTCAGTGGTAGAGCAACCGGCTGGCTGTAATCTTCCAGTTTATCGCCTCTCCTGAAGAGGAGATCAGCAAAGGCCTCGAAACTCAGAATTCCAGATCATGAAACCTTATGCGTGTCTTTACACGACTTTAAAAATGAAAAAAAAAGTTGTGTGTTGCACTCACGCGGCTTTCTCTAGCTGCTCTAAAAACAAACTTCTTACAAAATATTACATATTCTGCTTTCCACACAATAACGGAATCTTCCTGTCTGAGAAGAGCATAAGTACTTTATAATTAAAACTAATAACAAGGAATATCTTCAAAAGGTTTATTAAATTTGATACCTAGAATGGCATTATGATGATTTTTATTGGCTTACTTACAAAAAATATATATATGACAGAAATTGTGTATTTTAACAAGATCTATATGTTTCATGTAGTAAGTTTACTAGTTATGCAAAATTCAGCAAAATTCATCGAAAATAAACAGGTCTTCAGAAGCCATTCCCAGAAAATTCAAGATGTACATTTTATTTGTGATGGAAATAACTTTAATATATGGTATTTTAACCAAAATCGTTAGCCATTTTTAAGAAAAACAGACTTTTCGAAAATTGTTCCATGTAAAGGATAATTAAGGGAGGGGGGGATATTCTTAAAAATGTTCGTGTCGCATCCTTGGAAGATACCAAACCTAAATACAAAGTTTGATATTTAACCATCTTTTCGTTTTCGAGCTACGCTGTCCACAGATACAGACAGACACACACATACATACACACGGACCTTTTTCTGAAAATGCTTTTTTTTGGATTCAGAGATTCCTATTACATGTATTTTCGGTGAAATTGAGGTATCGAATTTGTGGGTGCAATACAATACCTTCTCTATCCACTATGTACATTGTACATATGGGGCTAGATAAAGTAATAAGGCCCAGAAATATTACAGTTCATTTGAGGTTTTATCTTCCCCAGATCTAAGGAACTAGAACAGGCTTATTATATGAAATCCTGATATGATTCAATTTAACATGCTGAGAAATGCTCTTACTCAGAGATTAGTATGGTATTGTATTAGAGTCCAGCACTTTTGTCTATAAGACTGGGAATGTGATGCAACTGCTCCAGAAACATGCAGCAGCTAAGTATGACGGGACTTCCACTTGAGATCGTCAGATCCACCACATGCTCTTCACGCTCCATTTGAAGGGGAGAGAAGAAATTGAGTGGCGTATTCCAAAGAAAGAGTGAAAAAAGTGTGGAGGTTAAAACGCACCCTCGCCGCGTGCTGACCACGCATGAAATTATGCTGATGCGCAGGGTAATGTTTTTTTCATTATGTTCCGCAACCGGTTGTGGTGAACTAACTGTCAGTAAACTCTCTCTCACCTCTGTAAGATGTCACGCAGGACCATTACTATGTACAGGCTACCGAGTTTTATAACCCACAAGTGCTTCAGGTAATTGTGTTTTATAACCTTCCTCAGGGTGGGCGTAGTATCTAGTGTAAGCACTAGAAGAAAACCTTTTAACTTCTTCCGTGACCTACACATGAGAGTATGATTCTAACCTCAAAAATCTGATATGTTCCTTTCGCATGACTTGCTCTATATCGTTGTAACAATTTTTGTTAAAACTGTCTTATTTACTTGCTTCTTTGTAAGTAGAAGCGAAATAAGGGAATACACTAGGCTAAACCGACAGTCCAATGTTTTAAAACGTGGTTGCTTAGGGATTGAAATCCGTTTCTTTGCGTGGCCAAGCATTGACAAGTTCCCGAATGAGAAAAGTGTAAGCATTTTGAAACTGAATTCAGTTACAAATAATATCTTGAAAACGGTTAATTGCACGAAAATAGTGAATATGACATAATTGTGTGTTTTAACGAGATTTACGTTTTTTATATAGTGAGTTTTTTTTTTTTTTATGGCTTACGGTTTACTAGTTACGCAAAATTCATTCAGAATAAAGAGATCTTCAGAAGCTATTCCCAGAAGATTCAAGATATACATTTTATTTGCGATAGAAATGGCTTTAATAAGTGCTTTTTAATCAAAATAGCTAGCCATTCTTTTGAAAATCGAAATTTTCGCAAGTGTTTCCTTGTAAAGGATAGTTTAGGGTGGGGGATTTTCTCGGTAAACTTCTTGTCGCATCCTTAGAAGATATCAAACTTAAATGTCAAGTTTGGTATTTAACGGTATTTTCGTTTTGAGCTATGCTGTCCACACACACACACACACACACACACACACACACTTTTTGTAAAAATGCTTCTTTTTTTTTATTCAGAGGGTCCTAAAGCACGTATTTCCGGTGAAATTTCGGTATCGAATTTTTGGGTGGAGTACAATACTTCATGTATACAATATGTACATAGTACGTGTGGAGAAAGTAAAAATAGTGACCTATTTCTAATTCAGTGAAACAACTCTGATGAAAGAGGAGAATCATTTCTATTCAGTCGGCAGTACAGATCGCTTTTGACCACTTCAGTTAACTTGGTCATTTACAACAACAAAGAACATGCCATTTGGCCGAGTTTAGACCATTTGGCGAGAGGTCGGCAATATAAGCTACAAACGAATTTTCGGCAGGGTGCCTCGAAACCATGATTAAGAGTGCTCCACTAGCTCTGCCGATAATGTAACTGCCTACACTTCCAGCCATTATAAAAAAGTGGAAGCCGGACAGGAAGCTATGCTCAGTAGGTTGTAATAAAAAACCCGAGGAAGGAGGCGTTGAGATGGAGGGATGGCTGAGCTGACCCTCTTATGCTGGCGGGGGGTGGGATTGTCAAGGGGTTCCTGTGTTTTAATTCTGTGGGGACAGGACTCAAGTTAAAAAAAAGAGAATGAAAAGAGTGACTCACCTTTCTAAAATGTTCTATAGCTTTAAACCTGCAGATGCGAGAACCTCATAAGCTTTCCCCCCTATTGAGATGCACACCAAATTACTTTGGTAATTAATAAGTACGCCTAATACCCTGATGCAAACTACACATGATTTATAAGGCAGGTAGTTTTCCCGCCCAAATTATCGGAAGTAGCTACTTCAACTGCAAATTGTACATCTTGCAATAAAGAAAACACTATTACTACGTCATACTAACAAAAGAGACGATACGACACAACGTGTTTCAAACAAGCAGGATGTCTATTCCATATTTTTACTTTCTCTACACGTACCATGTAGAAGAGGTATTGCATTCCACCCAAAAATTCGATACCGAGATTTCACCGGAAATAAAGGTTTTGGGTCCCCCTGAATCCAAAATAGCTTTTTTAGAATAAGATCTGTGTGCGTGTGCGTATGCGTGTGCCTGTGGACAGCATAGTTCAAAAACGAAAAGGCTGTTAAGTACCAAACTTGGTATTTAAGTTTGGTATTTTCCAAGGATGCGACACGAAGATTTTCAAGAAAATCCTCCCACTCCAAACTACCCTTTACGTGGAAAAAATTTCAATTTTTTTTTTTTTATTTTTTAAAAAATGGCACTTAGCGATTTTGATTAAAATATATTTACATGCCACATAAAATGTATATTTGGAATTTTTGTGGGAATAGCCTCTAAAGAGCTCTTTATTCTGAATGATTTTTATTTAATTTTGCATAACTGGTAAATCCTAAGAGATAGACAAAAACTTACTACACAAAAACATGTAGATCACCTTAAAACACACACTTTACGTCATATACATTCTTTTTCTTCCTGGAGTTGATCGTTTTTTAGATATTCATTGTTATTGGTTTCAACTTTAAGCTTTCTTCATACAGGAATTTTCAACTCCTGCCCATACAAACAAAAGGAACTTCAGTCACATAGCAACCAGCTTTTGACTATCACTTTAATCTATGGTACTCCCTTATTTCGCTTCTATTTACAAGGAAGCAAGGAATAAGACTATTTCTGCTAAGTTTTTCTCGATTGGCTTCAAGCAAATGGAAGCATAAGCTTTTTAGCAATAATTTGTTGCAGAGATGTAGAGAAAGTCATGTGAATGGAACACATCAGATATTTCTACCAGCTCTACTCACTTTATTGGGTTACTTTCTCTCTTCTCTCTCCAGCACTGTAACTTGCGGGCAATGCAGAAAATATCCCTGTTCTGAATACGAGAAAGAGTTATTGAATATAGACTGGACAACAGCGCTATCAAATTTAAATGTTCGAATATATCATATTTAGATATTTAGAAAGCTTTTTGTGTATAATCCCACAAATAAATGATTCAATATACAAACTTGCACTGGTTTCTTATGGAAACTGGCTTCCTAAATACTGATTCTATGGGACTTTTAAAAAGAGAACTAGCATTGTAACATTAGTAAAGCGATAATTAAATAGATATTTTAATTTTGGCCCAGTAAAACATCAGATATCTCCGTTTTGAAAAATTTCAGATACCAGCTATATAGTTTAAGGTGTTTGTATACCCACCCATCAGGTTTCATAACAGCATCCTCCACTTAAGTAAATATTCATTCAATCCTGTCTACACTATAGCACATTATACATTAGATATGCGAAACTTCGGCTATGCTTTAATTACATGATGTAGCCACAAAATTACAAATTCAGAAATGGGATTATAATATGCTTTAAGTGGTCACCTAGATGGCCTGGGTTCGACCCAAAGCGTCCGCATGTGAGATTTATGGTGGACAAAGTGGCGCAGAGGCACTTTTTCTCCGGGTTGTCCGGTTTCCCCCATCATCGCATTCCACAAGTGCTTCATCTTCATTCCATGTATCACCAGGGGGCGTTAAACACTACCCAAAAAAGTATGCTTTAATTAAAAGAATGACCACAGAAGATTCTAAAACCGAATTTATCAGTCCAGCATGGCACTTGGGTTTAAATAGCTATATAACAAGAAGGGGTACGCTATTCTTTTGTGTCTTGACTAGATCATTTCTCCTCTTTCGCTATTTGCCCTCCTCTAAGGAGAATTTGCACCCCAGGACTTATAAGCCAGCATTTCTTTGACTACCAGAAATTTTATATGCGTCTTCTGAGATTAAAGCCTAACTAACCATGATTTTGGTAAATAATTAACACATGTAAGTAATTATGCAATTAGTTTATTAACAGAGACTGCCCTAAACCATACTAATATAAAGTCAGAAATATCTATTTAACGATCCTCTATATCAATGTGGGACAAATTACTGAGTGTCCTCAAATTGGTCTATAACTGTCAGCAACAGTGGAAAATAATAATAATAATAATAATAATAATAATAATAATAATATTGATAGACGAAGATAAATAATCAATAAAGGATTATTAAATTTAATACCAAAAATGACATTATGATTTTATTATCTTCTTATAATATATCAGCTCCTCCTCGTTTAGGAAAATTTGTATTCATTGAAATAAATTGCTATTTATATGCATTAATTTTTTTATTAAGTAGACTAATAATAATAATAATAATAATAATAATAATAATAATAATAAAGTAACTCTACATAGGAAAGAAGGATATTGCTCTGATCACTTGGTTGCACATGTAAGACAAGAATGAGCCTACAGTATATTTCGAGTTAGATAGGAAGGCTAACAATGGCCTATATCCTCTTATTAAGGAAAGCAGGGTGGTGATGACCGAGGGGGGGAGGTATACTGTAGCAAGCCCCAAGCTGTGGTTGTGGTGGCAAGAGACAGAATATCGATCACACTCGGCCCCACGGGAAGGGGGGGGGTCTAAGATCGGACAAAGCCCCGCACTACTTCACTCTTCTTGCGAACTAAGTTCCGTCTTTGTTCCTGTGGACGCTAGAGGGGGAGGAACTGAGTGGGGGTGTGGGGTGTGGGCCACAAGATGGACAACTATCATAGCCTGCTATTGTTAACATGCACACAAACACACATATGTGTTGCCAAAAGGAGTAGAACTCATAAATACTCCTTGCTATAAATTCCAGCCCTTGTGAATCAAGTTCGGGAGAACGACGCATCAATTAACGGTACAAGGTGTCAAAAATAACAATTTTCGTTTCTGACATAATTAAATTCTATAAAGTTTTCTGATTCAAAAGCATACACTTTTAATATGATGCGTTCATTCTTTAACATTTAAATGTCCCTTTAAACATGGTGCACCATCTTTTAAAAACTTCCTGACAGAGCGTCGCAGCCCCTTTTCTGCATCTTCAATATATCTGTTTTCTAAGATGATAGAAACTTAAGGGAAATTTTCAGGCTGAACGAGCTGCCAGGACCAATAGGAGAAATGCTGAGAGGCAGACGGAGTCCAGGAATAAAGATTCATATGATTATGTCCCTGGAATGTATTGAAGTCAGTCAGATTAGCATTGCAAATGTTTAAGTTCGATTTTCTCGATATTACATTTTCTGATACACATGTACCTTTTACTCAGGAATTATTGATGCTAGAATGTTGAAGTTTTCTACACGTATCTAACACACATTAATGACTTCTGAATGTCTGAATCATAAGTCTAGCTTACAAATTATGGAAATCAGAAATTTTAACCATGTCAAAATTGAGATATTTTAATCTTCTTCCCCCCCCCCCCCACAAATGTGGTATTTTTTAAAACAACATGTGTACAAATTGAAATTTTGCTTTGAAAAGTTTCTGAATAAGAGGTACATGAAACCACACATGTTTTTTTCATGTAAATTTTCTTTTTTTCCCTAATATTATACTTTTTTTAAAAATAAAGTTTTGCAGATAAAACCATAAACGTTTCATCAGAAGAAATGCAGACTATTATTGTGCATGTAAAACATGTTTCATGAAAATTCATCAAGTACTTCCTGATATATGAGGGGTTAATTTTGACAAATTGATAAAGCCTTGCAACCATACTTCCATGAAACCTTAAGCGTTTCAACAAAATTGACTGAAGTAAATCAATATATTGTATTTTTTGGAAATTAATACCGTTTAGCTAGGCAATCTAATCCTAGGTTAGGTCTTACTGACCTACTTTTAATGATTGATTGTCGTCTCAGCCTTCTATATGACAATATGTGACTTAAAACAAAGATTTCCTGGAAACAGTTGTAAGGAATATAAGTAGCATTACGAGTATTAACTATAAATATGGAAAAAAATCTGAATAAATAGATGCTGAAAATAAATTATATTTGTTCCATTTTTATGCTTCTATGATAAAAATCTGGTGTGAGTTCAGAAATATGAAGCTTGACCAAACAAGAGAAAAGATTAGAAGTATGCTCACGCAGTTATATAAATAAAATGGTATTGCATATACAAAGAATGATGCCAAACAGAATCCTAAGCAAGGTATATAGTTATGAGTTGGCTCAATGCCTCGTCTTTGTTTCCCCCTTCCCGCTTATCAGAAGGGACGGTGAACGGGTCGCACTCATTGCGAGGATGTAGGTCTCGCCATTTCTTCACTGCCATGTTTTAACTTGAAATAGCTCCGTTGAGTTCTACAACTCTAGTAACGCAAACGTCAAATACAGGGCAGTTGGTCCTTGATATAAACCTAGCGAGATGTGGGATAGCCGAGACGAAGACAGAATATGCTCGAATATTGAGACGGAACAGGAAGAATGACCTAACTCGTGCTGTTGATAATGATGGCTATGATAAAACTATTTTATTTATGAAGTTATGGTTACACATTAGCCACTATACGCTTACCAACTGCTGTGGATATTATTGTTGCATTGTGTTAATAGTTTTATTACAAAAGTTTGACCTCCATTCTTTAGAAGGGAAAGTGCACTGAAGTTACGACAAAATACTGTTCTTAATTAACGCCAATGATGAAAAGAAACTCATTTTAATCACCTTTATCCGTTAGTGACCGCAATTTACGATCCTTTGAAGCGGTTCCTTTATTCTCTCCAGGTGAGAATGTCAGTTAAGAAACACCATCATTATTACTGTCGTATGCTCCGTGCAACAGAGTTGTACTTTATGTATGTACACCTCGCCGGACGACGGAACGTAACGTATGAGAAATGTTTACAGGCCACTGAAGCAGTTACGAAGTTTAGTGACAGTCGTTAACGTTATGATAAAGGGAAATACAAACATTGGACCCACTAGGCAATTCTGAAATTGCCACTTTTTTACTTTCTCTATAGGGAATAATACATAGTGTATAGAGAAGATATTGCATTCCACCCTAAAATTCGATACCGAAATGGTTAAATCTTTTCTCAAATTGGAATTTGTAATTTCTGTTTATTTTATTTTTCTCCTGTCCATGCAAAAAGAACTGGATTTCGTTGCTTTTAAAAGCAACCAGCTAAGTAATAAGATTTTAATGATATTTATCTCGATTAGCATAAAGAAGATAGAAGAATAAGGTTTTGTAAGAAGTTATTTTTGAATAGTTCTACGACGTCATGTGAAGGAAATATTACAATTTTTAATTAGGGTTTCATTTCATCAATTTAATCTGTCACATCAAGATGAATAATCTAATTTATTAGCCAGTACATAGAAAGTTTTCCTTAACTTAACCTTCAAGTTGAAGTCTTAATTTTCCAAGGTTTCTACTTGGTTCAGCAGACAATGCGAGAAACTTGAGTTAAAAAGAGACTTTGCGCTCTCAATGCATCTAATGATCGGCCGAGGTCGGCCAAGCGTATCTGCCATCTGCCGTCCGCCGATACAATAAAACACGCCCTCTGGCCAACCCTTTTCTTTTTCACACCCCCGCCAACTGCTAGCGTGGACCGAAATCAGTTGTTTCCCTTCTACTCAAAGTTTCATAAGCCACATTCATTGTCTTGGATTAAACTTCACGCCCGCTGCGAAATCATTCATTCAGTTTTTTTTTCTTTATGTGCATGTGGACGATATCCGGGGATTGGAGTCCATTCTCTGCAGTGTCAATAGGTGATGAAGTGCCGCGGTGTGTCAGTATACAGACATATTAATCACAGTACAGCTCTAAAGTAACAATTGCTGCAATTAAGGCTCTCAGAAGAGTAGCAGTTGCTGAAGAGGACGCGGCAATCGTGCTTTGAACATATTCATTTACTTGCTTCTTGCATGAGCAGTGTTTACCACGGTTAGATACCATTTGATGAAACGCCTAGTCATGCTGCAGCACCTCTAACATGTTGATGTGCCAAAAACCTCTCACTAAGAAACACGTACAGTCCGCAACACCAACAAAGAAAATTACAGTATTACTTCCATGTACAAACTTGTTTAAGAGTTAGCTCTTTATGTCTCTCCAAATATATGTTGTTTACAATCAGAGTTGCCCAAAATTAAAATGAGTACAATACCCAGTGAATACTTCTAGTATTTAAACCCACAAGTAGTCTTATAGGGAGATGGCGCCGAGGAGAAATAAACAGAGATAAGTAGACGCAGCAGCGCTCTCGCCCAACGTAACGCAGAGCAGGACTATCGAGAGATACATCTTCTGGAAGTTTCATTCTCCCTGTTCCTCGAACTTTCTAGAAGGATTTCCATTGCTATATAACCATGCACGAACCTTTCGGAGAAGAGTACCTTTTGGCACCAGAACTATACTTAGTACAGTATAGAGAATACTCTGCACTAGCGAAGAGTGACCATTCTGGTGCCTCAAAAAGTGCTCTTCTCCGAGCGAGTTCGTGACAACTGCTGCAAGGTGCACTGAGTGCTGTTACTGCAAGATTAAAAAGGTCTTGTGTTTGATTCCCCAGCGAGGGAATAGTCCAGAAGAAGACGCTAAGACAAACATATTTCCTTATGTCACTAGTCTCGAAAGAAGCTAAAGGATTGAACATTAAGTGAAGTGACAAAGAAAATCGTACTAGATCACATTATAGACAGAACTAGAAGAGGTGATTGTAAAGAAGTAAAATGAAGGAAAGAGACCTATAAAGACCATGATTGCATAATTTCCTTTGGTCACAATATTCTGAATGCTTTGAACAGCCTTTCGTAACACAGAAAATAACTGTCATTTAAGATGTGAAGTATTTTGCAATCTATGGACTTATTATTAAACCCATATAAAGAAATATTTCATTTATACGAAATAAATATTACATTTTTTTTTTGTCAAAAAGAACCCCAGTTCTTACTTTATACCTTGAGTAATAAATTGTAATTGTTTAAACGTATATGTTTCGGCAATTTTTATTAGTTATATTCTGACGTTACAGTTCTAATCATACATTATTGTGTTTAATCTGTGGATATTATAATAAGCTTTTTAATAATAATTTATTACAGTCGTGTAGAGAAAGTCATGTGAATAGAGCATTTTTTTTTTTTAATAATCCGAGATATTATTTTCTCTGGACTAAAACTTTAGTTTTAAATGCTAAGATATTCAGTTTTAAGCCTTCCCTATTCAGTCAACGCGCATAGTGGTTCTTTGCAGGTTATGTTTAATATCTTAATTTATAAAAGATATAAAGTATTAATCGAACATCAAGAAAGATATCCTGACTTAGCGCTGAAAGTCTCCCAGGAAACTGCAAGACAGTGTTACCACCCTAAGGAATTTTCTCTTGGCCATCCTTCTTGTTTCATGAATACTGCATTTTCCCAGTGACCTATTTACAATATGACATATAGCAGTGCTACTTTGGAAGGTTTCCCTCTTCAACCCCTTGTCTCCTAGCTGTTTATAGAGGGACAGAAGGAAGGGATGACGGGGGCTGTCAATCCCTATGCCTTCGTCCCCTTTTTCCGAAGCAGCTCTATGTACAATTCATACCCCTCTGACAATGCAGCTGTAAATATTTTGAATCCCAAAGGTAAGGGCGCCCCTAACACAAATCTACAATGTTTAAAAGTTATTAAAACTTGTTAGTACAGGAATTCATTATAAAAGTATATAAGAAATCTACAAACACTAAGTCATAGCTACGGAGATTTTTTTCATTGTTTTTATGGCAAATTAGCTGTTAAATGTCAAACGTTTGTATGGGTTTTTTTTTAATAACAAAGAAGTACAAGTTGAAACCGATCATTACCAGCATTTTTGGAAAAAAGGGCCGTGTGTGTGTGTGTGTGTCTGTGTGCATAGCTCAAAAACGAAAAGACCGTTAGATACTAAATTTCGTATTTAAGTTCAGTATCTTCCAAAAATGCGACACGAAGATTTTGGGAAAATCCCCCCACCCCAAACTACCCTTTACATGGAAAAATTCTCGAAAATTTTGATTTTCTCAAAAAAGACTAACGATTGTCATTAAAATCTCGTATATTTAAGATATTTACATGACAAATAAACGGTATATCTTGAATTTTCTGGGAATAGCCTCAAAAGAACTCTATATTCTAGATAATGTTTATTGAATTTTCCATAACTAGTAAACCGTAAGAGATGCATAAAAACTTACCACACAAAAAATGTCGAGCACGTTAAAACCAACAATTTATGTTATATACTTTTTTCGTGGAGTTGATCGTTTTTGAGATATTTCTTGCTTTTGGTTTCAGCTTTGAAAAACTTATACTTTTCTTATTCAGGTATTTGTCAACTGTGTTCATACAAACAAAGAAACTTCAGTCACACAGTAGCCAGCTTTTGACTATCACTTTAACCTATGGTACTCCCTGATTTTGCTTCTACTTACAAGGAAGCATGTAATACGAGTATTTCTGTTACATTTTTTTCGATTAGATGAAGTAAATAGAAGCATGAGCTTTTTAACAACAACTTGTTGCAGAGATGTAGAGAAAGTCATGTGAATGGAACACATCAGTTTTTTTTTTAATTACTAAAGAAGTACAAGTTGAAATTTCAAAATCTTTCCTATTCAGCACGTCACATCAATCAATACCAGCGAGCCTCTATCGAATTTTTGGCGGACACGATACTTTCTGTACATATTATAGGTGTAGTGAGGAAGCGAAAATAATAACTTTACTTACAAATGTTGTCAAATAAATGATTCAGATATGAATGAATTGTCCCACATAAATATTGTAATCGTAAGCATGAAATCATATGAAAATAACTGTTACTCATTAAGACAATTGCTTGTAAATTTGATTTACTTTATTTAACGTCGCTTTAAGTGCTAGGTTATATCACGACGGTTCTGTTCCTAATACTCGTTTGAAGTTCATTGTTTTTCCCCTTGCCCAAAATACTTTTGCTTCGCGCCAAGCACACGGTGTAAGGGTGCCATACAGTTTAGTTGCTTTTTCTGTTCTCAGACGGTATACATCCTTCTAGGTCTAATGGTTATACACCATTCTTCTTGGCTCCGCGACATTGGGGTATCATCCAGTCTACCTGCTTTCATTATCTGCGGATAGATGGCAGCGTAATCACAATTATAATCCATTTTTCAGTTTTAGTACTGTTTTAGATTGAAAGTGGAACTTTTAGGTTCTAATATTAAATATTCAGTCCTTGGCAATTGAGGGAAACCACGAAAATTTCATCCAGATTGTCGGCCCACGGAATTTGAACCCAGTATCTCCCGAATACGGACTATAGACGACACTGCCTGAGCTCTATAATATCACGTGTTGTTTATTAAGAAACAAAGCATTAACTCTGAGTGAATGCGGAAAAGCAATTGCAATAACGTAAGATATTTGCCGTACTCGATCGCGAGGCAATTTAGATGGCAGCACTTGTCCTATTCGCTCCCCATTAATCTCCAACACAGGGGTAGCCGGCCTGAGCAAGAGGGGAAATGTATTGGGGCAGGAAAGGAAGGAAGGAAGAAGTCTTGACTTTATCAGCGCGAGGAATGAACTGCTTCTATTGGATGGTATAGGTTGCCGAATACCGAAGATGTCTTTCTGATGAAGAAGCAAGCAACAAGGAATAACAACACCGTCAGGATAGAACAGGCATATTTGGTTTTGTCCTTATCTCGCAAAATTATCATTTGTACATAAAATTAATTTTATAGGTTCACGGGCCTTAATCTCGAACTTCTGTTATTAAAAAGAAAAACTTAAATATTATGCTGAAATTTGGATAATCCAATTTATTAAAATACAAGATCCTTCAAAGATAAATGCTATAGTTAAATCGATGCATATCATTTTCGGAAAAAAGGTCAGTGTGTTTGTGAACACGATAACTCAAAAACGAAGAGTCGGTAAAATACCAAACTTGATGTTTAAGTTTAGTATCTTTCAGGGATGCGACACGAAGATTTTGAGAAAAATCCCCCCACCTCCAACTACCCTTTACATGGAACTTTTTTCGAAACATTTTATTTTCTCAAAAATGGCTCTAAAATATCACCTGTAAAATAAAATTTATATATAGAGTTTTCTGGGAATAGTCTCTAAAGACTACTTAATTCTGGATGCATTTTACGGAAATTGGCATAACTGCTAAACTGTAAATGGACAAAACCTTAACACTTAAAAATGTAGAGCACCGTAAAACACACAATATATGTTATATACTTTATTTCGTGCAGTTGATCCTTTTTTAGATATTTCTTGTTCTTGGTTTCAGCTTTAAAAAACATACTTTTCTTATTTTGGTGGTGTTTAACGCCCGCTTAACTACTTATGGCACCGCAGGCGGTGATACTGACGTAACATGAATGAAGATGGAGCACCGGTGGAATGCTATGGCGGGGGAAACTGGAGAACCCGGAGAAAACCCGCCCCAGCGCCGCTTTGTCCACCACAAATCTCAAAAGCGGTCGCTTGGGATCGAACCCGGGCCGTCTAGGTGAGAGGCGAATAATCTAACATATGTTTCTCATACAGGAATTTGTCAACTCCTGTCCACACAATTTCGGCTAATTTTTATCTCGATTATCATAAATTAGATAGAAGAATATTTTTTAGAGTAATTTCTTACAGCGATGTAGAGAAAAGATGTTAATGGAACACATCAGGTTTTTTTAATAACGTTCAAAGAGTAAAAAAATGATCTAGATATCGATAGCTGCTTTCGAATTTACACCAATGTTCTAATCTAAAGCACCAACCTCACCACAGCAGTTAAATGGAGTTGAATTAATGAACATACACAACAATAATAATATTAATAATAATAATTATAATCGTTAGTGATACGTCAGCAATGGCTAGTTGAAAGTGACGTGTGCATTATGGCATAGTAAAAGTGAAACAATGGTAAAAAAGCCCGCCTACCTGGGTAGTGTGGTGTTAGCGTGTCTACCTCACATTCAAAAGGTCGCGAGTTCGAATCTCGCTTAGGGCGAGTTACTCAGATAAGGTTTTTTCGGGGTTTCCGCTTATTATGCTACTTCTAAGGTTTCCAAGTCTTATAGGAAGATGGCAGCATTGAGGAATGGGTAAGGTTACGCAGACACGCTGTGAAGAATGCGAGAATGAAGCAGGAGTTGGCTGGACCGGATATGGGTAGCCGGAAGGGAAGTTGGCCTATCAACACCATCAACAAACCAATACAGCATTCTATTGACTCCACATTGCCTTGGGTTCTGTCCCAAAATTGAGAGGCAATCAGAGATGCTATGGACAATTTCCTTACTCCCTCTTCCCACTCAATCGAGACGAGAGGCAGGCCAAAGAAACCTCTTCTGGCCGTTATAGCGTTATGCCCTAACATCCAAGACAATAATTCCTCGGAAAAAGTCGCCACAACGAAAGCTTATACTCTTATGGGGAAAGCTGATTTAACTTCCAATTTAAGGATGATAAAACGCGAGTTATGTTGTAGGCGTTGCAAAATTGTTTATGTTTCATATATTTCTGGGCCCGCATTATAATTTATTTTGATCAAAAAATATATTATGATCATTTTTTTTATATTTACGACATTTTTATAACTAGATGATTTGTGAAAATACTTTCAAAGAAGGGCACATTTTACTTTCTCTACACGTACTATGTACATAGTGTATAGAGAATGTATTGTATCCCACCCAAAAATTCGATACTTAGATTTCACCAGAAATACACGTTTTAGGATGCCCTGTATACAAAGTATATTCAGAAAAAAGAGCGCACCTGCGTGAACACAATAACTAAAAAAATCTGATGTGTTCCATTCACATGACTTTCTCTCTATCTCTGCAATAAATTATTTTTAAAAAGCTTATGCTTCTATTTACTTCCCGCTAATCGAGAAAAAATTAGCAGAAATAGTCTTATTTCTTTAATTCCTTGTAAGTAGAAGCGAAATAAGGGACCACCATAGGTTAAAATGATACTCAAAAGCTGATTGCTATGTGACTGAAGTTCCTTTGTTTGTATGGACACGAGTTCACAAAGTCCTGTATGAAAAAATTAAAAGTTTTTATAGCTTAAACCAAAAACAGGAAATCTAAAAAACAATCAACTCCACGAAAAAAATGTGAGCTTTAATGTGCTCTACATTTTTCTATGGTAAGTTTTTGTCTCTCTCTTACGGTTTAGCACTTATGCAAAATTCCGTAAAATTCACTCGGAATAAAGTAGTCCCAGAAAATTCAAAATATACATTTTATTTGTCAGGTAAATATCTTTAATATACGATATTTTAATCAAAATCGTTAGAGCCATTTTTATAAAATCAAAATTTTCGAAAAAAGTTCCATGTAAAGGGTAGTTTGGATTGGGGGGATTTTCCCCAGAATCTTCGTGTCGCATCCCCGGAAGATACTAAACATAAATACCAAGTTTGGTATTTTACCGACGTATTTGAGTTATCGTGTTCACAGACACACGGACACACACACGGACCTTTTTCTGAAAATACCTTTTTTGAATACAGGGGACCCTAAAATATATATTTCCGGTGAAATCTCGTAATCGAATTTTTTGGTGGAGTGCAATACATTCTCTATACACTATGTACATAGTGCGTATAGAGATAGTAAAAACGAAAAGTCTTTAAGGAACCAAACTTGGTATTTTAAGATTAGTACCTTCTAAGGATGCGACACGATTTTAAGAGAAAAAAGTTACATGAAAAAAGTTTAGAAAATTTAGACTTTCTCAAAAATGTCTAACGATTTTAGTTAAAATCCCTTATATTTAAGATGATGCCAAATAAAATGAATATCTTGAATTTTCTGGGAATAGCCTCTGAAGACTTCTTTGTTCTGGACGGTTTTTATTGAATTTTGCATAACTGGTAAACCGTAAGAGATAGACAAAAACTTAGCGAACAAAAAATGTATATCACGATAAAACACACAATCTATGTCATACATTTTTTTCGTGAAGTTTATTGTTTTTGAGATATTCCTTGTTATTGGTTTCAGCTTTAAAATACTTATACTTTTCTCATACGGATATTTGTCACCTCCTGTCCATACAAACAAAGGAACTTTAGTCACATGGCAACTAGCTTTTGACTATCACTTTAACCTAAGGTACTCCCTTATTTTGCTTCTACTTACAAGGAAGCAAGTAATAAGAGTATTTATGCTATAACATGAAGTAAATAGAAGCATAAGCTTTTTAACAATCATTTTATGCAGAGATGTAGAGAAAGGCATGTGAATGGAACACATCAGATTTTTCCTTCTGAAGAGTTAGGTTTCCAGAATTTGCAAAATTGTTTATAGTGTTTTGTACATATTTGTCCCCGCATTATTTTTATTTTGATCAGAAAAATATATTGATGGATTTTCATTTACAGTTTATATTTAAATCTTTTAAAACTAGACTAGAAAGAAGTGCAGTTTTTCTTAAATTCCTATAAGAATTCTAATGAAGTACGTATCCTGGTTTTCTTCCAATAGTTGTTTGAATGAAACTAGTTTTTTTTTTTTGTTTTTTTTTTTTTTTTGTTTTGAAGTCGTTGATATGAAGTTAGTACAGCCCACCTGGGTAGCGTGTCTGCCTCATATTCCATAGGTCATGAGTTCGAATCTCTCTTAGAACGAGTTACCCGGATAAGATTTTTCTCGGGGTTCTCGCTTTTCCTGAGAAGACGAATGTCTAGTAGCTTTAAGCTCCATGAACCTCGAGGAGCTTTATTTCAGCAATGTCATTCATCGTCCGATATTACCAAACAGGTTAAAAGGACGTTAGGCTTAAAAAAAAAAGCGGTTTCACACACTCTCTCTCTCTCTCTCTCTCTCTCTCTCTCTCTCTCTCTCTCTCTCTGCAGAGCATGTTCTTCTGGTAATATAATTTTTATATCTTTTTACTTCTCTTTCTTTGTACATATTGCACAACTATAGAAGATTTTGCATTATACCAAAAAATTCGATACCGGGATTTCATTTAAACACACGTTTTAGAATCCTTACTACATAAAAAAGCATTTTTATAAAGGTGCGGGTGTGTGTCCATGTATCTGTGAACACGATAACTCAAAAACGAAAAATTGGTTTAATAAAAAAATTGTTTTTTAAGCTCAGCATCTTCCAAGGATTGGCTCGAAGATTTTCAAGGAAATCTCCAATTCAAACTACCCTTTGAATGAATAAAAATTCGAAATTTAGTTAGCAATTTACTGCACAAAATGTACATCTCGATAAAACACAATTTATGTCATGTACTTTGTTTTATAAAGCTAATCATCTCCAAGATATTACTTGTTTTTTGGTTTTGAAATGCCTAATACTTAGAATTTTCTCAAACGGGAAGTGATTCACATCTTTTATTCTGGTCACTCAAAAATAAGGGAATATTAGTTATATCTCTTAGCAACCGGCTTTTAAAAGGCTTGACTATCGGTTTAGTCTAGTTTATTCTCTTGTTTTCCTTCTACTTACAAGTAATTAAGTAAAATAAGCATTTCTGGTATAATGTTTATCTCGATTAGTACTATGTAGTGAGCAGAATAAACATTTGTAGGAATAATTTTTGTGACAGATGTCCTCAGTTGTATAGTCTCCTGATGTCATTTGTTGATTTAAGTGTAGAATTAGTATTTTACAACGGAGAGGATATCTAGCTCATTCCGACACCATTATGGTTCTATTGTGGCTATAGCCCCCGAGTGATATGGATAAAATAAAGGAACCATGGGAGGCCACAGGCCGCAAGTAGACAGACCACAGAGACGCATTCCAAAGTTGAATACCCCGTGCATTGTGGAGCTATCCCAGGAGGATGACACAGCGACCCAAGCAACCGAGAGAGCACACTCTGTCGTTCTCTTTCCATAGCGAATGCAAGCGCCATCTATTCGGCGTCGCGAATAGAATCTGAAATCACATCTGAAACATAAAGAGAAAAGAATGGATAACTGCAGAAAAAACCATCCCAGCATTCGCCTCATCGACCTGGGGAAACTCCAGGCGAGATTGAGCGTTTGACGTGAATGAAACATGGGACCTCCCGGATGCGAGCTTCACGCATTACTGCAGAACCATATTGCTCGGTGAAATATATACTTATTATTCCTTCTATAGAACTTTGGAGGTAGTCTCCTTAGCGCGGTGATAGCGCAGCTGCTTACCAAGCGGAAGTCCTGGATTCGGTTCCCGGTATCATATTTTTCCCCCGCTGGGTGAAGTCCCTGGGGGGGGGAGGTCAATTAAGGAGCTACTTGATGGAGAAGTAGCGGCTCCAGGTCATGAGGACCGCATTAACCGGCCGGGGGGTTGAGGCGCTTACCACGTCTTATGCTCCAATACAGCACCCAATCAATGTCTGTCATGAACCGAGATTGGGGACGCAGCGGCCGGGCGATAGGCCAAGGTTTCTGTGGGCTGTCGTACTATGGAGATGATGATGAAATGATGTGGAACTTTGGATCCAATCAGGAATTTCCCTGACGATTAAGAGGAGCCACGAAAGGCCCTTATCAGTTTGGGATGTGAACCCGCATCCTTCTGAATGCAGGCCACAGACGGTACCACCTAAGACGTATATCTAGAGGCTGTAGTTTGTCTCTGCACATATGCGCTTAAAGCGAGATTCGAACTCATAATTTTCCATGCCACAAAACAGCATACCCAGACATCCTGGAAATATCTGACACTTGTTCGCTTCTTTCAACCACTTATACACACAATTCTGTACAGTTTAATAAAGACACTGTTGTGAGCACTGCAACTGAGTAGTTGCTACCATGAACAACCACCTAATGAAAAAAAAAGAGTATTAAAATAGAAACAGATTTACAACAACACGTATAAACGAGTTTGCGGGGAGAAAAAACAATACTTTACAGGTAATAACCGAGTGACCAATAGCCAATTATCGCCCAGATAGGTCCGTATCTTAATGTGACTGTTCAAAGATAAGTGGGTAATTTACGACCCTTTTTCTATTAACTGATAATAGAAGGCAGTGTTACAGCTGTTGTTATTGTTGGTTTTATTTCTTGCACGGTAGCTTGTAAACCGTTCCTGCTATCTCAGGGACTTTGAACTAGCTTTTGTCAGGTGAACGTGCCTAGACAACTCCGAAACAAGTTAAAAATGTGGATGCATAATATGTATAGCTGAAACGTGTGCTTAAATCTGAAACCTGGTGGCACTCCTAATTCGGAGCATAACATATGAAATTCCTACAAAATCTGATGTGTTCCATTCACATGACTTTCTCTACATCTCTGCAACAAATTATTGCTAAAAATCTTATGGTTCTATTTATTTCATGCTAATCCAGAAAAAATTAACAGAAATAGTCTTATTACTTGCTTCCTTTCAGTAGGAGCGAAATAAGGGAGTACCGTAGTTTAAAGTGAAAGCCAAAAGCTGGTTGCTATGTGACTGAAGTTCCTTAGTTGTATGGACAGGAGTAGGCAAATTCCTGTATGAGAAAAGTACAAGTTTTTTAAAGTTGAAACCAAAAACAAGTAATATCCCAAAAACAATCAACTGCACGAAAAAATGTATATAACATAAATTATGTGTTTTAATGTGTTCTGCATATGTGTGAGATAAGTTTCTGACCATCTCTTCCGGTTTAGAGTGATGCAAAATTCCGTAAAAATCATGCACAATAGAGTAGTCTTCAGAGGCGATTCCCAGAAAATTCAAGATGTACATTTTATCTGTCAAGTTAATATCTTTGGTATACAACATTTTAATTAAAATCGTTAGAGCCATTTTCGAGAAAAGTTCCATGTAAAGGGTAGTTGGGAGTGGGGGGATTTTCTTGAAAATCTTGTCGCATCCTTGGAAGATACCAAATACCAAGTTTTTGGCTATGCTGTCCACAGACACACAGGCACACACGGACCTTTTTCTATAATTGCTTATTTTGGATTCAGGGGGCCCCAAAACATGTATTTCCGGTGTCATCTCGGTATGAATTTTTGGGTGGAATGCAATACCTTCTCTGTATACTATGTACACAGTATGTGTAGAGAAAGTAAAATGAATGTCCGAAGGTCACCAGACCAAATGTACCATGTGCGTGGTGTTTATCGTTTCACCCTTATTGTGAACATAACTCGTCTATGGCAAGGGGGCCGTTACACCCCAGCATATCCGTCACACACGTCGCGTACAAAAACTTGCTCTTTTCACGCCAAAACACCGCTAAACGGTCAATGGGGAACAATAACAGTCGTACTTTCTGAGTGCAACAAGGATATGTAGCAAATGAGGATCTCTATACTCGGATCTGCAACAATTCGTCCCAGCATTATTTCGTCCAAAGGTAAAATTCTTAGAAAAGGGTTACAACTCGTCCACTAAAATTTTATGGATCCTTAAACTCGATAATGAGTTGTTAACGAGCATCATTTCGTCCCCCCCGAAACAGGAGTTGGGCCTAGTACCTGATTTAAGTCATTGGGACAATGTTTAAGAAAAGTCTCTTTATCCAAATTGACTAAAATGTTGGAATAATTCTGTGATTTGACAACACTATAATACCTATGACTACATGAAGCATTTGAGTAATATCTTATAAATGGGTGCCAGGCCTTAAACTTCTACGCCTACAGCATTTCTATGGAGCCCTTAACCATTTTAAAACTCCATAAAAAGGAAGTTTGTAAGAAGTTTGTGGAAGTGTTCATAATAGTTCGGAATGAAACTAATGATATTCTAAAGCCCACGAAATATGTTAATGTTATGTAATATAGGTGTAAAACACATTCATTCACTAAAGTGTAGAAACGTGTCGTGAAATATCAACTTCACTTCTTATATAAACATGTCATTATTATGTAAAATCCCAGGTTCAATTAGCAAGTCAAACATTAACTTCTCTGCTCGTTAGGGCGGTTGCCCATGGCTGGGCCGAAATGATGCTCGGGCAGGTACCAACTTAATTTGTCTTTACCTGGAATTTGGACAATATGGTGTACCGAAATGATGCTGGGGACGAAGTGATGCGACCCGTACCACCCAGGCATCTGCGAGGCACTTGTGACCAAATGTATTTTAAATTCTGTAAGTAAAAAATGTAAATGGCATGTAGTTCTCAGCGTCCCATTCTATATTGGACTCGAAAGACCGCATAATTTTGCTCAGAGACCTGTCTGTCAGGCTTGAGGTTCGTTTACGTGCCGTAAACTTACGACACGGGACCAACGGCTTTACTTCCCTTCCGAAGGAAGCCATGCTAAGGATTTTTACATCTGAAAAAATCCATCGTCCTCCGCCGGGTTTGAACCCGCGATCTTGGGTTTATGAAGTTAGCATAGTAAATATTACATCACGGAGGGAGACAAAAATTCTATAATTACATTCTGTAACCCTGTCAAATTACTTGTTTTTATATTCAATATCCTGAATAACTGGCTCGTTATGGCTCGCGTGTCAGTAACAGACAGCTTACAGAGAGAAGACAAAATCATTCAGTGATATTTTCTCTCAGCAATGAAGATACACAAACCACTGTACACTATTAAATATAGAACAGATTAGTTCTGAATTTAGAATTACTTACCAATCTGTGGCAATAATATACTACATTACAGTCCACAATATCGGCTCACTTTTCTCTCAGGAAGGGAATACATGCAAGTGTGTCTTGTTTATCGCTTCAACACGCCAGGTAATAACACATTATATGCAGGGAGAAAAGCTAACGTACCATAGACATGGTACTTCATACTTTGACCAATGCAGCCTCTCCTTTGGTGTAACAATCGGTAGGATGAGAGCACGCGCGTGCGCGCGTGCGCGCGCGCACACACACACGCACAAATATGCACTCACTTTGGAAGGGAAGGAGAGAGGGAAAGAGATGATGCTAAAATAAAATTTTGTTTCTCAATGGTAGAGAAAGTATAGTATTCCACCAAAAAATTCCATGCCGAGATTTCAGGAAAATATATGACTAAAGACCCTGAATAGTAAAAAGAAAAGTATTAGACAAAGGTCCGCAAGCGCATAATTCATAACTGAAAACTCGGTTAAATAACAAACTTGGTGCTTAAGGGTGCCTCTTGCAAGGATGAGACACGAACATTTTCATGACCCCCCCCCTCACCGCAAACAACGAATGATTTTTAGAAAACTGTCTCAATTTGTGAGGAGGATATTTGAATAAAAATAAACAATGACCTATTCTCCCAATTATAATCAAACTTCCCAAAATTGGTTTTAAAGAATGTTTTAAAGCTTTGGTTTTTTATTATACATAAACAGAAAAACATTACAACGCAAAATGTACAATTTATGTCAAATATTCATGTTAAATGAATACAGTTTCAAATCCACCGTCTGCGGTGCCATAAGTAGCTAAAGCTAGCGTTAAACACTGTCAAAAAAAGTTCAAACACTTCTCTCAAATTGAAAGTTGTTATTCTATTTTCTCATCCTGGTAATGCAAACAGAACGGGATTGCCGATAGTGACCGCTCTTAAAAATATTGACTATCGTTTTAGCGTAAGGTATTTTCTTATTCCCCTTGTACCCAGAAGGCAGTTTGAAATAAAACAATTTCTGCTAATGCTTAACTTGATTTGCATGAAGTACAGAGGTTCTGTAAGAATAGTTTGTTGCAGAATAAATAGAGAAAGCCATCTGAGTGTAAACATCAGATTTACAGCTTTAAATTGTTCTTTTAACATCAGTTATTTTCAAAATCCAACTTATCAGACCAATTTTATTTAATGTTTTATTGTCAATACCCATGGATAAAACTTGTGTTATAGTCCTTACTTTCTCTACACTACTATGTACATTGTGTACAAAGAAGGTATTGTATTGCACCCAAAATTCTATACAGAGACTTCACCAGAAATACATGTTTTGGGACCCCCATATCCAAAAAAACCTTCATAGAAGAAGGTCCGCGCGAGCGCGCGCGTGTGTGTATGTATGGACAGCATAACTCAAAAACGAAAAGTCCATTAAATACCAAAATTGGTAATTAAGTACAGTATCTTCCAAGGATGCGACACGAAGATTTTCAAGAAAATGCCTCCACCCCCAACTACCCTTTATATGGAACTTTTTTCGAAAATTTTGATTTTCCAAAAATAGCTCTAGCGATTTTGATTAAAATATCGTGTATTAAAGATATTTTCCTGACGAATAAGATGTATGTCTTGAATTTTCTGGGAATAGTCTCTGAAAACTACTTTATTCTGGATGAATTTTAGGAAATTTTGCATAACTGCTAAACCGTAAGAGATGGACAAAAACTTACCCCAACAAAAAATGTAGAGCTCATTAAAATACATAATTTATGTCATATAAACCTTTTTCCTGGAGTTGATCGTTTTTGAGATATCCCTTGTTATTGATTTCAGTTTTAAAATAATTAATACTTTTCTCATACAAAGAGTCGGATATTTATACCACACTAACCTTATTTTAAAACATTTGACTGTCGGTTTAGCCTAGTATATCCCCTTATTTCCTTTCTACTTATAAGGAACTAAGTAATAAAGCCGTTTCTGCTAATGTTTGTCTGGATTAGCATGAAGTAGATGGAAGAATAAGCGTATTAACAATAATTTGTTACAGAGATGTAGAGAAAGTCATGTGAATGGAGCATATGAGATTTTTTTACAAGTTCTGCAGCTGAATTAAGAATGTAAAGAGTGGTATTAACACAACGTTGAGCCGCCCCCGCTAAGCGGTGTTGTGCTGTTTTTGCTCGGAGTTGGCGGTGCCCTTCAACCCTTCACGCCTAGTTATGACATCCGAGTGGTAAACATATTGCACACACGTGTGTACAGGTAAACACAAACACTTGGGGTTGCTCCTGAATGAACCTTCCTCTACTTAGCCAGGCACTTTTAATGGACCTGGGAGCCCACACTAATGATGATTTCAGCCCTTCAATTACTGCTGATGTAGGGACATATTTTAGGGCTTATGCTTCCATATTAACTGTTACATTTTCCTTATAAATAAACTTGAGAAACCATTTCTTAGTTCGTCTCTGTAGTGTTGAGGTAGCCTCACATTTACGAGGTCCCGGGTTCGAATCTCAGTTAGGGTGATTCTCCCAGATAAGGTTTTCTACTTTATCTTGGAAAAATGTAATAATAACTCTATATATAGCACGACAGCTCACAAGGAGCCTTGGCCTACCGCCCGGCCGCTGCGTCCCCCTTCTCGGTCCAGTATTGGAGGATGAAACGTGGTCAGCCATTACTTCTTCATCAAGTAGCTCAATTGGCCCCCCAGGGACCTCACGAGGCTAAGTGCACTCCGGGGCAGGTCTCCCAGCGGCGGGAAAATCCCCACGCCGGTATCGGGAATCGAACCCAGTTCTCCCGCAGCTGCGCTACCACCGCGCTAAAAAGACGATCGGAAAATAAATGCGGAACAACTTTAAGCGCTATAGACCTCGGGATCATTTGAGCTTCATTTCACCCATTTCATTCATTTATGATCTATTAGATTTAACCCTGCTGTTCTGTTTGCGTCTATTTGACCCGACATTACAGCTTTTCCCATTATATATTTCTCATTTAATCAGACACTTTTATGAAATTTAATGATTTTTTCCAATGCTATATCGTTTTCTAGTTAAAAATTCATCACAAAATTTTCAGTATCTTTTTTTTTTTTTTAAATACGAGTAATATTTGTTACATTTGTACTGTTTCGGCCATTATGATACAAAATTTCTGTAGCATCTGACTATTGTTACACATTGTTGCATTTGTTATAATACATTGTTGAAATAGCGTGATATAATTATACTGAAAGTATTGTTGCTGTTACAACAATCTATTTGTTCGTGTTATATTTTGCATTATTTGAGTTTAGACAACATGGCAAGAAGAATATTGAGTGAAGCAGGGTTAGAAGCTCTTGCTAATGCCTCGACAAGAAGCCACAAATGATTTTGGATTATAATGGTAGTAAAGGAGCTGTAGATACACTAGATCAAGCAGTAAGTACATGTACCTGCAAAAGGAAAACAAATCAATGGCGAGCGATTGTTTTCTATAACATTCTTGATGTTTCTGCTTTCAATGCGTATCTCTTAGGACTGCCATAGACCCTAAATGGAATATGAACAAATTAACAAGAAGACAGAAGATCTTGGGAAATATCTGATAAAAGAACATATTGCATCCAGAAAATATTTACTAAAGACAGAAGAATCGTTAAAAATAGTGAAGAGAATTCAAGCCCCTGAAAATATGGTCATGGTATCAGACTCTGCGTCAGAAAGAAAAACTGTAAAACGTGTATGGTGTAGGTTTTGTCCATCAAAAAATGCTAACAAAATAAAACATGCTATGTAGAAAGTGTGGTAAACACATTTGTAAAGTACATGTTACTTATTTGTGTCCAGATTGTTCTTTCTGAGAAATAATATCTGTCAAATATGTATTCAGTAATTACTGTAATATTGTATTTAATATTTTTTCAATAGTTCTATATAATATAAAGTAATTCATGGTTTAGAATGGTTCAAGTTGTCTGTAATAAGTAACAATAGAAATAAAAAGTATAATGTTTTGTTTTATTTGTGGTTTATATCTGATTATACTGAATTATAATACTTCGGGTCATATTGACCCGAACAGTACATTCATATAGCAAATTCGAACAGAACAGTATGGTTAAAGACGTTATACTACAATGTTTTTGTTTTTATTTTTATTTTTAATTGGAAGAAAACTCTTTTGTACAATTAGGTACAATACAGTTGAGTTAAACTAGACACAGAACAACATGTAACAGTAGCATCCAGCGATGGGCCCAAAGAAACAGTACACAGAAACTAGAGAAAACAGCACAGAAAAATAATAAAAGAGAGCTAAATGTTCAGGCAGAGATGGGAGTGCCAGTCTTCTTCGTTGAAGTTCAGGAGTAAAATAAAAATGGTGTGCTATTTTTGGACGCTCTTTAATTACTGTGGTTCTCAGCGTCCCATTCTAAATTGAGCGTGAAAGACCACTTAATTTTACTCAGAGACCTCTCTGTAAGGCTTGAGTTCTTTTACGTGCCGTAAATCTACGACACGGGACCAACGGCTTTACTTCCTTTCCGAAGGAAGTCATGCTAAGTATTTTTACACCTGAAAAATCCATCGTCCTCCGCCGGGTTTGAACCCACGACCTTTGGGATATGAAGTTCAGGAGGAAGATAAATATGGAGAAGAAGAGGATTGCGGTGGGGCGCCTTATAGCTGATGGGGAGGACACACGTTACCTCCGACAGGCCGAGTTACAATGTATGTGTATGCATACTTAACTGAAATTAGTAGATACTTGAACATTAAAAGCGCATTGTTTTCCTGAGATATGTATCTAGTATACCCGTTTCTACCACTCTCTCTACTACATAAGTAGATCGCGGAGAAAGAGTGTGTATCCGTAAAACGAAGATATTCCCAGCCGTGGAAGATCCTCCGAATAATTGGTTTTCTCAAAAATAGCTAACGATTTCGATAAAAATACCACACTTTTAAGATATTGTCATAGAAAATGAAATACATAAAATTAATTTTCTGGGAATAACTTCCGAGCCCGCCTGGGTAGTGTGGTGATAGCGTGTGTACCTCATATTCAACAGGTCGTGAGTTCGAATCTCGCATAGGGTGATTTGCCCAGATAAAGTTTTTTTTAGGGGTTTTACCTTATCCTGAAAAGACGAATGTCGATGAACTTTAACCTCCATGGACCCCGAGATCATTTGAGCATCATTTCACCAATTAAACTAAAAAAAACTTCTGGCCTCTTCGTTTTGTAGAACTGGTAATCCATAAGCGATAAAATATAATTGTACAGAAAATGTACTTCTCTCGTTAAACCAGAAAAATACTACATTTTTACTTTCACTATGCTCATAGTTATAGAGAAGGATTTGTAATGCATCCAAAAATTCAACACCAAGATTTCACCGGAAATACATGTTTTGGGTCCCCCTGAATCCAGAAAAAAGCATTTTCAGAAAAAAGGCCCGTGTATGTGCGTGTGACTGGACAACACAGCTCGAAAAAGAAAAGACCGTTAAATATCTAACTTGGTATTTAAGTTTGGTATCTTCCAAGGATGCAACACGAAGATTTTCAAGAAAATTCCTCACCCCAACTACCCTTTACATAGAAAATTAAAATCGAACATTTTGATTTTCTCAAAAATGGCTTTAAACATTGATTAAACTCTTATACTTAAGATATTTAAATGACAAATAAAATGCACATCTTGAATTTTCTGGGAATAGCCTCTGAAGACGTCTTTATTCTGGATGCTTTTTATTGAATTTTGCATAACTGATAAATTAGTCCACTCGCCTCTCACCTAGACGGCCCGGGTTCGATCCCAAGCGACCGCATGTGAGATTTGTGATGGACAAAGCGGCGCTGGGCGGGTTTTCTCCGGGTGCTCCGGTTTCCCCCGCCATAGCATTCCACCGGCGCTCCATCTTCATTCATGTATCATCAGTGTCACCGCCTGTGGTTCCATAAGTAGTTAAAGCGGGCGTTAAACACTACCAAAAAAAAACAACTAATAAACCCTAAGTGATGGACAAAACCAATTATACATTCCAGGTATACATTTTATTTGCCATATAAATATCTTTAATATACGGCATTTTAATGAAAATCGTTACAGCCGTTTTTGAGAAAATAAAAATTTTCGAATTTTTTTCCACACAAATGGTGATTTGGGGAAGGGGGAATTTTCTCAAAATCTTCGTGTCGTATCCCATGAAGAAGATATTAAACTTAAATACCAATTTTTGTATTTTACCGACTTTTAAGTTTCAGTTATGTTCACAGATACGGACCTTTTTCTAAAAATGCTTGTTTTTTTTCGGTGAGATCTCGGTATCGAATATTTTGGTGCATTACAAGACCTTCTCTATACACTATGTACATAGTAGGTGTAAAGAAATTAAATATATTATATATTGTGTGGTTTTCGGGTAACCTTGGTGTATTATGCAAAAACAATAAGATTTTACAAACAAAAAATTAAATTACGTTATAATCAGGCAGAAAGGATGGAAACTTATGCAGAAGCATATAGTTAACCGTAAAATTGCATCTGGTTCCACAGAGGAATTAAAATTTTCCTATTTCCATTTTGGGTGATTTCACGCCATAAATGACTGAAATCCTGTAGCCTGACCTGTTCAAGTGATTTTTCACTTTAATAAAAGAGTGAGGGAGGTGGGAGGCAAATAATCATTATGAAAGTGTCAAATTAACTCCCTTTCATTATCCCTTTCCGGCTAATTCCGCCACTCTTAGATCTCCGCCAGAAACAAAAGCAAAACGCTGGGCGAAAACGTTACTTTTCTTGTCAAAGAAACCCACCCAAACTGCAACTCTACCGCTTTTTCCACAGTATCGATTACATTCTACATTAAACCCCTTGGCTCTTCCATCTCTTTCTATTTCTTACGCCGCTTCCCATTCTCCTTAACATTTCTTTTCAGGTCTTTTCTGCTCGCAAAAATGACCTTATTTGACCTTCAACTCATCGTATACGTGGCGGATTCATTCGTTTTGATTCATTCCTTTTGATGTTTTAAAAGGTCTTCCAGTGTTCTTTTTCGTTACCATCTTTTCTCCCCACCCCCTCCCGACCTTCCTTTCTTTTTTTCTCTGTTCCTCAGCTTTTGTCAAGGAAGGAACATGAGAAGATAAGGGATGGGGGTGGAGTCAGACCCAGGGATGAGCTAGCAAACAGACGAACGAGTTATTGATTACAGGACAAGAATATAAAAAAAAAGCACCGAGGAATGAGAGCTCTTTTTTCAGTCTTGAGCTTCCATTTCTTAAGAAAAAAAAAATCCTGCTGCATACAGTTCCGTTCCGATTTTAGTACAAAGCTCACCCCTACAAGTGCTTCACCCTCCATTCTCTACGATAAGTGACATATCTCAAGTGAACTAAAAAATAATTAAGTTTTTTAAAATCCTCTTTTGTTTCAACATTGAGCACAAGCTCGCTTCTGAGGAACAGAGACGGGTCTTAATTTCTCTTGAAAAATGTCTGTTGATCATTTGCGGTGCAGAAGAACAAAGGCAGAAGAATCTGTAATGGAAGACGCTCCAAGTACCTCACTGTTCTCTCCATCTCTTTCTCTCAGACCTTCTGCATCATTTAATTGGTCAATTCAAACTTTTTCTTTAGGAATGTAACTTGATTTACAGAGAGTAAAATAAATTATGAGAAATAGTAGATTTTCACAAAAACATATTTTCTAAGTAATGAAATAGCTAAAAATCTGATGTGTTACACTCACACGACTTTCTTTAGCTGCTCTACAAGCTTCTTACATAAAACTATTCTTCTTTCGGCACTTGCTAATCGAGATAAACATTAGCAGAATGCTCTTATTACTTAGTTCCTTATAATTAGGTAGAAAATAAGGGAGTACACTAGGATAAACCGATAGTCAACTGTTTTAAAAGCTGTCGTTATGCGATTGTCATTAAAAATCGCTTCTTTGCTTGGCCTGGAGTAGAACAAAAGAAAAACCGACAGTTACTGTCTTTGAAAAATATAAGTACTTGACAATTGAAACCAATAAAAAGGAATATCTCGGAAACAATTGCCTCCATGACAAAAATGTAGAGGATATAAATTGTGTGTTTTGAGAGATCTACATTTTCTGTGTAGTAAGTTTTTGTTTATCTCTTACGGTTTAGCAGTTAAGAAAAATTGGGCAAATTCATTCAGTACAAAGAGGCCTTCAGAGGCTACTCCCAGAAAATCCAAGATATACTTTTTATTTGGGATGTAAATAACTTTAATATACGGGATTTTAATTAAAATTGTTAGAGCCATTTTTAGAAAATCAAAATTTTCGAAAATTGTTTCATGTAAAGGGTAGTTTGTGGAAGGGGGATTTTTTTGAAAAATCCTCAGTATCTTTGGAAGATACTGAACTTAAATATCAAGTCTGGTATTTAATGGACTTTTCGTATTTGAGCTACGCGGACCTTTTTTTAGATTTTTTTTTTTGATTCAGGAGGTTCCAAAACATGTATTTCGTGTGAAAAATCGTTATCGAATTTTTGGGTGCAATACAATACCTTCTCTATACACAATGTGCATAGTACGAATAGAGAAAATAAAAAAGAAAAAGTAGATCTAGGTATTACGAAGGAACCCCGATAGCGCGTAGGCATGTGGCTTCGAACGTGACCCCTGGAAAGAAGGGCTGCGGGGATAGACCCGAAGGACAAGCGGGAAACGATGTGCGCAAGTATGCACGGTCCGTAACGTTTCCAGATTGAACACTCATATCCGTTCAAGCCCATACACTAACCCCTAAACCCCTGAAAGGGAGACTCCTCTGAGAGCACCACGAAGCGAGTCATTGACCTGTCGGAATGATGTCAGGGAAAAACAGCAAAGCTCACTTCCTCTTCCCAGCCGCAGCATGCCGAACTCTGTCGCCTGGTCCCCAGCCCTAAGCCAGATGATGAAGACTATGCTGTATACTATTTAATGCATTGTGGTTTTAGATAATTATGCTTCAATGTTGTTGGTCTATGATAGTTTAAATTAAAAGCTGTTTTAGTAGCTCATCTCTCTATAAATAAATAAAAAATGTTTAATTTTAAAATAAAGGGCTGCAATAAGTAGCTGAAAATGTTTCTAAAATCTCAAAAAATTGCCCAATAAAATTCATTAAGATATTGAAAGCTTGTGGATATGTCAACCTCTTACTACAAACAAAAAACTGACAATTTTAATTGAAACGTGCAATAGACCTCTACTTGCTGAATAAGCTGATTCTCCTGCTCCCAAAAATCTTCGGAATCGATATTTTATTGGAGTCTTTCGGGCGCCAGACATACATAACTTAATATACACCCTCACAAACCACAGCCTTTCTACCAGACCAAAACCAATAAACTGCAAAACAACCACATAAAATACATTTATCAGATTCCATCAAGGGCATAACCCAGATAATAGATGACGTTTTGTCTTTATAACGCTTCACAAGGAATGTCTTTCCACCAAAACAGTTGCTTCACATTTTTTTAATCATGCTTTTTAAACAAAAGCTGAAAAAGTTAAAATAATGATTAATTTAGCAAATAAATAAATTATGTACTGGGTAGTAGCTTGAACCGCTAGAAAGAATTTTGGTGCGGTAACTAAAAGCCAAAAGCAAGAAGAGGGTAGTATTATAATCAATTTAAAGCTCTACACAGCGAGATTTCACCGGAAATACACGTATTTTATTCCCTGAATACAATATAAATATCTACATATATGTATATATAATGTTTTAGATAACGGTCCATGTGTACCTGTAATGTGAACAGCATATTTCAAAAACAAAAAGTCGATTAAGCACCAAAATTTGATATTTGGTTTCTTCTTCCGGTGATGCGATACGATGAAAATGCTTGCAACCAAACTATCTTTTAATAATAATAATAATAATAATAATAATAATAATACAGTTGATTGAAAGTAATTTGAAAAGGGCGTGAGCTTGAATAATGACTTAAGCTTGAATAATGACTTAATAATGGTTGCAAATCTCTAACGATATTGAGATTTTTTGTTTTTTGTTTAGAGCTCTTTATGATTTTTGTTATTATTATTGCTCCATTATCTTTATCTGGATGGGACCATCGGTGGCATTTCCCTATGAAACATACTACTATATGCCATGGTGTTAACTTGTGTATTGTAGTCGTTAGATGTCTCTTTAATCACCAATCACATTCATACTTCAAGATTCTGGGGAGGATAGGGAGTAATCTGAGGAAAAATTCCTAACACCGCAGCCGGGAACCGAACCCGGGACTCCTCGCACAGAACTTTAATTTTTGCAAATGTTGAAAAGACAAGATATGGTGTTCATTGTGTATTAGTAATATAAAAAAGGGACCAAGTCTTATTACCACTTTAATAATCTGAAAAGTGTTAAAAGACGAAGATATGGTAAGATAGCGATGCTTCTCACTTGTTTGTGACATCACCGACCAAAAAAAATCGCTCCAGGGGACTCGAGAAGGTGTTCTGTGAGACACATGGGGACCTTGTGTTCATTAGGGTTGGGGACAGCGAGCTGCTCCTCGGGGACAACCTCCAGAAGCTCCTGTATTCCCGTCATAAATTCAATTACTGACCACAAGTTCCCAGTTGACGCCAAGACACAAACACGACAAACAAAAGGAATAAGAAAAAGGTGTGTGAGTGTCGCTCATTGGTTGATTGCATTAGCAGCGATTCCCTCGCCACGCTACAGCAAAGTGTAATCCAATCAAAAGACAACCTGGGAATTTTCTGCAAATTCGGAGGGAGTTGGCTAGAACCGTGGTTTTTCTTCCTTCCTCATAACACACAGGAAGTTCGTGTTAGCTGAAGCAGAAATTTATGGCAGTAACTTCAACACGGTTATGTTGTAAATATATCTTCAAATTTGTGAATTCCATTACTTCGTCCAAGAAATGGCACTTTTATTATAGATTGGGTGTTGTGCGCATCTAAACTTATTTCTGCGAAGAAAAGAATAAGCCTCCACGGCATACCGATGTGCTGAGCTATTCATCTTCAGCTTCTTCACGTGATGTATCCTCATGCAAACGGCAACTTCCTCGTTATATCTGAAGAAGTTCCATTAGTAATGCTTGATGAAATCACGTATAAACTCATCAAAAATGGGCACCCTGCAAAGAAACCATTTGCTCACGTCACAGTTGAAAAGATGTATTGTCACGACCACATTTGGCAGATTGTTTATGTCCCAAAGAATAGTCTTCTTCCTGAGGTCAACTTTACTAATTGTTAGCGTGGACACTGGAGGAGATGGTAGTGGAGGAATGTGCGCCAAGATCACGACATCTTGGCCACGCATAATGTCTTTGAATTATTGCTTCAGCAATTTAGTTGCTAACTGTAATTAATTTACAAGAATAAAGTGTGGGCAGAAAGGCGTTTACCTTCTCTTAGCAAAACACAGTTTCGTTTGCCAAAGTATTTATTTCCAAAGTTTTCGAATTAACGCTCTCAAATATGAGGTAACATATGAGGTTCAGAGCAACTAAATCGGCCATTCCTATAATTCAGCAGTGACCCAATTAAGCAGGCCGTATCAGAGATTAGACATTACGTTGTATTGCACCCAAAAATTCGATACCGAAATTTCTTGGGAATATATTTTAGGGTCCCCTGAATCCAAAGAAAAACATTTTTTGAAAAAGGTCTGTGTGTGTGTGTGTGTGTGTGTGTGTGTGTGTGTGTGTGTGTGTGTGTGTGGACAGCATAGCTCAAAAACAAAAAGACCGCTAAACACCAAACTTGGAATTTAGGTTTGGTATCTTCCAAGGATGCAACACGAAGATTTTCAAGAAAATCTCCCACCCCAAAACTACCCTTTACATGGAAAAAAATTCGAAAATTTTGATTTTCTCAAAATTGGCTCTAACGATTTTGATTAAAATCTCTTATATTTAAGATATTTACATGCCAAATAAAATGTATATCTTGAACTTTTTTGGAATAGCCTCTAAAGACCTGTTTATTCTGGATGATTTTTATTGAATTTTGCATAACTGGTGAACCGTAAGAGGTAGATAAAAGCTTACTATACAAAAAATGTAGGTCGCGATAAAACACGCAATTTATGTCATTTACATTTTTTTCGTGGAGTTGGTCGTTTTTGAGATATTCATTGTTATTGGTTTCAGCTTTAAAAACTTACACTTTTCTCCTGTCCATACAAACAAAGGAATTTCAGTTACATAGCGACCAGCTTTTGACTATCACTTTAGCCTATGGTACTCCTTTGTTTCTCTTCTACTTACAAGGAAGAAAGTAATAAGATTATTTCTGCTAATTTTTATCTCAATTAGCATGAAGTAAATAGAAGCATTCGCTTTTTAACAATCATTTGTTGCAGAGATGTAGAGAAAGTCATGTGAATGGAACACTATTGGAACGCCACGTGTATATAGTCCTTCAGGTAAGAAAGCAGGCTTTAGAATTGTTGCTAAGGTCCTTAGAGAAGGCTGGTTAGAGGTCCTCACGTCCACGGTCCTGGTCAGCGCGGTCGATTACGAATTCATCACGGCCGGCAGATATCCATCCTCTCTTCTTGTGTTATTACACCAAGCAGTCATGACCACGACATTAGGAATGCTCACCGATTCGATTTCCTGCCAACTATGAACTCCTCTAACCAATAACAGTAATCAAAATGTTTTCCATGGCTTAACCTTAATTGAAAACTAATGTTAATAATGAATTACACTTGCAAGAACTCGGCAATTACTCCTGCTTGGTTATGCCAGTAAATGAGCTCTCTCACTGCTCTGACCTGGAAGACTTTGGTTCGATTCCTGGTTATTCTTTGAAGCCTTTGTTTCTGGTTAGAGAATAATCATCCAGTGTGTAATATTGAATAGAATACTGAAATCAGAATACTTCTATGCCGGCATAGCATGTTATCATGGTAGGTCAGAGGTAGAGCAACCGGCTAGAGACCGGGAGATTCGTAGTTCAAATCCCAGCTATGGCATTGAATTTTTCAGTCTGACTAACTATCCAACTCCTGTCCTGCATACGGTTTCTGTGAGAAACTAATTAAAATGATCACTATAGTTGGTTACACTATGAATCATGGGACTTAAAAGTACTTACAACATTGTAAGTCGCCATTGGGGTTGTCATCTCAAAATAACTTTTGAAATCACCTTGTGGTTTACCGGGAAACATGAGAAATTTAGTGCTGAACCGGGCATGGTAGCTCAGAGGTAGAGCAACCGGCTAGAGACCGGGAGATCTGTGGTTTAAATCCCGGCTATGAAATTGAATTTTTACCTATCCAACTTCTGTCCTGTGTTTCTGTGAGAAAACAATTAAAATTATCACTTCTACAAAATTAAGTTTTAAATTCCCTGAATATAAGCTTGATATAATCGCTGTTTGCTTTAGTCTTACGTTTTAGCAAGAAGTAATTAAACATGATTGTTTTCTATTTCTTTCTTTGTAACTTGTTTTATGTACTATTGTGTAGATAGACAGTATTAGTAGTCTGTAAAGCGGGAAATCACTGATCGACCATTAATTCCGTGAGGATACAAGCAAATCTGTTGAACTGTGGGAAGTTGAATCGGCAAGATATGACCGATAATTCAGTTGAGACGTTGCATAACATCCACTCTTATTACACGTGACACCATCAGGCGTAGGGCTTTCATAAGCAGAAGTTCACATCAGGCTGGTCATAAACAGGTCATCATTAGCCTATAGAATTCGCACAGCGGTGACCGTGAGTCACTGACGGCAGGTAAAACACGGACTTGATTACTGCACGAGGGATAGGTATGGTTTGCTATCTATTACGTCATTGCCTAAAGTCCGTAATATTCAACCTTATTTGCTACTGTCCTGGCTTTAATGCTTAGAAAGTCGTATGCGTACTGATAAGTGAAATGGTTATTGGGAAAGGAACTGTTACAGATGTAAATCTAGGATACCTGCCCGGCATTGGAAATTAAAACTGATCCAGGGAGGATACTCCTATCTGGATATGAACCATGAACCCCGTGCCTTAAAGAGTTCGTCGACCTCAATTCAGCTAATCTGGCAGCCATATTTATTTAACATCTTCTTTTCTCTTTAATTTACTATAACAAAAAATTTACCAAAATATAATTTAATTTTGAAACCAATGGAACAATATTTTTATTCATATTAATGAAAATGAGGATTTAAATTTTAAAGTGCACATATTTGAGACAAATGACACAATAACAAAATTTAAGTCGAGTAACGTACGTTATATTTTATCAACCCGCTAAGAAAAAATAAGCTATGTATTTACAAGTTCGATATAAATATGAAGGGAAATAAATTAAAATATTTAATGCAAGTTTGTAATGCCAAAATCTATTGTTTTGCGTGCTAGAAAGCGCTTAAAAGACTAATAATGATGATAACAACAACATTATTATTAATAATAATAATAATAATAATAATAATAATAATAGTAATATCTGGTTGATTATTTACTAAAAAATGTAAATGTAAATAGGGTGTTATTTATGGCTCTTTAACTACTCTGGTTCTCAGCGTCCCATTCTATATTGGGCGTGAAAGACCGCTTAATTTTGCTCAGAGGCCTCTATATTAGGCTTGAGGTTCTTTTACGTACCGTAAATCTACGACATGGGACCAACGGCTTTATTTCCCTTCCGAAGGAAGCCATGCTAAGGATTTTTACGCCCGAAAAATCCATCGTCCTCCGCCGGGTTTGAACACCCGCGACCTTGGATATATGAGGTCAGCATGGTAATTATTTACTAAGAAATGACATTATATATAAAATTCTGGATAAAATACACTATTAATACAAACTAATACCGCAGTGGGATTTTTTACACTTTATTATTCAAAACACAGTTTATTCTTGACTTAATTCTTCAAGTTTCATATACATTAATTTAATGTGTGGTTTTACTTATGGTTTTATGAGCATATTCTTAAATTTAAATGACTTACTCAATATTACGTAGTTTTAATTTCCAAAAAGATATATGTATATCATAAAATAAAAAATATAATAAAGTCTGTCAAGCTATTTTATAACAATTCCTTCTTTCCTAAACAAGGACGATAACTTCTGTTTGGGAGAAATTGTGAGCTCTTATACTAATGCAGATCAGGGTACAATTTTTTTTTTTTTTTTTTTTTTTCCAAAGTTCTACATTTGTGTAAATTGCGGTAATCGTTTAAGAATTATGAAACAGGGTAATTTTAGTAGCGTAATGTAGACTACCGTTACCATTTCGAAATTCCTATCGACCATTTTCTCTGAATATGATCAGAGCTGAAGAACACATGCAAAACGCCCACGTTTTAATTTTTTCTCATTAGGGATAGTAGGCTAATAACACGTCTACAGCAGACGATTCCGTTAATTGCACATTTGCTTCAGTTTGCAATTTCAGAGCTAACTGGTAAGACTCCTATCAGTTTCGCCGCATTTTCTTCGCATTCCCAGTTCACGTTATGCAGACCCAACATCGTGCAGTCGCAAATGAATCAGGCACGATCAAAAAGGTTACATATCCACTTGTAATTGCAAGATAAACCAACCGTCTTGCTTCGGGAAATGACCTCCCCCCAAGCCGGCGATAGAGGGCGCGCACGCATCACTACTGTCATTTGTTTAACGCCGCTTTTGTCATTTCTTTTTACTTTCTCTATACGTGCTATGTACATAGTGTATAGAGAAGGTATTGTATTGCACCCAAAAATTCGATACCGAGATTTCACCGGAAATACAATAAAAAAATAATTTTTTTAGAAAAATGTCCCTATGTGTGTGTATGTATGTGTGTGTGCCTTTAAGCAGTATAGCACAAAAACAAAAATACCGTTGAATACCAAACTTGGTATTTAAGTTTGGTATCTTCCAAGGTTGCGACACGAAGATTTTCAAGAAAATTCCCTCACCCCCAACTACCCTTTACATGGAAAAATTTTCGAAAATTTTCATTTTCTCAAAAATGGCTAACAATTTTGATAAAAATCTCTTATATTTAAGATATTTGCATGCCCAATAAAATGTATATCTTGAATTTTCTAGATGCTTTTTACTGAATTTTGCACAACTGGTAAACCGTAAGAGATGGACAAATACTTACCACACTAAAAATGTAGAGCACCTTAAAACACACAATTTATGTTACATGCATTTTTTCCGTGGAGTTGGTCGTTTTTTAGTTATTCCTTATTTTTGGTTTCAACTTTGAAAAACTTGTACTTTTCCCATACAAGAATTTGTCAACTCCTGCCCCTACAAACAAAGGAACTTCAGTCACATAGCAACCAGCTTTTGACTATCACTTTAACCTATGGTGCTCCCTTCTGCTTACGAGGAAGCGAGTTATAAGACTATTTCTGCTAATTTTTTCTCAAGTAGCATGAAGTAAATAGAAGCATAAGCTTTTTAACAATAATTTGTTGCAGAGATGTAGAGAAAGTCATGTGAATGGAACACACACATCAGATTTTTGTTATTGTTTGGGATAAAGTGTATGAAAGTCAGAACGTCTTAATGTTGATTAGGCAGTTGTTTTGTATTGTTGCAGTTAACTACCGAGAGGTCCTTGAGAGGAAGTGCGGGAGGATTCTGATTAGCTGGGGTTCTAGTGGGTCATACTCGGAAGAAGGGTCACCGCCAGCTGCGTGGCATTTGTCACAGAGCTACACTAAAACTCTATTGCCCTCTCTTAACACCATAACCTTAAATCCTGCCTTCCGGAAGGAGGAGAAGAAGAAAGGAAGATATCGGCCAGGTCGTGATGCACGCTGTTCAAGTGGCAGAAACGCAGTGTAGTCTGCGGTCCGCGAGTCACGTCTTGCCCGCGAAAAGATAACCCTCGCGCTGTCACGAGGAATAGGGCTCGAAGCAACGATTCCCTCCTGGCAACTTGAAACCTTCTATTCAGGGCACACTAAGAGTATTTCGTTAAATGTATGGATAACTGGCATTTCTAAATTGTTGGTTTTTAACTAAATCATCACCTTCAACCATAAATTTAGATTTTTAGTCTTTTCTGTCTTCTGAATTTCCTCATCACTTCTTTTCCACTTCTTTTCCCTATTGGTTTATGATTAAAGATTATTCTATACATTATTAACATGTTAAATATTGAATGTTAAATTTTAAATAATACATTAATATGTTATAAACAATTCTATTTTCTGTTGCCCTCCGTGGAGGACGATGGCGGAGGACGATGGATTTTTTTGGATTTAAAAATCCTTAGCATGGCTTCCTTCGGAAGAAAAGTAAAGCCGTTGGTCCCATGTATATTTAGGGTACGTAAAAGAACAAGCCTGATAGAAAAGAGGCCTCTGAGCAAAATTAAGCGGTCTTTCATGCCCAGTATAGAATGGGACGCTGAGAACTACAGCAGTTAAAGAGCGTCCATAAATAACACGCCATTTATTCTATTTTCTCTGTAATGCTTAAAACGTTCACTTATACTTAAAAACTTTTAATTTAAAACTTGGTCTGGAAATATATATGTGGCTATAGTTCTAAGATAGTTCATTTCTATTATCTCAATTCTTTTATCTAAATGTTTTCAACATTTTGTTACGTACTGCTCGAACAAAGTATAAACTAATGATATATTTAATGTGAAAATAGATGAACGTAGCATTCAAATAAAATCAGTAATATTGTTAAACAATTATAAATTAAATTAGTGTTTGTCAAATACACAGAATAATAACGGTAGTTAATTTTAAGTTGTGAAATCTAATTTTGTTAGTGCAATATTTTAGTAACTAACATAGATGTTTAAAAAAGAGAGAAAAGAAAAGTTTGCTAGGCAAAAGGGATAGTTATAATAGGACGGAATTCTTTAAACCGAATATACTAAGGTTCTCAGTTACGTTGTTAGTGGAGCTATATTTGTACTCGTCCGAAATGAAATTGCAGGCGTAAACATTTAATGAACCATCCCGTGCTTACAGAAAAAGATGTACGAATTGTGGATTAGGTAGTTGTAGGAATAATAATAATAAAGCACATAATAATTCTCTTTGGAAAAACCTTTCCAGAAATCGTAATTGCATTTTTTGTTTTCTCTATGACGTACGTGATAAGTAAAGAAAGTATTGCATCCCTCTCAACATTTTATCCGTATTTTGAAGCTCCCCTGGATCGAAAGAAAATCTTTGAATGTGTGTGCTAGAGTCTGTATGTGTATGTGGTGTGTGTGTGTGTGTGTTCGAGAGAGAGAGAGAGAAAGAGAGAGAGAGATAACAAAACGTAAAAGACGAACAGTCGAGAAAATATCCCAAACTTGATATTTAAGTTCAGTAGCTTCAACAGACGCGACACGAAGATTTTCAAGAAGATTCCCAAATCCCAAACTAACATTTACATGGAAAATGTTTGTTAGTTTTTGTTTTTAACAATTTTCATTTAAAGTGTATTTATTTACGATGTTAATTGTAAAATAACAGGTATATCTATAATTTCTGGGAACAGTGCGTGAAATCCTCTTCATTTAGAAGGAGATTGTTACACACAATATATATATGTTTTTAAAATCTAATTTATTTAAAATAGATTTTTGGCAATAGCTACTTCAATATATTATCGTTTATTGCTGATTTAAAGTTTGCAATAAGTGATGTCACCTTTTAGTTATTTATCACGATTGTCTTAGAACAACTATGGAATTTCAAAGACAGCATAAACCCGTTTTAAAACATGCTACTGTTGCATCGCTTCCATGTGGCTCTTAGGTAGCAGTAGATGGAAGAGACGCTTTTGAAGAACAGTTTTAAGAAGCTATATGAAAATAAATGATATTGGGTAGAGAAAAAGCATCAAAAGAATTATCACCACCCATTGATTTATTATTAGGTTGTAAAACCGATATTTTCAGCCTCAATTGTTAAACGTAAGTTCAGACAAGCCCACAGAATTTAGATCGTTTACTTTTTAATTTATGGTAATTTAACAAAATTCGTTTTATTTTTGTGAACAATGAGTAATACATTATAATATATTTCATGGAGTTTGAGTACTTTGAAATTAGTAACAATTCTTTAAATTTATTTGATTGCCCCCTTTAACTTCTTGGTCTTATTGAGGGTTTGCTTTATAAACAACTGCGGTAATTATAGAGAGCTTGGGCCCCTCTAGAAATTAAACAAATTGTGGTTTGACTGTAAGTTTGGTTTATACTTGTTACGTTTTCACCAATTTTTTTTTATCGGAAAAGCTCCGTAATTAAGTTAGACGCTAATTTGTTACTGCACGTAGCGATCCTTTTTTGTGAATATTTATGAAGTATGCTGCCTAGAAGTAGTAGAATGTAAATAAAGAAGTCTTGTAGTACTTTTGCAATGTAAATATATAATAATACTACACACTAAACTGCCTAAAACCTGAGTTTCATTGTCGGCGGCAGGCGAACAGTGTTGTGGACTGCAACACCGGCATATGTCGCTAGACGTTGTGCTGATGTATGACAAGTATGTTTCACGCAGATACAGCTGTTCAGTGAATTTTATTGTGCAGAACTTCGGCCACTCTAAAATCGAATGAAACTAAGTGCGATTGATTGACTTTGTATTTATGATGACAATTTCAAAGCCTGTGGATTTCAAATTTAGCGCGAGGTTAGGTTCCAATCCGTTTAGGTTAGTGTGTGTATATAAATATATGTTTCTAATTTTATATCGTGGTAGTACCTCATTATCGATATTTCCAACAACTCCTAACAGCGCAATGGATGGTATATTAGTTTTTTAAACCATCTCCCCACCCATAATCCCTCTCTAACCACACCGGTCCCGTTAGAGTGCAAAACTGGCATAGGTCGCAGCGGAGGTAGTTAGCGGCCCAACTTGTAAATGATTTCCGAAAAATCGAACCCGGGACCTCTGATTGAGAAGCCAGAACGTAGTTAAACCGCAGAGCGATAGTTTTTTTTTCAGAGTTATTTTAATTAATATTCTTAGTAATAATATAAAATGCATAGTTATAGGATAATCAACTTTTCCATCAGACTTCTCACCCGGAAGCGGGTTCGATTCTCGGCTGGAGCAGCGAATGTTTCTTTAACCAGAATCATTCACTATCTCCCAAAGAATTTGGAAGTAATTTTGTGAGAGTGAATGTGCGTGTTTTTGGAAAATAAAAAATAAAACAAAAATAAAATAACTATTTAAAAATCTAATGTGCTCCATTCACTTGACTTTCTCTACATACCTATAACAAATTATTGTTAATAAGCTAATTCTTCTATCTATTTAATTTAGCAGAAGCGGTGTTTATAACTTAGTTCCTTTATAAGTAGAAGGGAAATAAGAAAATACACTAGACTAAACTGACAGTCAAATGTTTTATAACGTGTTTGCTTTTGGATTGAAATCAGTTTCTTTGCGTGGCCAAGAGTTGACAAGTTCCCGTATGAGAAAAGTTTTAAGGATTTGAATGCTCGAATCAATAGCAAGGAATATCTCTAAAACGGCCAACTCTATGAAAAAAATGTATATGGCATAAATTGTGTGTTTGTGGAAAAGTTTCTGTCTATCTCTTACGATTTATCAGTTATGCAAAATTTCGCATAATTCACCCAGAATAAGCATGTCAGATGCCATTCCCAGAAAATTCAAGATATACGTAATATTTGTCAGGTAAATACATTTAATATAAGAGATTTTAATCAAAATCGTTATAGCCATTTTTGAGAAAATCAAACATTTCGAAAAAACTTCCTTGTAAAGGGTAGTTGGGGGTGGGGGATTCTCTTGAAAATCTTTGTGTCGCTCCTTGGAAGATACCAAACTTAAATGCCAAGTTTAGTATTCAACGGTATTTTCGTTTTTGAGCTATGCTGTCCACACACACATACACGCACATTTTTTTTAAAATGCTTTTTTTGGATTCAGGGAGATCCAAAACTTGTATTTCCGGTGAAATCTCGGTAACGAAATTTTGGTAGAATGCAGTACCTTCTCTATACACTATGTACATAATACGTGTAGAGAAAGTAAAAACATACCTCGCACAAAATCAATTTGCGATGTTTTAAGGTGACTCTCGCTTATACTGATATCAAGACAATGTACTTACAATGCTCAGGAGTGTCTGCGTACACGGTGTTTTCAACCATCCTCTTTGGCACTAAAAAGCGACGAGATTTCTTTCTGGTCCATTCCGTTTGGAATATTTGGAATCCTGCACAACAATGTCACTGTTGGTAGTGTAACGGTGCCAGGGATACGCCTTTATGAAAATAACTTGTTTTATCTGCGAGTATCAGATTACCACCAAAGATTCACGCACGGTCGTCCTCGAGTAAACGAGACTAGCTATAAAATAAAGCAATGCACTTCGTTTAGGAAAATCACGATCCGTAGGTCAAGGCAAGAAGAGTTCGTGATGGTCGACGGAGCAACCGGTCAGGAGCACCCGTGCAGACAAACTGATATCCTGTGAACTTCTTCTTCCTCCTCCTTGGATGGACAGCACTGGCAGCGGTTATCAACTTCACCCCTCCACTCCTCATCCCTCTATGTGTGTTTCACCCCTTCTCAGGTAAACAACAGGCTTTCCCATATGGGTCACTTGCAGAGTTGTTTAACACACCCACATTAGATGGACTCTTTTCTATGTCCCATTTAACTTTTGCGCTTGTCAAGTGCAGTGTGTTTGTCAATGAGAGTCCAGAGTTCAAGTTAGGCTATATATTGTCTCCCTTCAAATTCAGTTCGACAGGTTCTTCGCAATTTCAGAAGCCTGGTTTGATTTTGTTGCGTAAGCTTTGAGCTATGCTATCCACAGACACACACAGATATACACACGGACCTTTTCCTAAAAAAAAAAATTTGGACCCAGGAGGCCCCAAAAAATATATTTCTGGTGAAATCTCGACATCGAAAATAAAAAATAAATAAACAAACAGGCAATAAAAAAGTGAACTCATGAATATTTCCTCCTAGTTGTTTAAAAATATGTGTTACTCTCTTTACTATGTTCTTAGATTAAATCAACGAAGTATTGTATTCCAATAAAAAATACAATACCATATTACACCGAAATATGTAGATCTTTTGAGACCCCTTAACCCACCAGAAAAAGACCCATAGAATAGCATAATTAAAAACGAAAAATCGATTACAATTAAAACCAAACTTAGCATTTAAGTTCAATATCTTTGAAGAATGTAACAAGGGGATCTATATGTGCGTTAGAGAACAACATAATTAAAAATTAAAAATGCATTAAAATTAAAACCAAACTTGGCATTTTAGTTCAAGATATTTGAAGAATACGATAAGGGGGTCTTAAAGAAAATTTTCCACCACAGCCTATGGTTTACATGCACATTTTTTCGCTGTTTTTTTTTTTTTTTAATATTACTCAACTATTTCGATTAAAACGCCTTAATTTTGAGTTAGGCTTATGTCAAATAAAATGAAAATATGTCCTGAGTTTTTTGAGGAAACTCCTTGAAGTATTCTCTCATTCTGAACGACAAAAAATGTAGATTTTGACAATTTATGTCACAAAAATGCTACTAGGTTAACTGTTTCCGGGATATTCTTTGTTATTAGCTGGAATTTGTTTGAACTGCAAATCACTATTTTTTTTTTTTGTATTTCTTTTTCGTATTCATGTAAAGAGAGTAGAATCTGAAAGCCATCATATAGTGAACGGGTTTAGAAATATTTGGATATATATGTTTTTAATTGTTTCATTTATGTAACCCTCTTTAACATCTAAGGACATATCGAGGGCTTTGTATTAGAAACAATTAATTGTCTGTAGGTTCTTTACGTTGAGTTTAAATCATTGTATTTCCCTCTAACACACATATTCACTCTCATATATTCTGTGGGGAATACGGTATAATTCTGGTTAAAAAGTTGCCGCCTCAGCCGGTAAACGAACCCTGTACCTTTGGGTGAGAAGTCAGCTTGTTGACCACTCGACCACGGAGGCAGTCTTCTGGGTATTACTTTTGCTTATTGTGCTCTTTTTCTACCTACAGCGAAAAGAGTAGTTAAAATGTATATGTATTAATGATAAATAGAAAAATAATCTTTGGAAGAGTATTGTGCGCGAACAGCAGATATTCCCCCTAAGGAATTAGGTGAGAATCGAATATGAAGCTTAGTCATTCACCTTGACCCGCCGAGATCCGAATTCAGGCCTGCAGCATATCAAATGAGAGTTATCGTTACGTTACCTCGTGGCTGGTGCATTTCCAAATAGCCCTGCAGATGGCATACTGTATTTCTTTGCATCTGTTATCACTTCCTATGTGTAGTCGAGTTTTGAAGGCAACAAGTTATGAACGTGAGGTATTTTCAGGTTTTCCTAAGTATTCATAATGGCAAATACTGGGGAAGTACGTTAAACTTAGGCCTGAGTAATTTTCTTTCCCAGTTCTAATTCATGTGTAACAAGTGGCTTCGCTTGTGGTGCCATATGAAGTAAGACTTAAATGATGAAAAAATAAGCATTCAAATTCAAAATTTGTATCACTGTACTTTTCTGTCTTACAAATTAAAACTGTTTTTTTTAATTGCTTCATTTGTATAGCCCCCTTTAACTTCAATGATCATATCGGGGCTTTGACTTGTGAAACAACTCGTATTACTGTGGGTTTAGAACATTAGATGAATGCATTTTTATTACTAACACACGCTCATTATAATTCCAGACTATGTGGGGGATAGGGAATAATTCTGGCTAAAGAAAAACTCCCCGCCCAGCCGGAATTCGAACCCGCGACCTTCGGGTGTGAAGTCAGCTCGCTGGTCACGCGACCATGGAGACAGTCAAAACTTACTTTTGTTTCCATATAGCTAGTTGAGTAGCCAGTGAGCTAATGAACACTCCTGCAAGTTCATCTTTCTTTTGGTAAACATGGTTATTCTTTGTTTAAATGTTTCTTCCACAAATCCCGGCTATGGCATTACTTTTACCAGCGTAACTCTGCCTTTCCTTCTTCCGTGGACGGAATCTGGATCAGAGAGAGTGGCCAAGATGGGTGATCATGCCGATGGCTGGTATGCGAGTGAGGAAGTAGATAATATGATATGACAGGGAATGGATGAATGGGTAGGTTATGATGGAACATGTTGTGAAGTGAATGGCGGGGGAAAATGGAGAACCCGCCCAGATGCCGTTTTGTCTACAACAGATCGCGCATGCAGGACCTGGAATCGATCTCGGGCAACTCTGGTGAGAGGTGAGCGGTTTAACCAATCAGTCACGGTGCCGACGTAAATGCCGATCCCGGTGGCCGCGCTCGCTAAAGTGTCCCGCTTTAGCGCTTCGTAGTGCACAGGATCGTGGGTTCGAGTCCCACCTTGGGCATGGGTGTTTTCTGTGTTTGTAAATGTGTCTATGTTTGTGCATGTATATGTAAAAGGAAAACATTAAGAATAATAAGGTCTACTAAGGAAATATAGGAAAATGGGGAAAAAAAAAACAAAAAAAAAAAACGTAGAAATGTGTTTAACGAAAGAAAACAGGAAGAAATTTCATTTTGTTATTTTTGTCCTTATTGACCTAGGCATGAAATATTGACTTAGTTTAATTATGAAGGATTAGTCCATCTCTCGGGCTATCTTCGAAGGTAGCACACGTATTTAAAAGATGCGAACATGGTGGAACACAAGAAAATAGAATACCAAAAATATTACTGTCCTGCATTAATTTGTACAAATTATTAGGGAAATGTACGTGAAATTGCAATTAGGACAATAGCCATACGACGCACACCTAAGGTTTCTAAATTCCAGTTTAAAACATTTCTGTTTGAAAGAAACTCTCCGAGAACAATCGACTTTAAGTCTGCAATCCTACTTTGGGTGATTTCATCCAACTCACATTCATGAAAAACGGAGAACAGGCCAAATTTGCAATAAAGGATTAACGAGGTAACAGCAGACAAAACTTACAATAATATATTTCATTAATAAACTATGAAAACTTTAACAATAACAATACATAATAAAATAATAGTGTGCGTATTATAGTTACATTCATATTCAACTCGAAATGAGATTACAGAGTTCCCCATAATTTAACTTTTTAACAAAGATGAAAATCAGAACGTCGTAATGAGCATATTATTTCATGTAACTGGCAACGAAACAGCTGGATGAGAAATCGTGGCAGTTAACCTTTTCACAAAGCCCAAATGACTTTAAATATTCGTTTCACTAAGCAATCATGTCCACGTAACACAAAGGAGATCAATTAGCCCTTACAATAAAAAATTAACGGTGAATTACGTCATATGAAAACACTTACCGCTCCACTCTGAGAAGACCTGTGCGAGTAAAGCACCCCAAAATGAGATTGGACTACAGACGCCTTTTACGTCTAAAAAAATGTAACTCACGCGGTAAACGGCCGAACTACTTAACAAATGCCCCAATATGTAACGTGGAGCGTGAGAACACAGTGTTGCCACATTATATTGTATCAAAATGGTACAGTGAAAATGTAATTTCTGAAAACCTCAGATGAAAATATAGGTGTGTTTTTCTCTCATCGATTAAAAGTAACTTCTCCCTCCTTCTTCTCCTGATCATTATTGACAATAACTAGCAGAAAAGTAGGGAAAAACATACGAAGAGCCTCCAGAAACCTGAAGCAGAGCAGCACAGGTAGGTCCTAATGACGCTTTTTGCTTCTAACGTGACTCCAATGAGGTGGAGACCAGATTCGGATGACGATGAGCTCAAGCAACAATTCCAAATTAAATCGGATAGCCACGTTGTAATCACGTATCTCGCGGAGACGCCAGAGACCGAGCCACCCCAAGATGACCCAAGGAAAAATCTTTCAAAAGCGCAAAATCCACCCCTTAGTCCTTCAGCCCGAACAGATGAAAAGAAATGATGGGGACAGAAAATTCTTGGTAGAAAAGGAACTACTCACCATTCGCCTTCCGACCCGCGGAAGCCACAAAAAATGAGTGGCTAGAATCGAACCAAATGCAAACCTCAACGTGGAACCATCAAGAATAAGCTGTCTACCAACTGCGGTATCAGGTTTTCCGTTACCTAAGCTATTCCTAGGTACTAAATTATATTCTCAGCCGTGAGGATTCTTACCAACCTTTGCAACTGTTGACATATTCTGTAGTGATGTAAACGTGTTTGTTTTTTATCGCCTCACTGAGAAGTGCAGAACAGCGTCTCTCATCTGTTCTAATCTGCCATCTCACACGATCGTGGAATAGCAATAAATTTTATCAAACATTTACATGCTCATTTCCAATTTCAATTCATTCACTTGTTTTTTATCTGCATGTGTTTGATGTGGTAGGTAGGCACCTTGCCTCAGGTAAACGTGACTGTTGTATATCAGTCCCAGGAAGCCGTCTGGATACACCTGCTCTGCAAACTGCACTCCCACGCTCCAGAATCGCAAGGTCCAAGCGGTCAACAACATGCTCACAATAGTTTTCATCGTGGGAACGACGTCCCTGCATGGACAGACCCATCTCACTTGGCCCATCTGTTGGCCCGTACGAAGATCATCTGATTGTGACAAATGAAGGTATCAAATTACCCAATCAGGTGTTCGCATATAAGAATAAACAAAACATTCAAACATCTCATGCGTTCCATTCACATCACTTTCTCTGTAAAAATTGTTATTTTTATTATTATTGTTATTATTACTTTCTCTACGCGTACTATGTGTATATAGTGTATAGAGAAGGTATTGCATTCCACCCAAAAATTCGACACCGATATTTCACCGAAAAAACATGTTTTGAGTCCCCTTGAATCCCCCAAAAAATGCATTTTTACAAAAAGGTTCGTGTGTGTGTGTGTGTGTCTGTGGACAACATAGCTCAAAAACGAAAAGACCGTTAAATACCAAATTTTGTATTTAATTATGATTTCGCAAAAATGGCTCTAACGATTTTTATTAAAATATCGTGGATTAAAGATATTTACATAACAAATAAAATGTATATCTTGAATTTTCTGGGGATAGCCTCTGAAGACTACTTTATCCTGGATGAATTTTACGGAATTTTGCATAACTGCTAAACCGTAAGAAATGGAAAAAAACTAACCACACAAAAAATGTAGACCACGTAAAACACACAATTTATGTTATATACATTTTTCTCGTGGGGTTGATCGTTTTTGAATTATTACGTGTTTTTGATTTCCCGTTTAAAATACTTATACTTTTCTCACACGGGAATTTATCTGGATTTAACTCTTGTCCATACAATCGAAGGAGCATCAGTCACATAACAACCTGCTTTTCACTATCACTTTAACCTATGGCACTCCCTTATTTGCCTTCTACTTACAAGGAAGCAAGTAAAAATACTATTTCTGCTAATTTTTTCTTGATTAGCATGAAGTAAATAGAAGCATAAGCTTTTTAACAATATTTTGTTGCAGAGATATAGAGAAAGTCATGTGAATGGAACATATCAGATTGTTACTATTATTGTTATTACTATTATTATTATTGTTACTTTTCCTAGCCCCGTATGTGCAATGTACATAGGGATAGAGAAGTATTGTATTTCTCCCAAAAATTCGATGTCGAGATTTCACCGGAAATACATGTTTTAGAACCCCCTAAAACCAAAAAAAAAAAGAGAAAAAAGCATTTTCAGAATCAGGTCCGCGCGCGCGTGTGTCTATATGTGTGTGTGTGTGTGTGTGTGTGTGTGTGTGTGTGTGTGGACAGCATAGCTCTAAAACGAAAAGGATGTGACTCGAAGATATCCAAGAAAATCCCCCACCCCTAACTACCCTTTACATGGATATACATATTTGTTTTTCTCAAAAATGATTCAAATGATTTTGATAAAGTATCACATATTAAAGCAATTACCAACTCAAATAAAATGTATATCTTGAATTTTCTGGAAATAGCTTCTAAAGACCTGTATATTCTGAATGAATTTTCCTTAATTTGGCAAAACTAGTAAACCGTAAGAGATAGACAAAAACTTACCATAAAGAATGTAATTCCTGTTAAAATACACAAGTTATGTCATATACATTTTTTTCATGAGACTTACTGTTTTTAGGTATTCCTTGTTGTTGTTTTTTGAATTGTTTCGTTTGTATAGCCCCTTCAACTGCTATGGTTATATCGGGAGATTTTAACTTGTGAACCAACTCTGTCATCTGTAGGCTATTGACTTTAGGTTTATCATTTTGCATCTTTAAATTCACGCGCATTCACTCTCCCATCCATACTTTCAGACTCTATGGGAGGGGAGGGATAGGGAGTAATTCTGGTTAAAGAAAAATTCTCCGCCCCAGCCAGGAATCTAACCCGGATTCCCGGGAAAGAACTCACCTTGTTGACACCTCGACCAAGCAGGAAGTCAATTATTATTATTATTGTTATTAATATAATTATTGTTATTATAATTATTATTATTCCCTATCTATTTCATACTAATCAAGAAAAACATTACCAGAAATGGTCTTATTACTTCGTTTACTTTAGCTTAACGTCTCGGAGACCATGGAGCTTAAAGTTACTCCACATTCATTTTCTCAGAATAAGCGAAAACCCCGAAAAATAAAAACTCTTTATTGATGACTCACCCCAAGCGAGATTCGAACTCGTCAACTGTTGAATGTGAGGCAGGCAAACTACGTTTAAGCGATAGTCAAATCTTTTAAAATTAGTTGCCTTAAAAACTTAACTCCATGGCACAATAGTCCGCAAGGCACCAAGACTTACCGCTGCATTCCCCATCTCGGCCCAAAGGTGTAATGAATGGGGTGCAGTGCTGGAGGGTGAGACATAAATATGCGCCTCTAGTCCCTCCTGCCCGGTTAATGGGGTCTTCTGGACCTGGAACCGCTACTTCTCAATCGAGGCCGGTCCCCCATGGCCGCGCTCGCCAAGGCGTAAAACAAAGTAAAAAGAAAAAGGTAAATAAAAGTGTGGTATACAGTGCCGGAGTCCTGATCAGACTCCGGTACTGTATTTTAATAATAAAAAAAAAAAAAATCGAGGAGCTCCCCCCCCCAGGACCTCACGAGGCTGAATGCATCCCAGACCAGGTCTCCCAGCGGGGCAAACTTCCCCACGCCGGTACCGGGATCGAACCCAGGTCTCCCGCTTGGCAAGCAGCAGCTAAGGAGACAATAAAAACTGGTTGCCGTGTGTTTAAAATCCGTTTCTATGCAATGTCAGGGATTTTCAATTTTCCAGTGTATGAAAAGAAAGTATTTTAAAATTGAAACTAATAATCAGAGATATCTCAAAAATGGTAAACTCTACGGAAAATATGTATATGACATAAATGTGTATTTTAGCGATTTCTACATTTTTTGTGCAGTCGTTTTTTTCTATCTCTTACGGTTTACCAGTTGGCAAAATTCGCTTATCAGAATCGTTAGAGCCATTTTTGAGAAGATCAAAATTTTCGAAAAATTGTCCAAGTAAAGAATAGTTTGGGGTCAGAGATTTTCCTCAAAGCTTTTTTTCTTTTTAATAGAGTTTAACGCCCGCTTTTACTGCTATGGCACAGCAGGCGATGATACTTGAATGGAGATAGAGCACCGGTGGAATGTGATGGGGGGAAACCGGAGAACACGGGGAAAACCCAACCCTGCGCCACAAATCTCACACGGGGTCGTTTGGGATCGAACCAAAGTGTTCGTGACGCACTTTGAAAAATACTAAAATTAAATACCAAGTTTGGTATTTTACTGAATTGTCGTTTTTTAGTCAACGTGTTCACAGACACATGGTCTCATTGAGACACACACACTTACATGCACGGACATTTTTCTATAAATGTGTTTTTTGGATACTGGGAACCCTGAAACGTGTATTTCCAATGACATTTTGGTATCCAATTTTTGGGTTTAGTGCAATACCACCGCAAACTACGTATTATGTACCATGTAGAAAAAGTAAAACGTATTATTACTTTCTCTATACGCACTATGTACATAGTGTATAGAGAAGGTATTACTCCACCAAAAAATTCGATACCGAGATTTCACCGGAAATATATGTTTTAGGATCCCCAATATCCAAAAAAATCATTTTCATAAATAGGGCCGTGTGTGTGTGTGTGTGTGTGTGTGTGTGTGTGTGTGTGTGTGTGTCCGTGAACACGATAACTCAAAAACTAAAAGTAGGTTAAATACCAAACTTGGTATTTAAGTTTAGTATCTTCCAGGGATGCGACAAGAAGATTTTGAGAAAAATCCCCCCACCCCAACTACCCTTTACATGGAACTTTTTTCGAAAATTTTGATTTTCTCAAAAATGGCTCTAACGATTTTGATTAAAATTTCATTTACTAAACTTATTTACATGCCAAATAAAATGTATATCTTGAATTTTATGGGAATAGCCTCTGAAGAGTAGTTTATTCTGCATGAATTTTACCGAATTTTGAATAACTGCTAAACCGTAAGAGATGGACAGAAACTTAGAACATAAAAATGTAGAGCACGTTAAAACACACAATTTATGTTATATACATTTTTTCGTGGAGTTCGTCGTTTTTGAGACATTCCTTATTTTTGGTTTCTGCTATGAAAAACTTACTTTTCTCATACAGGAACTTGTCAACTCCTATCCATATAAACAAAGGAACTTCATTGACATGGCAACCAGCTTTTGACTATCACTTTAACCTATGGTACTCCCTTATTTCGCTTCTACTTACAAGGAAGCAAATAATAAATCTATTTCTGCTAATTTTTTCTGATTAGCAACAAATAAATAGAAGTATAAGTTTTTTAAGAATAATTTGTTGCAGGGATATAGAGAAAGTCATGTGAATGGTACACATCAGATTTTTTTTTGTTTAGAAATTTAAAAATTGTGCGATAGAATGACATTGCGGAAATAGAAGTTTCTCAGCAAGAGTGTGGACAGCTTTCTGGATTTCCCACGCTGCCAACCTCAACCCTCCCACACCCGGTCTTGACTTGAGCCAACCCTTTACGGCTAAGAAAGAGCTTACAATGGCGATACATTTGACCGCATCTTTGACATAAAAGTGTTTACTCTAACCGAAGGCTTCTGTGTGTGCGGCGTTGTGGTGAAAAATGAACAGCAGCAGGTGATGCGGAAAACACTCTCCACGATACCATACTGTACACACAACCACGCAAGCGCACCAAATCCGGAAACGGAAGATGTGGAAACAAAGAAATCAATTTTAGGTAACGCTTGGAATGAAAGATATTTTACTTAGTTTTATTCTTATTAAAGTAATATAATTGTGAATTGTGTAACATCTATAGTATATATGATTTTTTTTTTTTTTTTTTTTTTTTTTTTTTTGCAGAGATATAGAGAAAGTCATGCGAATGAAACACATCAGATTTTCTTTTCCTTTAACAACACGAATTCGGAATTTCCTTTGGAATATATTGCCTATCAATAATAGCGTTAATTCGCAAGTTGCCTATTGGTGTCTATTTTCTTTTATTCGTTAGATCGATCACTCACTCTCTCTCTCTCTCACTCTCTCTCTCTCTCTCTCTTTTACTTATTCATACTTCCAGACTCTGATGAGAATAGGAAATAATGTTGTAAGTCGACATTGAGGTTGTCATCTCAAAATAATTTGAGTACACCTTGAATAGTTTACCAGGAAACATGCGAGTCAGTTGAGAAATTCAATGCTATGCCGGCATGTTGCCATGGTAGGTGAGTGGCAGAGCAACCGGCTAGAGACCGGGAGATCCGTTGTCCAAATCCAGGCTATGGCATTGAATTTTTCATTGAAAATCTTCGTTGGTTTGAAAGTGCTGCCCTCCTGGCCACGTCTTCAGTTCAAGGAAAAAGTGAATGTCTCTGGGTACCACGTCAGGACTGTACGGCGGACGATCGAAAATGTCCCATTGAAATTGTTCAAGGAGCCGACGGGTTGTGCCAACAGTGCGTGGACGAGCGTTGTCATGGATCAACACAATTCCTAAAGTCAGCATTCCTCTTCGTTTGTTTTAAATGGCTCTCCGCAAATGTAAAATAGCAGATTTTCAAAACAACGTCAATGCTATTTTGAAATCATTGGCAGCAATATTTTTTGAAGCGGGTATTGCAAAGCTTGAGCACAGGTACGATAAATGTCTCAATCTTTTCGGTAATTATGTTGAAAAGTAACTATAAGTGTACAAAACGTTTAGTAATAAGATAATTGTTTTTTATGAACTTGTTTTTTTATTTATAGCCTATCGGAGGTTGAAAAAGAAAACGGCCCTCGTAGTTCGCGGCTAATTATGGCTGATAGCCTCAGGAGAAAAAACTTTCTCTGGTTGACATTACTACTGGGAGACAGGCGGGAAAGCTCTCGCTTCTTCCCCCCAGGCCCTCACTTCACTGCAAAACTAGCGCTCAAGAAAAGTTGCGCGCATAATAAGCATAAAGTATCTAGTTTTTACCTCACAGAACAGGTTCACTTCCGGTTACATAGTCACCGTCAATTTAATCCACGTATCAATTAAGTTATGGATCTTTTATTACTTTAATAACAAGTTCGGCACAGTTAATTGCACAGTGAACTAATTAATTCGCGTGCCTAAATCTGTTCTAAACCGCCTAATAGCGCAGATAAGAATTATGAAACTACCGCCACAGGTGCGGAGCAGTTAGTCTAATGAACTTTATTGGATATTTTGTTTTCTTTTATGTTAGAGAGCAGCTCTTCGGGTTTCTGAAATCGCTCTTACTCATCATTAAAAAGTGGACCTGGAAGTATCAAGTGCTAAGTGGTCGACCTTGAGAGCCAGATATCCGTCTCAATTCCGCGATACCTGAAGGCAAATCTGAGCGCTGTCCATCTGACAGAAACACCTGGCATCGAAACTCCTTTCCCAGGCATTCCTTCTTATTGTGACCACAGCATCACCTTCATCTCATCAACTTGACCACATGTGTCCTTCCTTAGAGCAGGAATATAGGGAAGATGTCCGACAGGGCACCAATTTATTTCTCTGCAGTTGTGGAAAGGAGAACTTGAGGCCTGTCTCACAATTGTGCATTGTAAACTGTGTTTGTAATTTCTAAAACTCTTATGTGTTCCATTCACATGACTTTCTATACATCTCTGCAACAAATTATTGTTAAAAAGCATGTGCTTCTATATACTTCATGCTAATCCAGAAAAAATCAGCAGAAATATTCTTATTACTTGCTTCCTTGTAATCAGAACTGAAATAAGGGAGTAACATAGATTAAAGTGATAGTCAAAAGCTGGTTGCTATGTGACTGAAATGCCTTTGTTTGTATGGACAGTAGTTAACAAATTCCTGTATGAGAAAGGTTTTTTTAAGCTGAGACCAATAACAAGCAATACCTCAAAAACGATCAACTCCACGAAAAAAATGTATATGAAATAAATTGTGTGTTTTATCGTGATCCACATTTTTTGTGCAGTAAGTTTTTGTCTATCTCTTACGGTTCACAAGTTACGAAACATTTAATAAAAATCATCCAGAATAAAGAGGTCTACTCCCAGAAAATTCAAGATATACATTTTATTTGACATATAAATGCCTTAAATATAAGAGATTTTAATTAAAATTGTTAGAGCCATTTTTGAGAAAATAAAATTGTTCGAAAAAAGGTCCATGTATAGGTTGGTATGAGTGGGGGGGATTTTTCTCTGGATTTGTAAAACTCGTCAAAATTTCCAATTTAATAAACTGTTATTTTGAAAAAGAGCTTACAAACATTCGTAAGCTTTTACTTACTATTCTAAATTAACAGGTAAATAACAAAGAAGAGATTACAAAAGTTTGTAAACTAACTGGGAGCCTTTGATAGGAAATTCCTATCTTTAGTTCTTAGAGACGTAATTGGCGTTTTTCAAAGTCGTTTATTTGCAGGAAATCAGAAGTGCAGGACAGTTAAAGCAGCATGGTTAGTACTTTTGGCTGTGTGTGGCACGCCTTTGATCAACACAGTTTGTTTTTGAGGTAATCTTTTCGGTTAGCTCTTCGGTCGACAATGACAGATCGCTTCATTTTCATTTTTAACAACGCGAAGGATCGGAGAATGGTGATTTCCTTTTTGACCACGTCGGAAGAGAGCGACATTTCTCGTTGTTAGTAACAACAACGACGGCAACAAAACAAAAGAAAGCTTAGAAAACACCTGTTAGGCGAGACAGCACTTGGGAATTCAACCAATTAAAAATCTTCATATGTTAGGTGTAGCTGAATTTGCCCACAGATTTCACAGTATCTCAGTTCACTTGTTTATTTTTTTGTGCCACTGTAAATTACACATCAAAGTTGGCAAGCTCGCTTTAAGTGTTTATTTGCCATGCCACAGAAGAGGAAAAAGAAGACTGCACATCTTCATACATACATGTTTCAAAACTTGCAGCAAAGTGTTCCTTTTTGTTTCTTTTGTTGATTCTTCGCTTACAGCATCTTGCCTCTAAGAGGTCCCATTTTCTTTTCACGCTTTCCTCCCAACTGAGCTATCTGTGATGGGCAATCAATGTTACATGCATTCGTGCTAAGCCTTCTTAAGGAGAAAGAAGGAAATAAATAAAGAAGAAACAGAAATAACTTCTGGAAAACCTGACTGCTTTCATCGCCATTTGACTAAACTCTTTATTTCAACACTCTAATGGGTTGCGATTTTTTGTATGTAGATATATTACATCTAAACATTTGAAAACATTTTTATAATTTTTTTGACCATATAAGAAGCAAATGTTATTTATAGTGGTATTTATTTTTACTTGTTTTGCCAAATTTTTAATATTTTTTTTATGTTCGGAATTATAGTTCTTGCTTAGGGCAAACTGGTTCCATTCACATGACTTTCTCTACATCCACTTAATAAATTATTATTAAAAACATATTCTTCTATCTACTTTATGATGCTCGACATAAACATTAGCAGAAATTGTCTTAGTTACTTGCTCCCTTCTAATTAGAAGGGAAATAAGGGAATTCTCTAGGCTAAAGCGATAGTCAAATATTTTAAACGCTGGTCGCCCTGTTGTTGAAATCCGTTTCTATACTGGGTTAGGAATAGCCAACTTATCGCGTGAGAAAAATTAAAGTATTTTAAATCTGAAACAAATAAAAAGGAATATCTCAGAAATGGTCAATTCATCGAAGAAAAAAAACAAACAAAAAACTATATGATATAAATTGTGTAATATAACGTAATCTATATTTTTTGTGTAGCAAAATTTTGTCTATGTCATACGGTTTACAGTTACGCAAAATTCAGCAAAATTAATTCAGAATAAAGAAGTCTTCAGAGGCTATTCCGAGCTAATTCAAGATATACATTTTATTTGTATAGACATCTTTAATATACGGTATATTAATCAAAATCCTTAGAACAGTCTTAGAAAAACAAAATGTTCGTAATTTGTTCCATGTCAAGGGTAGTTTGGGGTGGGGTTATTTTTCTCAAAATCTTCGTGTCCCATCCCTGGAAGATACTAAACTTAAGTACCAAGTTTGGTATTTTATCGACTTTTCGTTTTAAATTATGACATACACATACATTTTTCTACAAACGCTTTTTTTTTTTTTTTTAATACAGACGACCACAAAACATATATTTTCGGTGAAATCTCGGTATCGTATTTTTGGGTGGAATATAATACCTTCTCTATACCCTATGATATAGTACGTGTAGAGAAAATAAAACACAGTAATATTCGCAAAACAAGTCACACAATAAAGCTGCTAGCTACAATTGAAATTCTTATTTCTAACCTGCATTTGGAAATATATTTATAGTTGTGATATTTCTCTCGTCCAATTTTATAGACAGGAAAGGGCTCAAAACATGAAGATCAGGAAGTTGTGGCATAACAGGGCTTCTCACAAAGGTTACACTTGGAAACCGAAAACTATGTGTCTAAGACAATTGCCAGCGTAATCTATATGCGAAATTACTTTCTTACTTCTGACTATAGATACGCCGGGATTAAAGGCAACAATGGCGTCAAATTTGCTATCCAGAATCGTCACTAATGACACTTTACCCTGGGCCAAAAGATAAATGAATGGCTATGTTGTTATACCGTAAGCTAGATCTTCCGATGTCTTCCGCCGCTTTCCCCAAAGTGGAACAAAGAAGAGATAAAAATGGAAGGGATGAAGACGGAAACAAATGAAGTAGGGAAACAAAAGGAAGCGAGCATTTGGAACTGCCCCTGTCATATCCAGCAGCGCCGCAGCGATTGCAATCTTCTTGTTTCCCAGGCGACCGTTCATGACGTCAGAGCATATTCTGTCACTAACAGAAGAATATGATATGATAGTGTTCGTATCCATACGCTGTCCAGTATGTCTATCTGGATCTTTAATTTGCGTAATGTAATTATCTCATCAGCTCTACAACAATACTCTTATGGACTGTCTCCGTGGTCGAGTGGTCAGCTAGCTGACTTCTCATTTTATTCCCTGTTCCAAACAGAGTCTGGCAGTGTGAATGTGCGTATATTTAGTAATACAAATTGATAAACCTAAGGTTCTTAACCTACCTAATACAAGTGGTTTCACAAGTCAAAGCCCCCGATATGACCATTGAAGTTAAAGGGGGCTATACAAATGAAACAATTAAAAAAAAGCTTATGCTTCTTTTTTACTTCGTGCTAATGCAGAAAAAATTAGCAGTCCATAACTTGCTTCTGTGCAAGTAGAAGGGAAATAAGGAAGTAGCATAGGCTGAAGTAATAGCCAAAAGCTGGTTGCTATGTGACGTAAGTTCCTTTGTTTCTATTGATAGGAAGCATGTTTTTTTAAAGCTGAAACCAATAACAAGGAATATCTGAAAAACGAACCACTCCACGAAAAAAATGTATGTAACATAAATTGTGTGTTTTAAAAAACTATATTTTCTGTTGAATACGTTTTTGTCTATCTCTTACGGTTTGCCAGTTATACAAAATTCCGTGAAATTCATCCAGAATAGTCTTTAGATGCTATTTCCAGGAAATTCAAGATATATATATGTTTGAGAAAATCAAAATTTTCGAAAATTTTTCCATATAAAGGGTAGTTGGGGTAGAGAATTTTGTTGAAAGTCTTGGAAGATACCAAAATTAAAAACTAAGTTTGGCATTTAATGGTCTCTTCGTTTTTGAGCTATGCTGCCCACATACACACGCGCGCGAAGACCATTTTCTGAAAATGTTTTTCTTTCTTTGATTCAGCGGTCCTAAAACAAGTATTTCCGGTGAAATCTCGGTATCGAATTTTTGTATGCAATACAATACCTACATTGTACATAGGGGGCTAGAGAAAGTAATAATCATTTACTTTTTTGAATAAGTTAAATGTTATCGGTAAGCTTGAGGTGTGACAGGCGATAGGAAATGCTGTTTCCCAGTGGCTTCTTGCTTTGGGAGAGCTCTACGCGGGAGACATTGTGAGGCTCCAGCAAACTCGGGATAAATATAGAAACGTTCCTGGAAAACACCAGCCACATGGGCTTGTTACAATTTGGAAGGCCACGGCCAACAATAACGTGGCGCTCATCCATCTGACTCCTCCTCCAGAAGAGGTGTCTTCCGTAAACCAATTAACTTAGCATTCTACAAGATCGAATTAGTGCTCCAGCTGTGGCTACTACGTGTACAAAGCTGGAATTAGAAAGCTTGAACAACTTTGGAGCTGCTGCTTTTTAAACCCAATTACTTTTAAACTGCTTCATATATCTGCCGAATGTCATATGTTATCAACAAAGTTAATTTGAGGCCGCGTGCAATGATTTTATGTTATACATCATATTAATTAAATCCTATGGCAGTTAATGCTACTTAAATTACGCTTTTAATTAATTACTCTGACCTATATGTACAAAGTATATACTGGATAGAGAAGGTATTGTATTCTACCCAAAAATTCGATACTCAGATTTCCCCAGAAATATATGTTTTGAGATACCCCAGATCCATGTATGTCTGTTTGTATGTCTGTTTGTGTGTCAGTGGGCAGTCGGTTAAATACCAAACTTGATATTTAGGTTCAGCAGCTTTCAAAAATAAGACATGTCGATTTTGAAAAAAAAAGCCCCAATCCCAACTACCCTTTACATAAAACAATTTTCGAAAATTTTGATTTTCTCAAAAATTGCTCCTACGATTTTGATTAAAATACCGTTAAAAATTACATCATAAATAATATGTATATTATGAATTTTCTTGAAATAGCCTCTGAAGAACTCTTTATTCTGCTTGAGTTTTGCAGAATTGTACACAATGGATAACCGTAAGAGAGAGGCAAAAACTTAGCGCTAAAAAATGTAGATCTCGTTAAAACATAAGTTGTTTCATATACATGTTTGTTGTAGAGTTGACCGTGTGCGACACACTTTTATCTCAAAATATGAATTCATGACTGGTAATACATGTGAACTTATGAGGTTGAAACAATTTCTGAAAACTAATTAAAGATCGTATCTAATTTAATTATACCATATATCACTGATGTACCATCGTGGTATATGCTCTAGAGGTGATTGAGCCACCCCTAAAAGTTTATATTGTTAAGAGCAACAACGTAAACTGACTGAAATACTTTTGAAAAACAAATAAAAAACGTGGAGAAATTTTGTAAATGTATGCATATCAACAGTAAATGAAGAGAATCAAGTATGAGTGTCATGTTACAATGGGAAATTCGATATTTGAAAGGTATTTCTACTTTCTCTACACGTACATGTACATAGTGTAGAGTAATGCACCCAAAAAGTCGATACCGAGATTTCTCCGGAAATACATTTTTAAGGACCTCCTTAATCCAAAAAAGAGAGCATTTTTAGAAAAATGTCCTTGTGTGTATGTGTGTCTATGGACAGTATATCTTAAAAACGAAAAGACTGTTGAATACCAAACTTGGTATTTAAGTTTGGTATCTTCCAAGGACACGACACGAAGATTTTCAAGAAAATCCCCCCAACCCCAACTACCCTATACATGGAACCTTTTTCGAAAATTTTGATTTTCTTAAAAATGGCTCTCACGATGTTGATAAAAATATCGTATGTTTAAAATATTTACCAGACAAATAAAATGTGTATCTTGAATTTTCTGGTAATAGCCTCTGAAGACTATTTTATTCTAAATGAATTTTATGGAATTTTGCATAACTACTAAACCGTAAGAAATGAACAAAAATTTACCACAAAAATGTAGAGCACGTTAAAACACACAGTTTATATACAGTTTATTCGTGGGGCTTATCGTTTTCTAGATATTCCTTGATTTTGGTTTCAACTTTGAAAAACTTATATTTTTCTCTTCAGGAATTTGTCAACCCCTGTCCATACACACAAAGGAACTTCAGTCACATTGCAACCAGCTTTTGATTATCACTTTAACTTATGGTACTCTCTTATTTCACTTCTACTTATAAGGAAGCAAGTAAATAAGACTATTTCTACTGATTTTTTCTCGATTAGCATGAAATAAATAGAAGCATAATCCTTTTAACAATAATTTGTTACAGGGATGTAGAGAAAGTCATGCGAATGGAGCACGGCAGATTTTTTTGCCATTTCAGAGTACCTTGTGCCCTTCACTATTACATTAACAATAGGTATTAAGTCCAAAATCTGAGGTCTATATTCTTTCGCACTTATGAGTGAGTGATGTATCATGTTTTGCATTAAGCACAGAAATTTTAAAATTAAAATAAGGTATAAAGTTATTTAGAATAAGAGCAAGCTTGAGAAGCAACCTGGCGACAAAGAACGGAAGGTCTGAAGCACCGTGTTGTAGCCTTTGGACACAGGAAAAGTTAACTTGAACTTCTCTTGCGTCCTGTTTGCTCCGCCATATCTGTTACTGAAGTAATGTCTATAATAAACAAACGAGATGTAGTAGCAGCAAGTGGACAGCAAAATGCGTTCTTTGAAGAGACAGGTCATGACCCCTTAGCGCCACACGGCCGTGCCCATAGACAAGGTGTGCCAGTCGCAAGTGAGGAAGGCGTCCGTCCATTCACTGCCATGATATGAGTAATGGAACGAGAATAAAAAACGAGTGCGACAGAAAAGGACAGCTACACCCCGAGATTTAAGGACTAACAAGAAAAAGAGAGGTTAATGAAGTTTCTTAAAAGAAGGTGGAAGAATAGGTAGGACAGAAATGAAGGGAGAAAGGAAGACAAAGGGAATGTATGAAAGGGGCACCGAGTTTATTAGAGACGGCTGGATGTTCCTTCTTTTGTGGATCCGAGTAAAACAAGGTGAATCTTATTTTTTTAACTCCTTTTATCCGTCCTGTAACAGATGAAAAGTCTGCCAGTGAAGAACACAGTGGTTATGGCGCAACAAATTTGGAACCAGTGATGACATATTTATTCATTTAGTAAACGTACAGCTACTACTTTGTATTGTTTTTTTTTACTTTCTCTACACGTACTATATACATAATATATAGAGAAGGTTTTGCAATCCACCCAAAAATACGGTACCGAGACTTCACCGGAAGTATAATATGTTTTAGGGTTTGCTGCATCTAAAAATGCATTTTCAGAAAAAGGTGCGTGTGCGTGTATGTGTCCGTGTGTCTGTGAACACGATAGCTCAAAAACAAAAAGTCGGTAAAACACCAAACTTTGTATTTAAGTTTCATATCTTCCAGGGATGCGAATATTTTGAGAAAAATCCCCCCACCCCAAACTACCCTTTACATGGAATGTTTTCGAAAATGTTGATTTTCTCAAAAAGGCTCTAACGATTTTGATTAACGCATATTAAAGATATTTATCTGATAAATAAAATGTATATTTTGAATTTTCTGGGAATAGCTTCTGAAGACTATTCTGGATGAATTTTAGGAATTTTTATGTAATTGGCAAACCGTAACAAATAGAGAAAAACTTATCTAACAAAATATATACAGCTCGTTAAAACACACAATTTATGTTATATACATTTTTTTCGTGAAGTGGATCGTTTTTTTTTTTTTTTTTAATTTAATCTTTGTTATTGGTTTCAGCTCATACGGGAATTTGTCAATTGCTGTCCATTCAAACAAAGGAACTTGTCACATAGCAACCGCTTTTGACTAATACTTTAGCGTATAACTCCATGGCACAGCTCACTAAAATCCTTGGCCTACCAACCGGCCACTGCATTCCCCATCTCGGTCCATGACAGATGTCATGGATGGGTTACAGTATTGGGGGGTGAGCTTTGGTCAGCGCTTCGAACCCCCCCCCCGGCCAGTTAATGCGGTCTTCACGACCTGGAGCCGCTACTTTTCCATCAAGTAGCTCCTCAATTGCCCCCCCCCCAGGGACCTCACGAGGCAGAGTCACCCAGCGGGGGAAAAATCCTCACGCCGGTACTGGGAATCGAACTCAGGTCTCCCGCATGCAAGAACCGCGCTAAGGAGATTAGCGTATGGTACTCCCTTATTTCGCCTCCACCTACAAGGAAGCAAGTAATAAGACAATTCCTGCTAATTTTTCTCAATTAGCATGAAGTAAATAGAAGCAGAAGCGTTTTAACAATAATTTGTTACAGAGATGTAGAGAAAGTCATGTGAATTGAACACATATTTTTATATAAAGAGATTTGATACTACTGCCACTGTTTTAGAACGTTGTTACAATCTATCAGCCATGAACATGAAAGAGAGGCATTCTTAAGCATGAATGGATAATTAGTCCCAAAATAAGAAGGAATAAAAAAAGTGAAGGCGTCGTATTACTACCGCGATACATAACCGGGTTTAGTGGCGTGTGTCGCAGCAAACAAGAGAGGCGGATTATTAAGGCAAGAGGAAGTCCGTTGACTCCCACACATTAATTACAGGTGTTGGTCCATTTCAGCAGGTCGTTGCCCTTGAACCTTATGAGTCTTTACTGACCGGCTTGTCTTCACATTCAGTACAGAGGCTCTCTCGGTAGTTGACTAACATTGTCTTAACCACACTTTCTTTCACAAACAGACTACCGTTCGTGGTTTGTCTGTGTTTTACAAAGCTGGGTCAACATCGCTTCATTGGCTATAAAACAAACGAGGTAGCTCTCTTAAGAATGTCAGCCACTCAGTGTGCGCTTTCTGACACACAGTCTGCAATCAGCGCAGAAGCTCAAGTCTGATAAAACTTGCGTGCTGCACAGTGGGAGCGGTAGGTGGTCTGTACATAACCTCTTTAAAGCGAAGGACGTCCAGATAAACAAATTAATTCAATCCTGATTGGAAAACTGCCTACTTCTTCATGGAATATAGAGGTGCTGCGATTTGTGTAATTTGTAACAACATGTTTGATGTGTTCCATTCACTTCACTTTCTCTACTTCTCTGCAACAAAGTATTATTAAAAAGATGATGCTTCCATTTACTTCATGTAATCGAGAAAAAATTAGCAGAAATAGTCTTATTACTTGCTACCTAGTAAATATAAGCAAAATAAGAGAGTACCATAGGTTAAAGTGATAGTCCAAAGCTGGTTGCTATGTTACTGAAGTTCCTGTGTTTGTATGGACAACAGTTGACAAATTCCTGTATGAGAACAGAGCAAGTTTTTTTAAAGATGAAGTCAAAAACAAGGAATATCTCAAAAACTATTATCTCCACGAAAAAAGTGTGTATATAAATTGTGTGTTTTAACGTGATCTACATTTATGTATGGTAAGTTTTTGCCCATCTCTTACGGTTTAGCAGTTCTGTAAATTCCGTAAAATTCATCCAGAATAAGGTAGTCATCAGAAGCTATTCCCAGAAAATTCAAGATATACATTTTATTTATCAGGTAAACAGCTTTAATATACGATATATTAATCAATATCGTTAAAGCCATTTTTGAGAAAATAAACATTTTTGAAAATTTATCCATTTTTTTATTATTTAACTACTTTGGTTCTCAGCGTCCCACTCTAAATTGGGCGTGAAAGACCGCTTAATTTTGCTCAGAGGCCTCTCTATCAGGCTTGAGGTTCTTTTAGGTGCTGTAAATCTACGACACGGTACCAACGGCTTTACTTCCCTTCCGAAGGTAGCCATGCTAAGGATTTTTATACCCAAAAAATATCCATCGTCCTCCACCGGGTTTGAACCCGCGATTTTGGGTATATGAAGTTATCATGGTAACCATTACACCACGGCGAACGATAAATTTGTCCATGTATAGGGTAGTTGGGGGTGGGGAGATTTTTTTTATGGCCTGTATAGCATAAAAACTGATCTGCCAACACTATATATAAAAAAAAAAAAATACGCCCAGAGCACAGTTTGTTCACCACAAATCAACAAATGCGATTTCCTAAATTTGAATCCAGAAGTCTTAGTGAGAGGCGAGCGAGATTGCAGATTCTAATTTAGTTTTAGACTAAGGTTCTTTCCTGAACCTTTCCTCTTAGTTATGTAGACAATATAGCTATGTGACAGGTAAACGACAGGTTTCGAGATTTCGTTGAGGTTAGGCTACGTTAGGTTAAGTTAGTTGTATGTAAATGAACTGGATCGAAATAAGAGGTAAAAATGGACTTTCTGAAAATGGGTAATGCTTTCCAATACAAAATGCACAGTCTTACGTTCGTTCTGTCTGCTCGCGCTGATCAATCGACCAATGGCAAAGTCAAATCTAAAATTGAACTACGAGGGCGTGTTGAAAAGTAATGCCTCCAAATTTTTTATTCTGTTTGCAATATTGGTGGAGGTAACACATGTCATGCATATTGCTTGGTCATCCTTCCCGCTTCACTAACTCTGGCGCTAGAGGGCTCCGATTTGTAGCGTGAAATATGGCGGTGTGCAAGGCGACTATGTCGGTACGTCAGAATCAGCGTGCTGTAATCGAGTTTCTAACTGCAGAAAACTGCATCCAATTGAAATGCATAGAAGAATAAAATCAACATCAATAATGTGCGTCACTGCAACATCTGCAAGAATCGAACGGCTTGGATTCACTGTCATTGATCATCCTCCGTACAGTCCCGACTTGGCCCCATCTGTTTCCTTGACTTAAAGAACACCTTGATACTGATACTGAAAACAGATCAAGCATTCTACAGTGACGGTATACACAAACTGGTCACTCTTTGGGAGAAATTTGTTCGTCGCCAGGGTGATTATGTTGAGAAATAAATATGTCAAAATGAAGAATAAAAATCTGATGTGTACCATTCACATGACTTTCTCTATATCCCTGCAACAAATTATTCCTAAAAGGCTAATACTTCTATTAACTTTATGCTAATGAGAAAAAATTAGCAGAAATACTCTTATTACTTGCTTCCTTGTAAGTAGAAGTGGAATAAGGGACTACCATAGGTTAAAGTGATAGTCAAAAGCTGGTTATAATGTCAATGAAGTTCCTTTGTTTTTATGACAAGTTCCTGTATGAGAAAAGTACACGTTTTTCATAGCAGAAACCAAAAATAAGGTATGTCACAAAAACGACGAACTCCACGAAAAAAATGTATATAACATAAATTGTGTGTTTTAACGTGCTCTACATTTTATGTGTAGTAAGTTTTTGTCCATCTCTTACGGTTTAGCAGTTATTCAAAATTCAGTAAAATTCGTCCTGAATAAACTACTCTTCAGAGGCTATACCCAGAAAATTCAAAGATATACATTTTATTTGTCAGATAAACATCTTTATTATGCAAAATTTTAATCAAAATCGTTAGAGCCATTTTTGAGAAAATCTAAATTTTCGAAAAAAGTTCCATGTATAGGGTAGTTGGAGGTGGGGGGATTTTTCTCAAAATCTTCGTGTCGCATCCCTGGAAGATACTAGACTTAAATACCAAGTTTGGTATTTTACCGACTTTTCGTTTTTGAGTTATCGTATTTACAGACACACGGACACACACACACAAGGACCTTTTTCCGAAAATGCTTTTTTTAGACAAAGGGGACCCTAAACCATATATTTCCGGTGAAATCTCGGCATCGAATTTTTGGGTGGAGTGCAATACCTTCTCTATACACTATGTACCTTATGCGTATAGAGAAAGTAAAAATGTAGAATGGTAATACAGTTTGTTTTATTCCAAACGTTTTAAGGGTGTTACCGGAAAAAATCGGAGGCGTTACTTTTCAGCACGCCCTCGTAGAATCTGCAATGTCGCGAGAGGCGAGCGATATAAACATTGGGCCACAGCACCAGCCTTTTATAAAAGTATTGTTTAAAACCTGAGTTTTGTGGGATTTATTTAAAAATATGGAAATGGCGTGTTATTTATGGACGCTCTTTAACTGCTTTGGTTCTCAGCGTCACATTCTATATTGGGCGTGAAAGATCGCTTAATTTTGCTCAGAGGCCTCTCTTATCAGGCTTGAGGTTCTTTTACGTGCCGTAAATCTACGACACGGGACCCACGGCTTTACTTCCCTTCCGAAGGAAGCCATGCTAAGGATTTTTACGCCCGAAAAAATCCATCGTCCTCCGCCGGGTTTGAACCCGCGACCTTGGGTATATAAAGTCAGCATGGTAACCATTACACCATGGAGGGCGACGGATTTATTTAAAGCTGTTCGTTAGTGCCCACTAGAGAGGTAAGCACGGTTACACCGGTGAGAATGTCCTTCACCCCTCCGGAAAGGTTACAGATTCGCCGGAAAGCAAAGCTAACCGAAGGCAATACAGGTAAAGCGTTTTCCTTAATTTTGCAGCGTGTTGCGGGGCTCGCTATAGTGTCCGTCCGTCTAGGTCGAGGTGTGGTGGTGACGCGGTTCATTTATTCATGTTACAACACGAAGCAGCACTTCCAGACGACCGCCGTTGCAGAAAAAAACAAGAGCGAGAGAGGCGAGGGGCTAAGACCTCTCCACGAGTCCAGTCTTGGGGAATTAACAATACGCGAGACTTGTATAATGTGTTGTTCCACTCAGCCTAAAACTCCCTCCAAACAATGTCAACGGCCTAGATGAGTATAATCCAATGTTTAAAGGAGAACATTTCCATTTTAGCTTCCAAACTTAAATCTGGGTCCTTTCTACTGCTTACCCATTGTAGTAGTGGAAGCATCGATATCCATTCAAAAATTCGATACCGAGGTTTCACCGATAACCATGTTTTGAGTTCCCCTGTATCCAAAACATCGCATTGTTAACCTTTTAACTGCTAACATATTTTTAGTCGAGAAATACCTTTCTGAGTTAAGGGGACACTGGTGAAAAATGAAAAATATGCGAAATTTGGTTTTGACCAATAACAATTCGCCATAATTTTGTGTATTTCAAGTTGAAAATGGATCATATACTCTAATAACGAAAACAAAGTCTGATGTGTTCCATTCACATGACTTTCTCTACATATCTGCAACAGATTATTGTTAAAAAGCTTATACTTATATTTACCTCATGCTAATTCAGAAAAACTAGCAGAAATACTCTTATTACTTGCTGCCTTGTAAGTAGAAGCGAAATAAGGGAGCACCATAGGTTAAAGTGATAGTAAAAAGCTGGTTGTTATGTGACAGCAGCTGACAAATTTTTTTGTTTCCTTTGTTTCTATTGACAGCAGTTAACAAGTTCCCGTATGAGAAAAGTACAGATTTTTTAAAGCTTGAAACCAATAACAAAGAATATCTCAAAAACGATCAACTTCACGAAAAAAATGTATATGACATAAACTGAGTGTTTTAACGTGCTCTACATTTTTTTGTGTGCCAAGTTTTTGTCTATCTCTTACGGCTTAGCAGTTATGCCAAATTTTGTAAAATTCATCCAAAATAAAGAGATCTTTAGAGGCTATACCCAGAAAATTGAAGATATACATTACATTTGTCATGTAAATAAATTTAATATACGATATTTTAATCAAAATCTTTAGAGCCATTTTTGAGAAAATCAAGATTTTCGAAAAAAAATTCCAAGTAAAGGGTAGTTGGGGTGGGAGATTTTCTTCAAAATCTTCCTGTCGCATCCTCGGGAGATACTAAACTCAAATCCCAAGTTAAGATATATACCAAGAAATATGTAATAAAAACATTTCTACTAAAGTTTATCTTGATTTTCATGAGAAAAATATGGAAGATTAAGTTTCTGTAGGAATAGTTTGTTAGCAGAAAAAGTGACATCAGGTTTTCTGCTTTCTCTACACGTACTTATGTACATAGTGTATAGAGAGGGTATTGCATTCCACTCAACAATTTGATACCGAGATTTCACCGGAAATATACGTTTTAGGTGTATGTATCAAAAAAAAAAAAAAGGACTATGTATCCAAAAAAAAAAAAAAAAATGTATTTTCAGTAAAAGGTCCGTGTGTGTGTCCGTGTGTCTGTGAACACAATAACTCAAAAACGAAAAGTCAGTAAAATACCAAACTTGAAATTTAATTTTAGGTTCTTCTAAGGATGGGACACGAAGCTTTCGAGAAAAATCCCTCCACCCCAAACCACCCTGTGCATGGAAAAAGGTTCAAACATTTTGATTTTCTCAAAAATGGCGCTACCAATTTTGATTAAAATATCGTATATTAAAGATATTTACATGAAAAATAAAATGTATATCTTGAATTTTCTGGGAATAGCCTCTGAAGACTCTTTATTCTGTATCAATTTTACGAAATTTTGCGTAACTGCTAAACCGTAAGAGATGGACAAAAACTTACCACACAAAAAAAACGTAGAGCACTTTAAAACACACAATTTATGTAATATACTTTTTTTCGTGGAGTTGATCGTTTTTTAGACATTCCTTGTTTTAGGTTTCAGCTTGGAGTTTGTTAACTCGTGTCCATACAAAGAAAGGAACTTATGTCACATAGCAACCAGCTTTTGAGTATCACTTTAATCTTAGGTACACCCTTATTTCGTTTCTACTTACAAGAAAGCAATTAATAAGACTAGTTCTGCTAATTTTTTCTCGATTAGAATGAAGTAAATAGAAGCATAAGATTTTTAACAATAATTTGTTACAGAGATGTAGCGAAAGTGATGTGAGGGTAACACATCAGAAATTTTTTTGGTTCGTGTTTTAGCTGACGTGTCCATAAATTACAGCAAATAGGCCCACGTGAAGCAGGAAACGATTATGCAAATGAAGGAGTCTCATGTGTTGTATGGACAGCCGAGCTGTGGCCATCTGGGTGTTGACGCACGCTTATGACCAAAGGGTGCTTTGGGATCCGTGACCTGGGTGAGGTGACCATGCTAGGACGGAGCACCTGACGCGCTCTCCTAAACACCACTCTCCTCCCATTTGCATAAATGATTTGTTTCTGAACTTAGGAAGAGAATTCCAGCCCGGGGCGTGACATTGTATGGAACAGGTATACCACCAGGGCGTAACGCCGTCATACCTCAATGGAGAACGGATAATGGATTATTATTGTGCAAGTGACATGCTCAAATTCTTATGCCTAATTGCCTGGAAATTCGCAAACGAGGTGAAGGTGCCGGAACACATTGTTAACTTGAAAACTTGATCTTTTATCAAGATCCGCGAATTCTGAAGTATTAAGATCTTGTATGTAGACAGTCCAATTAGGGAAGGGTACATTAATTCTATGTTAATTTGCATTTGAATTATACTATATTTCTTACACATACTTATCTAAAAAATCTGATGTGTTCTATTCACATGACTTTCTCTATATCACTGCAACAAATTATTCTATTTACTTCAACTAATGGAGCAAAAATTAGCAGAAATAGTCTTATTACTTGTTTCCTTGTTAGTAGAAACGAAATAAGGGGGTACCATAGGTTAAAGTGATAGTCAAACGTTGGTTGCTCTGTGACTGAAGTTCCTTTGTTTGTATGGACACGAGTTCACAAAGTCCTATATGAGAAATGTATGTCTTTATAGCTGAAAAAAAAACAAGCAATATCTCAAAAACAATCAACTCCACGAAAAAAATGTATATAACATAAATTGTGTGTTTTAAGGTGCTCTACATTTGTTGTCTGGTAAGTTTTTGTCCATCTCTTATGGTTTAGCAGTTATAAAAAATTCCGTAAAATTTACTAAGTATAAAGTAGTCTTCAGAGGCTATTCCCAGAATATTAAAAATATATATATTTTATTTGTCATGTAAATATCTTTAATATACGATATTCTAATCAAAATCATTAGAACCATTTTTTAGAAAATCAACATTTTCGAAAAAAGTTCCATGTAAAGGGTAGTTTGGGGTGGGGATTTTTCTCAAAATCTTCGTGTCGTATCCCTGGAAGATACTAAACTTAAATACCAAGTTTGGTATTTTACCGACTTTTCGTTTTTGAGTTATCGTGTTCACAGACACACGGACACACACATACACACACACACACACACACACACACACACACACACAGACACACACGGCCTTTTTCTGAAAATACTTTTTTTTTTTTTTTGGATACAGGGGACCCTAAAACCTATATTTCCGGTGAAATCTCGGTATCGAATTTTTGGGTGGAGTGCAATACCTTCTATATACAATATATACATAGCACGTATATAGAAAGTAAAAATACGCAGCTTCAACAAAAAAAAAAAAAATGAAATGGAGTTTATTCACGGACACTCTTTAACTGCGGTGGTTCTCAGCGTCCCATTCTATTCTGGGCGTAAAAGATCGCTTAATTTTGCTCAGAGGCCTCTCTATCGGGCTTGAGGTTCTTTTATGTGCCGTAAATCTACGACACGGGACCAACGGCTTTATACTTCCCTTCCGATGGAAGCCATGCTAAGGATTTTTGCGCCCGCAAAAATCCATCGTCCTCCGCTGAGTATGAACCCGCGACCTTGGGTATTTGAAGTTAGCATTATAACAATTGCACCACGGAGGGCGATCAGCTTCAATACGAACTTAATATCCTTCCAATATGAAACACCTCAGGAAGACATTCTTCGACAAATTAAGCAACGTTACTGGTGCTCAAGCGTTAACCTTCTCTCTGCTAACATATTTTTAGTCGAGAAACACATTGTTGAGTTAAGAGGACACTATGGTGAAAAATCTGATGTGTACCAATCACATGACTTTCTCTATATCCCTGCAACAAATTATTCTTAAAAAGCTTATGCTTCTATTTACTTCATGCTAATAGCCATATTTCTTCATGCAGAAATAGCCATATTACTTGCTTCCTTGTAAGTAGAGGTGAAATAAGGGAGTAACATAGGTTAAAGTGATAATCAAAAGCTGGTTGCTATGTCACTGAAGTTTATTTGTTTGTATGGACAGCAGTTGACAAATTCCTGTAGGTTAAAGTGATAATCAAAAGCTGGTTGCTATGTCACTGAAGTTCCTTTGTTTGTATGGACAGCAGTAGACAAATTGCTGTATGAAAAATGTATACGTTTTTCATAGCAGAAACCAAAAATAAGGTATGTCACAAAAACGAGGAACTCCACGAAAAAATGTATATAACATAAATTGTGTGTTTTGACGTGTTCTACATTTTTTGTGCAGTAAGTTTTTGTCCATCTCTTACGGTTTAGCAGTTATTGAAAATTTAGTAAAAATCATCCAGAATAAACTACTCTTCAGAGGCTATTCCCAGAAAATTCAAGATATACATTTTATTTGTCAGGTAAAAATCTTTAATATACGAAATTTTAATCAAAATCGTTAGAGCCATTTTTGAGAAAATCAAAATTTTCGAAAAAAGTTACGTGTAAATGGTAGGTGGGGGTGGGGGGATTTTTCTCAAAATCTTCGTGTCGCATCCCAGGAATATACTAAACTTAAATACCAAGTTTGGCTTATAACCTGCTTTTCGTTTTTGAGTTATCGTGTTCACAGGCACACGGACACACACACACACACACACACACACACACACACACACACGGATCTTTTTCCGAAAATGCTCTTTTAGATAAGGGGACCATAAAACATATATTTCCGGTGAAATCTCGGTATCGAATTTTTTGGTGGAGTGCAATACCTTCTCTATACACTATGTATATAGTACGTATAGAGAAAGTAAAAAAGTGATATAGTAATATGTTTCAACATTTACAAAACACGTATCACTTCGAGTGCTTCTATCTGCCCCGTTATCATCCAGGCATGCAGTACAACAGATTATTTAACCTGGGTCCTCCCCATCCTAAACCACAGGCGATACAGAGCACCCTCTCCACACCCCACCAATGGCATATTTCCGGCCGGGAAATAGAGACTGTTTTGGTGGCAAAGTGCAGTTTGACTCGGACCAAATGACGTGCAGTTTTCTCTTGCTTTATATAATACTCTGAATTAATGTAAACTGTCCGTGTGAGTTTACAGATATAATTGATTTAAAATTGCTGCAGAAGAATAGGACATTCTAAGACTTACTAGCGCTCAAACCGCGATTGAGTTATTTCGACTCCTCCTAATAATTATAAATTTCATAATCATGCACTTTCATTTTTTTTTAAATTTATTATTGTTATTACTTTATACTGTCATTCAATTGTTCATTTATTTGTAAAGTTATATTATCATTTCTGTGTTAATAACTAGTTCTGTTTATGTTAGAGCAGCGAACATGGTGAACCTCAAATCTTAATGTATTTAATCTTTTTGTTACGGCCTGTATAGCACAAATACTAATCTACCAACAGTTAAATTAAAAAAAAAAAAAAAAAACTTTTCTAAAGGAGGTACAAGCCTTTCAGATGTTTCTCTGTTGTTAGTCAACTTTTTTAACTTTTATTTATAATAAAAATGTTCATTCAATTTCAAATAGTTTCATTAACTTTGTGCCTGTATAGTTGCATCCAAAGTGATAAAGAATTAGAAATGATCACAGTAGAACAAAACACTAAAACTTGATGAATATCTTAGCAAAAGAAATAATAAAAGATTCTGAAATGATAACTCATGGCCTAAGTGATTACGTGATATAATATATTTAAACATCTCCTTCTCAATTTCCCTTTTTATAAATGTTTATAATATTTCATATGTTGACATAAAAATTAGTCAGGCCCTCCTGGGAAATGTGGTGGTAGCGTGTCTGCCTCATGGTCAACAGGTCGTGAGTTCGAATTTTGCTTAGGGTGAGTTAACCAGATAAGGTTAAGGTTATCCTGAGAAGACGAATGTCGAGTAACTTTAAGCTCCATGGGCCCCGAGATCATTTAAGCGTCATTTCACCAATTTCATTCATCGTCCGATATGACCAACCAGGTTAAAGGACGTTAAACTTAAAAAAAAATTAAGCAAACATATTATAATAACAAAAACGTTAGCATTTTTAAAACTTTTAGATAAAAAACGTTCTTAGAGAGCAATATAAATTCTTAATTATCTATATTTGCATCACAAAATATCAGTTTAGAAAAAATAAAAGTACAATGTAGCAAGAGTATTATTTCAAGTATACGATTAGTTAAGAAGTAGCTTGAAATCCAATATTGTGGTATATCCAATCAGACAAGTTTGTGATAAAATTATATTTTTGACTGTAGAGCAAACATTTCAGCCACACAAATTAAGATTATGGAGTTAAGAAAGAAGATTTTCAAATAAAACAACAGGAAAACTAATTCTTAAAAACACTCGAACTTATTTTAGTTCCATTAACACTGATTATATAAGTGATCATTAGAAGGTATTGACTGTAAGTGCTAATTCAACACTTATAGGTAAGAACAGGAAAGCAGAAGTTGCTGGTGAAGATGATTTCAGTTTTAGTTGGTTTTCTTTTAACAAATCTCATTGGTTAGTCATGGAGCAACAGCATACATAATTCATAGTGTGTAGTATAACAGGCACTGGTGCTGCCTATTCACATAGATCAGAAGTTAATGGAAATGCTTAAGCGATATTGCCTTCAAATGGCAACCTATTTGTTATCGCTGCTTCTTCATATAACTGATTTAATTTGATTTCAAAAGCCGATGTAACTTCTATTCACAATAAAGGGGAAAATGTGTTTATTTTCGAGAAGAGTAAGGACTCATTTCTGTTATTATTACAGCGTCACTGACATATGTACAATAGAACCATATATGTAATATGTAATTCTTAAATGCTTAGTAATAATTATCAAAAATGTCTGATGTGCTCCATTCACATGACTTTCTCTATCTCTCTTTAACAACTTATTGTTAATAAGCTTATTCTCCTATCACTTTAATACTGCAAAATTAGCAGAAACGGTCTTATTACTTAGTTTATTTATATGTAGAAGGAAAATAAGGGAACACACAAGGCTAAACCGACAGTGAAATGTTTTAAAATGTGGTTGCTATGGGAATGAAATCTGTTGCTTTGCATGGCCAAGCGTTGAGAACTTCCCGTATGAGAAAAGTATTTTAAAACTGAAATCAATAACAACGAATATCTCGAAAACGGCCAACTCCAGGAACAAAATTTATATGACATAAATTGTTTATGTTTTTTTTTTTTTGTGTTTTTTTTTATTTAGTAAGTTTTTGTCTGTCTCTTACGGTTTAACAGTTATAAAATTTTTAGTAAAAATCATGCAGAGTAAAGAGGTTTTTAGAGACTATTCCCAGAAGATTCAAAATATATATTTTATTTGACATATAAGTATCTTCAACATTAGAAATTTTAATCAAAATTGTTAGTGCCATTCTTGAGAAAATCAAAATTTTCGAAATTTTTTCTAAGTAAGTTGGGGTAGTTTGGGGTGGGGGGGGGATTTTCTTGAAAATCTTCGTGTCGGATCCTATGAAGATACCAAACTTAAATACCGAATCTGGTTTTTAATGGTCTTTTTTTTTTGACATTTTTGTGCAGTTAACCATTTCTAAGCTATACATTGTTATTGGTTTCAATTTTCAATTACTTAAAATTTGCTCAAGCGTAGTGTCTGCTATGGTTTCATCTATGCATGGGAATAAAAAGAGAACCGAATTTCAATTGTTTCACATTGCGATAGCTTTTAAAAGCTGTGACTATCACTTAATGTGTTTACCTTCTATTTACAACTAATTAGACCATTTTGTTAGTGTTTATCTCAATAAGCATGTAATGGATAAAAAAATCTAATGTGATCCATTCACATGACTTTCTTTACATCTCTGCAGAGGTAATTCTTCTATTTACAACACGCTTATCGAGAAAACATTAGCACAAATAGTCTTATTACTTGCGTCCTTGTAAGCAGAAGTGAAATAAGGGAGTACCATCGGTTAAAGGGATTGTCAAAAGCTGGTTGCTCTGTGACTGAAGTTCTTTTGTGTGTATGGACAAATTCCTGTATGAGAAAGGTATAGGTTCTTTTAAATGTGAAACCAAAAACTATGAAATATCTAAAAAACGATCAACTCCACGAAAAAATGTATATAATATAAATAGTGTGTTTTACGTGCTCTACATGTTTGAGTGGTAAGTTTTTGTCCATCTCTTATGGTTTAGCAGTTATGAAAAATTCCCTAAAATTCATCCAGAATAAAATAGTCTTCAGTGGCTTTTCGCAGAAAATTCAAGATATGCATATTATTTGTCAGGTAAATATCTTTAATATAGATATTTTAATCAAAATCATTAGAGCCATTTTTTAGAAAATCAAAATTTTCGAAAAAAGTTCCATTTAAAGGGTAGTTGGGGGTGGGGGATTTTCTTGGAAATCTTCGTGTCGCATCCTTGCAATATTCCAAACTTAAATACCAAGTTTGGTATTTAACGGTCGTTTCGTTTCTGAGCTATGCTGTACACAGTCTCACACACACATACACTCATACACACGGACCTTTTTCCAGAAATGCTTTTTTTTGGATTCAGGGGAACCCAAAACATGTATTTCCGGTGAAATCTTTGTATCGAATTTTGGGTTGCATCACAAAACCTTCTCTATACACTATGTACATAGTACGTGCAGAGAAAGTAAAAATAATATTTTTTAATGGTTTTTGTTTCTGGTACAGCTAGAGAAAGTCATGCGAATGGAACACTTCAGATTGTTTCTCGTCTTATAAGTGAAGGAGAGCATGAGAGAGTAAAGAGCTTGATGATAAGCGATTATGATCTAGATGGTTATCGTGGGCTCTTGACAGACCAAAGGTAAATAGCCTGTGAATAAAAGAAAAGAGGAGAAATGAAGTAAGAAGGAGGAAGGAGAAATATTGCAGCTCAGAAATCCTCTAGGGGATGCAGCATTAAATAAAACACCATCATTAGAGAATTTTGTCCATGACCCTCGCGGCGGCTGGAGAGATGTTGCAGTCGCAGGAAGATAGTGCGATAAGATCGAACAAGCCGTGTCTTTAACGGGAGAGACTAGAGTTGATCAATCAAACAATCAATTATCTGCGGTCAACATCGCGATGGGGAAATTGGCTACGTGAGCGCCAAGCCCCGAAGGAGGGACAATGGTTAAGAAACAGGACTCCAGGTGTGTCGGATAGCCTTCGGGTCCTATCTCTGCCTTCGCCGACAAAAATGATGAAAATAGCTAATTTGCTGATACACTGTGCTTGCGGCCGGCCGACCAGCATGAATTATGGGCTTTGGTAAGCTCTATAACGGCCATGTCTTTCCCTATTTTCTTGTTCTCTTTTTATTTTCTTAGTTTCTCAGGTGCGTTCGAGCAGATACTTGATGCTTCCCTTGAACAAACAGACCAGTTTTGGAAGAGGTGAAGGAATCCATAAGGATTCGATGTAAGTGGCCTCGAAATACAGCACTAAACATTTGGATCGCAACAACATAAATAAGATAGAATATGCGTGTCAGCTAGAGTATATTCCGTGTTTCTAGAGGTTTCCAGATTCGGGATCAAATAAACTGCAATTTCTTCATCTTCACGGTCTCATTTTATGTAATTATGTATGTTGTTATTTTTTTCCACCTCTGGTGTCATTTTTCAATTATTTTTTTACAGCAAATTACAATACATTTCTGGTATCTGATATATTTTCCTTCCCTTCTTCATACGTACTTACAGATAGAAAAGATTTTGAATTCTACCCAAGATTTCAATCCGTGATTCAATTGAAAATATGCGTTTTAGGGTCACTTGAAAAAATAATAAAACAGTTTGTGTGTGCGCGCACGCCTATGAATAAGAGGTTTAGTTACCAAAGTTGATATTTACTTTCAGCATCTACCAAGGAAGTGAAGATTTTTAACAAAATCTTGCCAACCCAAAAGACCCTTTAGATAGAACAATTTTCAGAAATTGTTATTATGTAAAAAAAAAAAAAAAAAAAAAGGCTCGAATGATTTCGAATGAAGTGCCGATTTAAAGTTATTCACATTCAAATACAAAATAAATATATTGAATTTCCTGAGAATAGCCTTTGATGTCCCATTCATTCTAAATAGCTTTTGCGACTAGTAAACCGATTGACATAGACAAAAGTTTACTGCATAAAAATGTAGATCTAGCCAAAACACAAAATTTATGTCATATCTATTGTTGTTGTTGTAGAGCCACCCATTTAACAAATATTACTTGTTATGATTTAAATGTTACAATACTTATACTTGTCTCAAATGGGAAGTCTTGCTCATATTTTTTACTTTCTCCATACGCACTATGTACATAGTGTATAGAGAAAGTATTGCACTCCACCAAAAATTCGATACCGAGATTTCACCGGAAATATATGTTTTAGGGTCCCCAATATCCAAAAAAAAAAAAGCATTTTCACAAAAAGGTCCGTGTGTGTGTGTGTGTGTGTGTGTGTGTGTGTGTCCGTGTGTCCGTGTGTCTGTGAACACGATAACTCAAAAACGAAAAATCGGTAAAATACCAAACTTGGTATTTAAGTTTAGTATCTTCCAGGGATGCGACACGAAGATATTGAGAAAAATCCCCCCCCCACTCCCAACTACCCTTTACATGGAACTTTTTTCGAAAATTTTGATTTTCTCAAAAATGGCTCCACACGATTTTGATTAAAATTTCGGATATTAAACATATTTACCTGACAAATGAAATGTATATCTTGAATTTTCTGGGAATAGCCTCTGAAGAGTAGTTTATTCTGGATGAATTTTACTAAATTTTTAATGACTGCTAAACCGTAAGAGATGGACAAAAACTTACTACACAAAACATGTAGAACACTTTAAAACACACAATTTATGTTATATACATTTTTTTCGTGGAATTCGTCGTTTTTGTGACATCCCTTATTTTTGGTTTCTGCTATGAAAAACGTATACTTTTCTCATACAGGAACTTGTCAACTCCTATCCATATAAACAAAGGAACTTCATTGACATAGCAACCAGCTTTTGACTATCACTTTTACCTACGCTTGTCCCTTATTTCGCTCCTAGTTACAAGGGAGCGAGTAATAAGACTATTTCTGCTAATTTTTTCTGATTAGCATAAAGTAAATAGAAGTATAAGCTTTTTAAGAATTATTTGTTGCAGGGATATGGAGAAAGTCATGTGAATGGTACACATCATATTTTTAAGTCTGTGCTGAAGGTTGAAATTCGGAACACTATAGTGTTATAATATGTGTGTCTTCCATTATGTTTTTTAAATTGTTGCATGGCTGATGTGTGTTCTTTCTTTACACTCAGTGAATATTTTCAACTATTTCGTAACTATCCGTAATCAGTGTCCTATTGTGAACTAAATGTAAATGTGAACCTTGTTGCTTAAAAAAAAGGAACAAAAAAAAATTGACATGTCTTAATTTTCCATCCAAACGCCCATATTACCTTAGCTGCCGTTATTAATATTGTAATGATATGCACTTCTTTTCAGAGTGCACCATTGCTGTCAGAATTTATCATAGTTACAAGAATTAGTTACAAAGTACATGAGGAAAACCAGACATTACAATCTACTGAAAAATTTAAATGCATGCCCAGTGTTATAGAATCGGGAAATAAATAACCTTTAATAATTCTCGTTTCTAGCATGGGTTCTTAGATAAATTAAGAAGAAATATATAGCTAATATCGGAGGAATGAGCTAAGGGTTGAAGTTTGGGAATTGTTCAGGTTATTGAGTATTGGAATAGTTTCCTATGGAGTGCATGCTCCTTAAGGTGACCAACCTGTGAAAATTTCAAATTCAATGTTTCTTAAGGTTCATTTGTTTACCGTAAAGCTCTGTGGTAAAGAGTAACAAATTCTGAACGTTTGAGACAAATAAATCAATTAGTTATGAGAAAAAAGTGTTTTTAACTACTCTACCAAAAAAGGTCCTTGTCATTCAGTTTTCAAATTTTATAGCAAAGTTCGTATTTACATTCCACGAATATCACTTTCAAAATTACCGGATGAGTTTCAAATGAGTTAAATATTACTGCAGAAAAAGGTATGATAAATTATTCTTTAATACTTTTGCCTTATTTTTCTAGATTAATTAATTTTGTTAAGACAAACATATAATTAGTTTAAAGTCCTTGGAAAAATAAATCAAATATGTTTATGTATTATGATATTGAGGTTCTCAGCTATAAAAATCAAACTGATTGACTGAAATCTGCCTCGCATTTATATTCGTCGGAGAATGCACACCTTTCAATTTGAAAACTCATCATTTTTCATCATTAAAACTCACATTTTTGTTCATATGACAAGTGTTAAAAGTGCAAGTAGCTGAAAATAGCTTAAATATATTAATCTACAAGGACCACGCTATAATAGAGTGCTAAAATCCAAAAAATTATGTTTTCAAGAATTTGGGTCAAATTGCAAAAGTCCCCTTAAAGCCCTTAAGAGCATATGTGACCTGAAAGACCCAATAACGAAGTCGATTAGTTGTTATTTAATGGCAGGGAAAACAATAGTATATTTATAACCTCAACAGACATTGCCAATATTTGCCAGAAACACATTTTTCGCAACCAAAGTCTATTATAGCAGCTGTTAAAACACTGTATTACTCATTACTCGAACAACAATGTGTCTGAAACAAGAAGATGAGGCTAAAGCCTTTACTTACTCTAACGTCATTCCAGTTTACATTGCAGGTAAACTCCTCAAACCCTCAGTCATTACTGGAAATTCTAATTCTTTGATCTGTTGAAATGTTTACTCACCTGCAACACACAGAAAAAAGGCAAATAAATCAGCAGGCTAGCGGTAAAAGGTTTTATAGTTTGTTTTCCTTTGCTTAGTTTAAAAGCATCGAAATGGAAACCTTTACACAAGTAGCCAATTGTGCTCAAATTCACCCAAACATATCTCTTAGGCATTAAATTGAAGTGTAGCTTGTTAAAATTATGATAATCATCCTCATGATTTATGCACTAGGAAAAACAAAACAGCAAGAATATGTGGCAGTTCGCTAAGAAGGAATAAATCAACAATATATGACAGCAAAACGAGAGAGAAGAAGTATATGAAACTCTATGTTTCTTATGATTGATTTCCATTAAGCAACCATTTCAGAGGGACTTCTTCAGTTGCTAGTAAAGCTTTTCTGTAAATTTAATCATTGAAGAGTTGGATGCACAAAGGACCAACTACTGGCTACCAAAAGTTTGAAAACATATAAAAAGTTGATTTAAAATGTATATTAATTAGGCTTGCACGAGTTTTAAAAGTGTATTTTCGAAATATGCCTTTTGAACAAGTCATCTTTAGCTGTAGTTTTAAAGTGTAACTTAAGTAACATAATAGTGATAACAACATAAATTATTCTCGGGCTTCTAACCAGGTAAAAACCTGGCTTGATGCCAACGTTTCGAAGAAGTGCATCTTCCTCGTCTTCAGGGTGAACTGATGGAATTGCCTGGTAAATTTCTTTCCCGTAAAGGAATTTAAATTTAACATAAATTCCTTTAAATTTAATTCCATCAGTTCACCCTGAAGACGAGGAAGATGCACTTCTTCGAAATGTTGGTATCAAGTCAAGTTTTTACCTATTTAGAAGCCCGAGAAGATTTTGAATTACGTCGCCAGGAAAGCTTCAGTTCTTATTTTAAATTCCTTTACGGGAAAGACATTTAGCAGGCAATTCCATCAGTTCACCCTGAAGACGAGGAAGATGTACTTCTTCGAAACGTTTGTATAAAGCCAAGTTTTTACCTGGTTAGAAGCCCGAAAAGATTTTGAATTACGTCGCCAGGAAAGCTTCAGTTCTTATTTTAACATAAATTATAGTTGTTACAAATCAGATATTTAGTTTATGAAAATTATATATTTAGAACATATACTAAACATTACCAAGTACAACATTAAATAAATTCTTATCTCCTTAAGATAAAAATATCATAAGTCAAAACGCATAAGGATTTGTGATCTTCTAGTATCACAAACATCTTCACTGACGATGACTGTGTGCTTTAGTTCTTCATAATATACTAATTTGTTAATGTTGTTATATTTTAGTTTCGTGGTCTCTAATATTAGTTGCCTTTGGTATGGACAACACACAGGCCGTTTTTCTGTAACAAATTAGTGTTAATAAGCTTTTTCTTCTATTTTCTTCATGCTAATCGAGAAAAAATTAGCACAAATAGTCTTATAACTTGCTTGCTTGTAAGTAGAAGTGAAATACGGGAGTATCATAGGTTAAAGAGAAGTCAAAAGCTGGCTGCTAGGTGACTGAAGTTCCTTTATTTGTATGGACACGAGTTGACAAATTCCTGTATGAGAAAAGTGCAAGTTTTTCAAAGCTGAAACCAAAAACAAGGAATACCTCAAAAACGATTAACTCCTCGAAAAAAAAGATGTAACATAAATGTGTATTTTAATGTGCTCTACAGTTTTTGCCCCTTTCTTACGGTTTAGCAGTTATGCAAACTTTCGAAAAATTCATCCAGAATAAAGTAGTCTTCAGAGGCTATTCTCAGAAAATTCAAGATATACATATTATTATACGATATTTTATTCAAAATCGTTAGAGCAATTCTTGTGAAAATCAAAATTTTCGAAAAAAGTTCCATGTAAAGGGTAGTTGGGGGTGGGGGGATTTTCTTGAAAATCTTCATGTCGCATCCTCAAGATACCAAACTTAAATACCAAGTTTTGAGCTAGGCTGTCCACAGACACACACACACAAACACACACACAGACGGACCTTTTTCCAAAAATGCTTCTTTTTTTGGATTCAGGGGGACCAAAAACATGTATTTCCGGTGAAATCTCGGTATCGAATTTTTGGGTGCAATACAATACCTTCTCTATACACTATGAACATAGTAGTGTAGAGAAAGTAAAAATTATATGTAATAACACTACTCTTGGCATTAAAAGAAAAAAAAAGTTTTACGAATTTTGTATAAAAAGTCCCTTTAATATCTTGGCTACCATTTCAAATACTGACGATAGACCGAAGGAAAAATTTAAAAAACGAGAATGTCAGTTTGGTGATGTATGTCGTCCTCCGTGGTCTATAAGTAACATGCTAGCCTATAGTTCCCCAGGTGCAGGTTTAAAACCGGCGGGGTTCCATGTCGTAGATTTGCGGTACATAAATGAATCTAAAGCCGATAAAGAGACCCCTGAGCAACTTAAGTGGCTTTTCGTTTCCAGAATAGAATGAGATGCTAAAAACCATAGAGGCTACAGAGCGTTCCTAAAGAAATTAAAAAAAACTGGTATGAAATTTGTATCTATTCATTATGATTTGAAATTAAATGTTTTAATTTAAAAATAAGGGTTTTAATCTTAATAACCTACCTATTTTAATTTCAATCATTACATTTTCTGTTAATTATGTTAGTGCTAAATTAATACGAGTTTGTGGTAAAATATTCAACACAAATAACCTCTAATAAAAAAATCTAATGTGATCTATTCACATGTCTTTCTCTACACTTCTTCAACAAATTATAGTTAGAATGCTTATGTTTCTATTTACTTCATGGAAATCGAGAAAAAATTAGCAGAACTAATCGTATTACTTGCTTCATCGTAAGTAGAAACGAAGTAAGGGAGAACCATAGGTTAAAATGATCTTCAAAAGCTGGTTACTATGTTACTAAAGTTTCTTTGTTTGTATGGACAGGAGTTGACAAATTCCTGAATGAGAAAAGTATGTTTTTTAAAGCTCAAACCAATAACAAGGAATATCTAAAAACGATTAACTCTACGAAAAACATTTATATAACATAAATATTGTTTTAACGTACTCTACATGTTTTGTGTGGTAAGTTTTTGTCCATCTCTTACGGTTTAGCAGTAATGCAAAATTCCGTAAAATTCACCCAAAATAAAGGGATCTCTAGAGCTATACCCAGAAAATTCAAGATATACATTTGAGTTGTCAGGTAAATATCTTTAATATACTATAATTTAATCAAAATCCTTCAAGCTATTTTTGAGAAAATCAAAATTTTCTAAAAAAATGTCCAAGTAAAGGATAGTTGGGTGTGGGAGGATTAACTTTAAAATCTTCGTGTCACATCCTTGGAAGTTACAAATTTAAATACCAACACACTGACAGATAGACACATAAACACAGGAACGTTTTCTAAAAATGCTTCTTTTTTTTTATTCAGGAGGTCCTAAAACATGTATTTCCGGTGAAATCTCGATAACGGGTGCAATACAACACCTTCTCTATACACTTTGTACATAGTACATGTTGAGAAATTAATAATGAGGACTTTTAAAATAAATGACAACACAAAATACTCCCAATTTATACGAAGATGGCTTTGTGAATGCTGAGGTTGTTTCTATCTCACGCCAAACACTTCCGTTGCTAGATCTTAGAGCGGTGTAGCAATAAAATTGGAAGAGGTCTGCTTATTTTCGGACATAATTGGTAAAGACACCTCTGTTCTAGTTCCATAAGAGAAGAGTTTGGTGACCCAATTGACAACCGAGGTCATTTGTCCTTCTTGAAGAGCAAGAGCGCGGCAGGGGCGTGGGCTCCAGAAGAAGAGTGGCGGGCTTGTTACTGTGCCATCGTGAATATATTACGTCGGAAAAAAGGAAGTCCGTTTTCTTTCGCCTCTTCTCTTTTATGATTGGTTGCCGAGCCAAGACAATATAAATGACATGAAAGGTGACGGGGGAGCGGGGAGTTTGATATGGGTGTGCCCTTCTGCAATCTGCATCAACTAGAAGGACGGAAGTTCGCCACCCGTCCGGATACTGAAACATGACATCAGCTGGTTTCAAAACCTTCTACTCCGATTTATTTAGGGAAATAACCTAGCCTTTCACTCCGATATCCAGAAGAATGTAAGGGCACGTAATCGGTGATTTCAGAAACATATTCCAAGGTTCACCCCAGTTAACATGGACAAGAACTGTCCAAAGAACTCCATTCGTTGTAGCAGTGATTTCTCAGACTCTGGAAGCTGTAGAGTCCATCACTGCGTATATTCTACTCGCAGACTTGATTGAAATCCTAACCTGCGCTGCCACAATTGCATTGTGAAATCACTAGGGGAGAAACGATCTGCCGGGTGATATGTAAAACAATTAAAAATGTCAATAAAAATTAAGTGTAATTTTACTTTCTCTAGTGCGTAAAATGTACATAGTAGCTACAAAAGGTATTGTATCCAAAACTTCAATGTCGCAATTTCAACGGAAATATATGTTTTAAGACCCCCAGAATAATAATAATAATAATAATAATAATAATAAAAACAAAAAAACACGTTTTTAATAAGTTCTTCGTGTGTGTGCGCAGCATAGCTGATAAAAATAAGGTTAAATACCAAACTTTGTATTTAAGAATCGACAAGAACATTTCCAATAATATTTCCCCACCCCCAACTACCCTTTACTTGGAACATTTTTAGGAAATGTTGATTTTCTTAAAAATGGCTCTAACGATTTTGATCAAATTGGCATATGTTTAATATATTTTATTATGTGTATCTTGAATTTTCTGGAAATAGCCCATGAAGATTTTTACTACGTAAAAAATATAGATCTCATTAAAACATACAAAATCTGATATTTCATTCTGTCTTCTCTAGTTCCACAAACAAACTTTCCCTACAAAATATTATTCTTCTATATACTTCATGCTAATCTAGATAAACATTAGCATAACTAGTTCTTATTACTTGCTTCCTTGTAAGTAAAAGAGAAATAAAAGAGTATACTAGACTAAAGCGATAGTCAAATCTTCTAAGAGTTGGTCGAGTTATGAACAACTGAAATTCGGTTCGCTTTGCATTGCCAGTAAAATAAAAGAGAGCTGAAAAGAAAGGTGACCCCGTTTGAGAAAAGTTACGAAATTAGTTTAAAATTGAAACCAATAACAACGAATATCTTGGAAATGCTTAACTTTACAACAAAAATGTATTAGACAAATTGTGTGTTTTAAGTTTTGTGTAGTAATTTTTAGTATATTTCTTACGCTTTACCAGTTATGTAAATTTTAGCAAAATTAGTCAAAAATGAACAGGTATTCAGAAGCTACTCCTAAGAATTTCAAGATATGCATTTTATTTTTCATGTAAATATATTTAATACGTGGTACTTTAATCAATATTATTAGAGCCATCTTTGAGAAAATTAAAATGTTTGAAACATTTTCCATGTAAAGGGTAGTTTGGGTTGGGAGGGGTATATAGAAAATCTTCGTGTCGTATCATGGGAGATACTAAACTTAAATAACAAGTTCAGTATTTAATGGACTTCACGTTTTTACTTTCTCTACACGTACTATGTACATAGTGTACGAAGAAGGTATTGTAATGTGCCCAACATTTTGATACCGAAATTTTACCGGAAATACATGTTTTGGGTCCTCCTGAATCTAGAAAAAGCATTTTTGGAAAAAGCTCCGCGTGTGTATCTGTGTGTGTGTGTGTGTGTGTGTGTGTGTGTGTGTGTGTGTGTGTGTGTGTGTGTGTGTGTGTGTGTGGACAGCATAGCTCAAAAACGAAAAGATCGTTAAATACCAAACTTGATATTTAAGTTTGGTATTTTCCAAGGATGCAACACAAAGATTTTCAAGAAAATCTCCCCACTCACAACTACCCTTTACATGGAACTTTTTTCGAAAATTTTAATTTTTTCAAAAATTCCTCTGACGATTTTGATTAAAATATCGTAGGTATATTAAATATATTTAATGACAAATGAAATGTATATCTTGAAATTTCTAGGAATAGCCTCTGAAGATTTCTTTATTCTAAATTAACTTTAAACCGTAAGAGATGGACAAAAACTTCGCACACAAAAAATGTAGAGTATGTTAAAACGCAATATTTCTATTACACACATGTTTTTCGTGGAGTTGATCGTTTTCGAGATATTCCTTGTTTTTCGTTTCACTTTAAAAAACTTATACTTTTCTCATACAGGAATTTGTCAACTGCTGTCCATTACAAACAATGGAACTTCAGTCACAAAGCAACTAGTTTTTGACTATCAGTTTAACCTATAGTACTCCCTTATTTTGTTTCTACCTACAAGGAAGCAAGTAATAAGACTATTTCTGCTAATTTTTCATGGATTAGAATGAAATAAAGGGAAGCATAGGCTTTTTAACAATAATTTGTTGCAGAGATGTAGGGAAAAGCATGTAAATGGAACACATCAGACGTTGTAATTATGCTTTCTACAAACGCACATACACTCACCTTTTTCTAAAATTGCTTTTTTGGATTCAGGAGTTCTCAAAACATGTAATCTTGGCACTGAATCTTTGCGCGTTGTACATATGCACTAGAGAAAGTAGAAAGAAATAAAGTGATCAATAAAGATGAACTAACAATGGAGGAAGGGAAAAGAAGAGTAACTTGCGAGCCTATATATAGCAATAGTGTTTGTCATTGCTGGTTTAAGCAAACTGGCTGTCACACCGGAAATTGCGTATCCTCGCAAATATGTACGGCTTTATTTGCATATGTGTCGAGCTCGTCATTAACACGTGTTTTCGGGGCAGGTGGCATGATGGTATGCAGCAGGTGTAAGATGATGATAAGGGCTTACGGTCCATGAATGACATTAGTCACGGCCCCGTATATACCTTTATTAGATTCTCTCTGCTTTGCCTATTCTTATGCAGAGCACCAGTGAGTCTAACTTGGCATATCTCACCTATTGGCAGATTTATCTTATGACCTTATTTATTATGACTTTCTTGCCAACTGCGTTACAGTAAATGTTATTATGCACACAAAAAGCATTTGCAGCTGCCTTTCAAGGTTAATGCAATGCACAAGATGTGGAAAAATCTTATGCGTAAAATCTCAGAGCTTTCTCTATCCTATATAATTTTTTTCAATGTCTGTTCTACAACTTGGCCATACAAATGTGAATTTATCCATATTATACTTGATATGATGAATACTGTGCAAATTACTTCAGTTTGATAGCAATTTATTTTGACTTAAACAACACTGAATTAAAATAATTTATTACCTAATTATATTTTGCACAGTAAAGAGAAATACGGGCACATTTCACAAACAGAACTAATATTTTTAATGTTTAAATTAACTAAGTTTAATACCATATCAGCTGTATATCTTTTTTTATAGGAAGTTTTGTCTGTCTTTAATCATGCTCTAGTTTTCTAAAATTCAACATTAATAAAGAGGATATTACTGGTTGTTTACATAAATTTAAGATATGAAATATGCTGTGCCAATATCAAATACAGGTTTGAACAGTTACTCAGAAAATAAATAAATAAAATACTTATATAAATGTAAGTATTGCCTTTTACCCTATAAAGAGTTTGGGTGATGAAATATAGTCAAAATCTTCACCTTCCATCCTTTAAAGATCTGGTTTAAGCATTAGTGTAGCATTTGTCTAGCTTTTTTATTTTCTCTAGCATACAATGAATAGCTAGAGATGGTATCTATTGTATTGCACCCAAATGTTTATATTCGAGATTTCACCAGAAATATATGTTTTGTTGTGCGCTTATGGACATCATAGCTCAAAAATGAAAAGATCGTTATATACCAAACTAGGTTTTTATTTCTTTATATTTTGTTTTAAAGTATGCAAATTGGTTTTTAGGATCTTCCAAGAATGCAAAATGAGCATTTTCAAGAAATCCTCCACTACAAACTAGCATTTACATGGAAAATTTTTGGAAAGTTGGATTTTCTCAAATAGGGCTCTAACGATATTGATTAAAAGTCATATATTAAAGGTATTTACATCACAAATAACATGCATATCTTGAATTTCCTGGACTAGCCTCTGAAGACCTGCCAAGTTTTGCATATCTGATAAATCGTAAGAGATAGACAAAAGCTACTGCACAAAAAATGTAGATGTCTTTAAACCACATAATTTATGTCATATACTTTTTCTTGTAGAGTTTGCCGTTTTCGAGATATTCCTTTTTAATAGTTTCAATTTTAAATTACGTAAACCCTTCTCAAACAGGAAGTCATCTTTCGTTTCGTCTCTCTTGTTTTACTGTTGGCCATGCACATCGAATCGAATCGAATTTCTATTGTTTCGCATAGCGACCATGTGTACAGGATTGACTATCGCTTTAGCCTAGTGTATTTTTTTATTTCCTTTCTACTTACAAAGAAGCAAGTAATAAGAACAAATCTGCTAATGTTTATCTGGATTAGCAAGATGTAGATAAAAGAATAATCTTTTGCACAAATCGTTTATATGTGGAACAGGTAGAAAAAGTGATATGACTGGAACACGTGAGATTTTTTCCCAGTTATGCCGTTCACAGACAGACAAGTGGAGACAAAATGTTCTAATCGTTCCTTTTTTATTTATGGGTTAAGTTAAAATATAAATCGAATTCATTTTTGCCATAAGTGGTACGTAAAATAATAATAATAATAATAATAATAATAATAATAATAATAATAATAATAATAATAATAATAATAATAATAATATAGTACTTTCCATAATTATCCTCTATCTGTATATGAGTAAGAAAGAAACTATAAGGATTTCATAACTCATACTACGAATAATTTATACGAAGTAAACAGTGATAATAATTCCAATTGACGTTTAATACATCTGTGCTTTAAACAGAATGTTTTATCACACACAACTTGCTGCACATGATCGCAGCCGCACCAGCTGTATCGTCTCGTAACCTCAAACTTCAGACAAGATCCTTGAATAAATTGAATTCTCACGAAAGAAACTTATTATTTAGACTCTAAAACAGAGCTTTATTATTATTATTCACTTACTTCGTCTAAGCAAATTAATATGAAAGGTAATGTCACAATTCTGAATTTCACGGTAAGACATGCTTAAATGTAGAATTATGCATTCAAATATAACTGGAAGTGATGCTTCTTAGAGCGATGCTCAATACTGCCATTTCTTACATTGTTACTTCCTCTACATGGTTTTGTAATGCACCCAAAAATTCGATACCGGGATTTCAGCGGAAATACATGTTTTTGGTTCCCCTGAATCCAAAAAAAGCACTTTTGGATATAGGTCCGTGTGTGGTGTGTGCGTGAGTGGTATTTAAGTTTGGTATCTTCCAAGGATGCGACACGAAGATTTTCAAGAAAATCCCCCCACACCCAACTGCCCTTTACATGGAACTGTTTTAAAAAAAGTTGATGCTCTCAAAAATTGCTCTAACGATTTTGATTAAAATACCGCATATTAAAGATATTTATTTGACAAATAAAATGCATATCTTGAATTCTCGGGGAATAGCCTCTGAAGACTTTATTCTGGATGAATTTTATGGAATGCTGCATAACTGCTAAAACGTAAGATATGGACAAAAGCTTGCTACACAAAAAATGTAGGGCACGTTAAAACACACAATTTATGTTATTATACATTCTTTTCGTGGAGTTGATCTTTTTGAGATATCCTTTACTTTAGTTTCAGCTTTGAAAAACTTACTTTTCTCATAAGGAATTTGTCAGCTCCTGTCCATACAAACAAAGGAACTTCAGTCTCATAGCAATCAGCTTTTGACTATCACTCTAACCTATGATACTCCTTTATTTCTGCTAATGTTTTCTCAAATTAGAATGTAGTAGATAGAAAGTCATGTGAATGGAACACATCAGATTGTGTTTCATCGCTTTCTCTGAGTTTGCAGTAGTATGCCACAGAGGTGCAGCTCTTATCCTGTTGCATCTCAGATGACTAGCGAACACCGAGCTGTTACCTTCCTCACAAAACAAATATGACTCTGAGGGTGAAAGTTCGAAAACACCGCCCGACTCGCTGGTGAAAGGTGAGAATACCGGTGTCATCCAGGTGAAAAACTGAACTTTTTGTTTGAACAGCGCTAATTACCTGGCGAAACAGCGGCGTCATCTACAGAAAGCTGCCTCAAAAGAAACTGTGTCACTTGAATATATACTGAGCTAAATGTCTTATATTGGACAGTGAATTTGTGTTTGGACCTATCTGAAGATATTACTCAACAACATGAACACCACTAAATGCTTTGCAAGTAATGCAACATTAGCACTTGAATTTAATTATTTAAAATTACCTATTTGGCTATGGTTTATTTTAATATATTTTAAGCTTTTATATTTTTCAGATTTATGGATTTTTATCGTACAATGTATCTAGAAGTTACTGTGGTATTTATCAAACGCCTTTCTTCATAGTTCTGTATTAGTAATTTGCTATGGTGCTCCACATTTTCTTCCACTCGAACCAACAGAAAGAATAACCATCAACGAAATTTGGGTATTTAAGCCACATATACTACTTTTTACTTTCTCTATACGCACTATGTACATAGTGTATAGAGAAGGTATTGCACTCCACCCAAAAATTCGATACCGAGACTTCACCGGAAATATATGTTTTAGGGTCCCCAATATCCAAAAAAAGAATTTTCACAAAAAGGTCCGTGTGTGTGCGAGCGTGTCCGTGTGTCAGTGTGTCCGTGTGTCTGTGAATACGATAACTCAAAAAAGAAAAGTCGGTAAAATACCAAACTTGGTATTTAAGTTTAGTATCTTGCAGGGATGCGACACGAAGTTTTTGAGAAAAATCTTCTACTCCCAACTACCCTTTACATGGAACTTTTTACGAAAATTTTGATTTTCTCAAAAATGGCTCTAACGATTTTGATTAAAAGTTCGTATATTAAACACATTTACCTGACAAAATGTAGTATATCTTGAATTTTCTAGAAATAGCCTCTGAAGAGCAGTTTATTCTGGATGAATTTTACGGAATTTTGAATAACTGCTAAACCGTAAGAGATGGACTTACTGCACAAAAAATGTAGAGCACGTTAAAACACACAATTTATGTTATATAAATTGTTTTCGTGGAGTTGATCGTTTCTGAGTTATTCCTTGTTTTTGTTTCACCTTTAAAAAAACTTGCACTTTTGTCAACTCCTGCCCACACAAAGGAACTTCTGTCACATAACAACCAGCGTTTGACTATCACTTTAACCTATGGTAGTCCCTTATTTCGCTTCTACTTACAAGGAAGCAAGTAATCAGACTATTTCTGCTAATGTTTTATGATAAAGTAAATAGACGTATAAGCTTTTTAAGAATAATTTGTTGCAGGGATATAGAGAAAGTCATGTGAATGGAACACATAAAATTTTTGGATACAGGAGACCCTATAAACGTGTATTTCCGGTAAAATCTAGGTATCGGGCAATGCCTTCTCTATACACTATGTACATAGTATGTGTAGAGAAAGTTATATTCCAACCATCTTGACTCTATCGCATGACAGTCTCGAATTTTGTTGCAGATATTAGGCAACCAAGGACCAGGTACCTGTGACAACTACATTAAATTCTAGAAAACTCTGTGGGGAGAATAAAATCGTGAACTTTAGAGAGGAGTAAAGACAGAGTTAGACGGTTTTAATCCTGCCAAAATGGCCGGTAGTTTAGGCAAACAAGGAGGGACCGTACAGGTAATGATATAGTAAGATGATACTCCAGGTATGTACATAACCTCACACTTGTCCTCATGTATGTGTAAACTGGACATGTCAGATAGTCACTTGTCTTGTTTGTTTAGAGCTGCCGTCATTTCCCTTGATGTGTTTTATGCCCTTATACGCTGTGCTACAACAACTCCCGTGGCGAAGTCGTAAAACCTTCAAGGAATTCCAGTATAATTTTTGCCCAAATTATTATTTTAATGAAATATTGTAGTTTGTGACCCTTTTTCGGTTTTTACTTTCTCTACACATTCTATGTACAGTGTATATTGAAGATATTGCACTCCACCCAAAAATTCAATACCGAGATTCACCTAAAATACATGTTTTTGGTCCCCTGAATCCAAAAAATGCATTTTTAGAAAAAGGTCCGTGTGTACGTTTGTGTGTCTGTGGACAGCATAGCTCAAAAACGTAAAGACCGTTGAATACCAAACTTGGTATTTAAGTTTGGTATCTTCCAAGGTTGCGACAAGAAGATTTCCAAGAAAATCCCCCACCCCCAACTATCCTTTACATGGAATTTTTTCGAAAATTTTGATTTTTCAAAAAATGTCTGTTCTTTTGATTAAAATATCCTACATTAAAGATATTTATTACCTGACAAATAAAATGTATATGTTGAATTTTCTCGAAATAGTCTGTGAAGATTACTTTATTCTGGATGAATTTTACAGAATTGTGTATACTTGGCTAAGAGATAGACAACAACTTACTTAACAGAAAATGTAGAGCTCTTTAAAACACAAAATTTATGTTATATATATTTTTTTCGTGGAGCGGATCGCTTTTTACATATTCCTTGTATTTGGCTTCAGCTTTACAAACTTACTTTTCTCATACGGTAATTTGTCAACTCTTGTCCATAGAAACAAAGGAACTTGAGTCACATAGCAACCAGCTTTTGACTAATACTTTAGCCTATGGTACTCCCTTATTCCCTTCTACTTGCAGTAAAAAGAAGCATAAAACTTTTAACTATAATTTTTTGCAAATATGTAGAGAAAGTGATGTGAATGGAACACTGTGCAGTATTGTTGTTTAGCTAGTAATTACGTGTATAACTGAGTTGTTGCAACTTTTAACGTATTGCCTTGCCCATGTTGACATGCTAACGAGAGCCCAACTTCAGCATTTCACACCTGTCTATTAGTCTAGTGGAACAGCAGCCGTAAGTGTGGCATACAATAATGCTGATTTCACAATTAGATAAAATACCCTTCCCCAGCTTTCTCAAGGTTTAAACTAAACCCTCCCATCTCCATCCCCGACTAGATTAAACCCTAAGATCACGGAAGAGTGATGCTAATTTATGCAGAGATTTGTGGTTTTCATCTGATGAAATGTCCCAAGTAGGGCCATAACAAACTGTAGACTTCATAGACGCAGTATCATTCATGAACTCTTTCAACCGTCTATAAAACCATAGAGAATTTAAAGCTATAGACTACAAAAAAAAATCTGATGTGTTGCATACACATGACTTTCTCTACATCCCTGCAAAAGTATTATTAAAAATCTTATGTTCTTATTTACTTCATACTAGTCGAGAAAGAATTAGCAGAAATAGTCTTATTACTTACTTCCTTGTAAGTAAGAGCGAAATAGCCATAGGTTAAAGTGATAGTCAAAAGCTGGTTGCTATGTAACTGAAGTTCCTTTGTATGCATGGACAAGAGTTAACAAATTCCTATATGAAAAAAGTATGTTTTTCAAAGCAGAAACGAAAAACCAAGAATATCTTAAAAGTTATAAGCTCCACGAAAAAATGTATATGATATGAATTGTGAGTTTTATCGCGAGTTACATTTTTTTGTAGAGTAAGTTTTTGGACATCTCTTACGGTTTAGCAGTTATGCATCATTCCGTAAAATTTATCCAGAATAAAGTAGTCTTCAGAGGCTTTTCCCAGAAAATTCAAGATATACATTTTATTTGTCAGGTAAATATCTTTAATATACGATACTTTAATCAAAATCGTTAGAGCCATTTTTAAGAAAATCAAAAATTTTGAAATTTTTCCCATGTAAAGAGTAATTTCGGATGGGGTGATTTTCTTGAAAATCTTCGGGTCGCATCCTTGGAAGATACCAAAGTTAAATACCAAGTTTGTGCTTGACGGTCCTTTCGTTTTTGCACTATGCTGCCCACTGACACACGGACTTTTTTCTATTTTTTTGGATTCAGAGAAGGCATTGTAATGCACCCAAAAATTCTAAACCGAGATTTCGCCGGAAATACATGTTTTGGGTCCCCCTGAATCCAAAGAAAGCATTTTTGGAAAAAGGTCCGTTTGTGCATGTGTGTGTCTCTGTGTGTATGTGTGGACAGCATAGCTCAAAAATGAAAAGACCGTTAAATACCAAACTTGGTATTTAAGTTTGGTATTTTCCGAGGATACGACACGAAGATTTTCAATAAAATTCCCCCACCCCAACTACCCTTTACATGGAACTTTTTTCGAAAACTTTGATTTTCTCAAAAATGGCTCTAACGATTTTGATTAAAATATCGTATAATAAAGATTTTTACCTAACAAATAATATGTATATCTTGAGTTTTCTGGGAATAGCCTCTGAACACTTCTATAATCTGGATGAATTTTACGAAATTTTGCATAACTGCTAAACCGTAATAAATGGACAAAAACTTACCACACAAAAACTGTAGAGCACATTAAAACACACAATTTATGTTATATAAATGTTTTTCGAGGAGTTGATCGGTTTTGAGATTTCTTGTTTTTAGTTTCAGGTTTAAAAAACTTGCGCTTTTCTCATACAGGAATTTGTCAACACGTGTCCATACAAACAAAGGAACTTCAGTCACCTAGTCACCAGCTTTTGACTTCACTTTAACCTATGGTACTCCCATATTTCGGTTCTACTTACAAGGAAGCAAGTAATGAGACTATTTCTGCTAATTTCTTCTCGGTTAGCATGAAGTAAATAGAAGAATAAGCTTATTAACAATAATGTTTTACACAGTATTGAAAGTTATGTGAATGGAACACAGATTTTTTTTGGTAATGAAGTAATAGCTCATGAACTTGCCATGCGCCACTTTGGCTGACGGTATCGAACTGGGTCACCGTCTTTGGAAGTGAACGGTCTAGTCACTTGAGTACTGAGCTGCAATGAGGAGCAAAAGAACTTGAAAATAAAAATGTCGAAGCGATGCCAGAACTGACGCCGAATAGAAAATTATTCTGAATTCATTGAAAGGCGGCTTGAGATTCTGAGTGCTCCCGGTCAAACGTCACGACGTGCATTGACAGGTTGTATAAAATGTTGAATTGCTAGGCGTGCTGCTATGAAACTACAATATCCCATACAAATGACACTCACACAATCACAGGCACGAGGATAATTTTTCATAGCATTAGGGAAAAGAAATGAGCAAGTTGGCAGGCCTCGCCCGACGCACCTTGCTCACGTACCTGAGGTCGCAATCTCTCGTGCACACCCAGAGAGGCGCACTTCATATTAACCGCTCCAAAACAAACTGTGTGAATGGACAAACCCGCCTTCATTTACAGACAATTAACATTCACCTTCTGATCACAGTTAAAAGTGCAAATAGAACAAAGATTGCGGGGAAGTGAGTCCTGTCTGCGATACCTTGCACTTCAGGCAGGCGCACACCTTTCCCCAAACCCTTTGTACACTCAAACACATTAGATATACGCCTGGAAATAATACATATCGTAAGTCGGGTTTTTTTTTTGCTGTCTCCGCCCATGTCTTCCACCTGTTTGGTCACCGGTTGTCGACTCCGAAGAGGCCTATCATATAGCCTTGCTATGCTGTTAAATCGTATTCGACAAAGCACGTTTCCGAAGGGGAAAATGGGGTTAACATGAAACGTAACTTGCGACTGAGTTTCGAACCAGTGATCCCCAAACTCTAGGGTTTGGGCCATACCTGTCACCGGGTGATACAAAATTAGGTTAATCTTTTCTCTGAAGTTCTAATGCCAAAGTAATTTGCTTACGCGGTGAACAAAATTAATACACATGCTATAGAAATCTACCTGTACAAAGGGAGCGTCGAGCTGGGTTGAAGGATGAAGCGGTGGATTGCCCAATCGATTTTGCCTTTCACCTGGTATGTTGTGCCAATGAATATCGTTCACATTTTCAGCAAAATCACAGCGCTAGGCGTCTTTGTGTATACAATCACAGTTCTTAAGCTCCAACATTGTAAGAAGTTTAGATGCACTTCAATACTGGCGTCATTAAACTGCAAGTATGTATATTTACAACCCATTATAAGAGTACTGCAAAAAAAAACTAAAATACCACTATAGGTGTGCGCAAGCTTTTATGGTTTCTGACTTCACATGCAAAAAGAATAGAGAAACTATATAATTGCAATAATGGTTGTTTTGTTTCTTGTGTAAACTACCAACGCCTTTAAATTTTCAGTCGCAGATTTAATCTGAGGAAATGTTCTTGTCATTTTTCCTGATTCTTCATTTCTTTCTTTCTTTCTTTCTTTACCTAGCCGTCATTCATTCCTTTCTTTTTTCTTTCCTTCTGATGCGCGATAGCAGACGGTTTCGTTTGCAGCCACATTCGAAGGTCGCGGGTTCGATACCCATGGCCAGGCTAAATGAATGGATTCAAATCATTTGAATAAGTTAAAGACTTTTATTCGATGAAAGCAGCTTCTTAATTGGAATATATAATTCAGTTTTATCCTTAAAAATGAGCGTTTTCGGGGTTTCCTCGGGGGTGGGTTTCTATCATCTTCCAGTCACTCCATTGCGTTCCCAATGCCATTTTATTCATCCATCGTCAGGTTGTTTTTTTAAAGTTTGGAATTTTCGGTATAATGCACGATGCATGCAGTATGTAAATGAAAACTGATCCTCAATGTGACTATCTCTGTCCCCCAACTTCCCCCCCCCTCGAGGTCTGTATTCCTTCTTTTTTTTTCGCTCTTTCTTTTTTTTTCTCCAATATACTCCATTTCATACATATGGCATTTACAAGCAGACAAACACCCAAGCGCAAGGGGAGACTCGAACCCACGATCCCCTGCGCCACGAAGCACCAAAGCGAAGCGCTTTAGCGAGCGCGGCCACGGGCCGACTTCGTCTGGAGTCGGGATGAGGACGTACGCGGGAGAGGGCTTTAATCTAGAAACTGTATGTACTCTGATATTGCTGTGCTGTTGCATGATTCCGGCCGCCCGGTGGATTTTCTCACGTCATCCCTCCCTCCAGTGCCCCTCATGGTTTCGACCTAGTTTCGGTGCCGAGTCCCCTTCTTCCATATCCTATTCCTGTTCTGGTTTCTAAATTATCTCCCGCCAAACAAAGAGAATAGCATGCCTATACTTACAGCCCACTCTGTTGTGCATCTAGAAACATTATTCTAAATATTATCTACAACAAATGTAGATTGTACTTATACATACTCTGTTTATACAGACTTTTTAAAATGGAAAGAAAAAAAAATGATTGGTTAAGTACGAGGAATCAATTTGAAAACTTCCTTAGTGGACAATTCTGAGTATTGGCGTCTAGTTTTAAAACCCCTTGGGACTAATAATTTAAACAAATTGTCCACTGAGGTATGCAATTAATGCATTCTCCTCCTTGGTAAAAGAAAAACTCAGGAAGAGAGATGAGTTAAAATTCTGATTGCATTCATATCGTATTTGCACTTTAGATATGATCAATTGGAGACACCAGTTACACTGGAGTGATACTCAAAAACGATCTTGGTGAATACTTCATTTCCTTAGGCACGTTCTTCTAATTAACGCCAAATGGTGTGTTCAATCATGGAAACGTTTTAATTTTATATAAATCACAGTTTTACTTTCTCTAGCCCCATAGGGCCCCCTGAGTCCAAAAAAAGCATTTTCAGAAACAGGTCCGTGCATGTGTATATGTGTGTTTGTATGTGTGTGTGTGTGTGTGGACAGCATAGCTCAAAAACGAAAGTCATATCTAACACAAATAAAATGTATATTAACTTGAATTTTCTGGGAATAGCTTTTAAAGACTTTATTCTGGATACATTTTGCTTAATTTGGCATACTTAGTAAACCATAAGAGATAGACAAAAATTCAATTTACAAAAAATGTAGATCTTGCTAAAATATACAAATTATGTCATATACATTATTTTCGTGGAGCTTACCGTTTTCGAGATATTCCTTGTTATTATTTTCAATTGTGAAGTACTTATACTTCTCTCAGACGGAAGCGTCCGTTTTTCTTTTGTTCAGCTCCTGGCCTAGCAAAGAAGCGATTTACAATGACAATCGCATAACGACAGCTTTTAAAACATTTAGCGATCACTTTAGCCTAGGCATTCCCTTAGTTCCATTCTACTTATAAGGAACTAAGTAATAAAATTCTGCTTATGTTTATCTCCGTTAGCATGGTGTTGAAAGAAGAATTATCTTTTGTAAGAAGTCTGTTTATAGAGTAACTAGAGAAAATCATGTGAGTGTAAACGCATCATATTTTTTCCAAACCGAAACGTTAAGTTTGTGTAACTTCAGTCATCTAAATGCGGGTGACAGTACACTAATAGTTTCTCGTGAAAGCTAAAAATTGGGCGATGACACCAAGGAAGGCCACGGACTTCCCTTTGTGTAATGGGGTACGGGGATGGTGCCGCGATGTCGCCCAGTCCGTTGTATTTTTAGAGATTTCTTCTCTTTCCCTATGTGTTGCCTTGCTTGATGAGACAGCCACCGAGCCTAGTTCCTGTCCCGCTCCACTGCAGACAGACAGACAACAAGATGACTCTTGGCTCACCTCAATGGTCATCTATGCTCAGCATCCGGAAACCTTTCATCTAGGGGTCGCTGCAACTTTTCGGCTTAATGAATGAAAATGACTAAGCGGAAGAAAACGATATGTTAAGTTTGATATTTCATAGAAATTGTTTGTAAAAGGGCCTTTTTTTTCCCCCAACCTCCGATAGACTATAAATAAAAGACAAGTTCATAGAAACTATTATTTTATTACTATACGTTTTGTACACCTGTAGTTACTTTTCAACAACTTTACGGAAAACAATGAGACATTTATCGTACCTGTGCACAAGCTTTGCAATGCGCACTTCAAAAAATGTTGCCGCCAATGATTTCAAATGAGCATTGACATTGTTTTGAAGATCTTTGTACGGAGAGCCATTCAAAACAAACGAGGAATGCAGACTTCAGGAATTGTGTTGATCCATGACAACGCTCGTCCACACACTGCTGCCACAGCCCATGGGTTCCTTGAACAATTTCAATGGAACATTTTCATCCGCCGTACAGTCCCGACCTCGCACCCAGCGGCTTTCACCTTTTCTCCTAACTGAAGACGTGGCTAAGAGGGCGGCCCTTTCAAACCAATGAAGATCTTCAACGTCAATGCTCATTTGAAATCATTTGTGGCAACATTTTTTGAAGCTGGTATTGTGCACAGGTACGATAAATGTCTCAATGTTTTCGGGGATTATGTTGAAAATTAACCATAAGTGTACAAAACTTTTAGTAATAAAATAATTGTTTTCATGAACTTATCTTTTATTTATAGCCTATCGGAGGTTGAGAAAACACGGCTTTCCTCTGAAACTAACTTTTTGACTAAGATTTACAGTAACAGTATCAACGATTAGGGGACAGGAATGAAAATGTTTTATGTGTATCATAGGATAAGATAAAGTATATGCACCACTCTGACTGTTGCCAAAAACTAACGAAATAAAAAATACCAAACTAACTCAGAAGCATTCAGAACTTGAGGTGGTGAAAATTGTAGTGCCAATTTTTAGCCTATAGTAGATGAAGTAAAATTCATTTGAAGTAGAGTTCATCTGTAATATTTTTATGGCTGCCCCTTCTCAATTAGTGTGTTCTTATTCAATTTATTGTCTAGCAGTTCAGTGTATAGACCGTTGATGTTGTTCGCTTCCCATATATTAATGCTAACGGTTTATTTAGTTAGTGAAGTACGATCGCACGAGTTGATCTGACATGCGAATCATTTCACATATAAAGATGTATTTATATCTACTCCATCCTTTCTGAGTTGAACGCTTCTATTACATTTATTTTCCCTGTAGAAGCTCTGTATTTACAAATCATGGCTTGGTAAGAATGACAAGCTCGAAGGAGTTTCGACGGATCTGTCCTGACAGAGACGTTAAGATAAGAGTAAAACTGAAAAAATTCAACCTCATAGCCAGGATTTGAACCAGAGGTATCCTAGCCTCTGACCGGTTGGTCTAATTATGAGCTGCCATAGCCAATGCCGACCAGACATTAAATTCCCCAACTGCCTCTCATTTTTTCAAATTCATTTTTAAATGGTTTTTAACCAACTTTTGGTCAATGAGTTTTAATTAATTTGATCCCAGGCGACCGCATGTGAGATTTGTGGTGGACAAGAAGTCGCAGGGGCGGGTTTACCCCGCTATCACATTCCGTATGATTTGGACCACTTAGCTTTAAGTGCTAATATCTGGACAGAAAACCTTCGTCGCAGTCCACAACTTATTTCAACGTGTTAATGAGATGAACTATTATAGTTTTCAGGGTTAAGTTTCAGCTATATAATTTGCACATTATAATTATAGTTTTTTTTTCTAAGACCTGTAATTTGGCTTGAGAGGATGTGTAAAGTTGACTACTGTATAATCAATTTATTCACTTTTCATGATTGAAATTCACAATAACACTCAATTTAGACCTGGAATAAACATTATGTATATTATTATTTTATTCAAAATATCCGAGTGGAGTAGATTACCTTTAACAAAATTATTACCACCTTACATGAGCTTCACCAAAGTTTTTGTGGGCACTTAATATTTTCAAGTTTTTGTTCTCAATTAAGGTGGATTTCACTGATCACCTCACAATGCACCTATCACGAAAGCACATTTATATCAGCACATTCTTCATGAGACCATCCTTTGCATTTATTGTACTGTATCCAGTCTTCCACGTGAGATTTCCCACAAATAACACAAAAAGTTTCTTCTGAGTTTTTATTTTCATCTTTACCAAAATTGAGTTTCTTTTTAGGCTTGACTCTAGAAGTATATGTTAGGGGCTCTCACTATCATTTTTAATTTCTCTATACACACTATTTACATAATGTATAGAGATGGTATTGCACTCCACCCAAAAATTCGATACCGAGATTTCACCGGAAATATAGGTTTTAGGGACCCCAATATCAAAAAAAAAAAAAAAGCATTTTCACAAAAAGGTCCGTGTGTGTGTGTGTCCGTGTGTCCGTGTGTTTGTGAACACGATAACTCAAAAACGAAAAGTCGGTAAAATACCAAACTTGGTATTTAAGTTTAATATCTTCCAGGGATGCGACACGAAGATTTTGAGAAAAATCCCCCCACCCTCAACTACCCTTTACATGGAACTTTTTTCGAAAATTTTGATTTTCTCAAAAATAGCTGTAACGACTTTGATTAAAATTTCGTATATTAAAGATATTTACCTGACAAATAAAATGTATATCTTGAATTTTCTGGGACTAGCCTCTGAAGAGTAGTTTCTTCTGGGTGAATTTTACTGAATTTTGAATAACTGCTAAACCCTAAGAGATAGACAAAAACTTACTACATAAAAATGTAGAGCTCGTTAAGACACAACATTTATGTTATATAATTTTTTTCGTAAGTTCGTCGTTTTTGAGACATTCCTTATTTTTGGTTTCGGCTATGAAAAACGTATACTTTTCTGATACAGGAACTTGTCAACTCCTATCCATATAAACAAAGGAACTTCATTGACATAGCAACCAGCTTTCGACTATCATTTTAACCTATGATAGTCCCTTATTTCGCTTCTACTTACAAGATAGCAAGTAATAAGACTACTTCTGTTCATTTTTTCTGATTAGCATAAAGTAAATACAAGCTTTTTAAGAATACTTTGTTGCAGGGATATAGAGAAAGTCATGTGAATGGTACAAATCAGATTTTTTATGAAGGTCATAATGGCCCAAGGCCATGCGTGGTCATCTTGTCGTAACACCAGCTGTCATCGAACTGTTGTTTCTGGACCACGTGACATTCGTTGTCGCACGGTTGAAAAGCCACAACTGACCGCAGTTGGCAGTACCTGAGGGGAAAAACTCGAGTTCGAGACATGGTTTGCCGATCACAGATCCTGCCACCGCCCAGAAGTAATTAAAAGGTCGGTATACACTCTCTCAGTGGTACCTGAGAGGAATCTGCAGACTGGTGTTGTTAACTTTTAACACGTCTGCAGCACCACTTATTTATGTCTTCTCTGCAGATGTTTCTGTAGATAAAGAGAGAATTGTAATGTTCACTTAACCGTTCCACAGCTGCACTGCGGTCACCTCTTCACACTTATAAACTTCGATATGGAAGCTACTTCAAAGCGAACGTTTCAAAATCGATTATTCCAAAAGACTAATCAATTATTCTATTCTAACAATATTTTCATTCAACCTAAAGAGGAATACCATTTTTGTTGTAAACCTGTATTCTATTTTCCATCGAGGTTGACTATAACACAATTGCGTAAACCCTAAGAAATATGCGTTTAGAATTTTGATTAGAAAGGCTTTCAATTTTTACTCTGACACTAAAAATGATGAGGGATGTAGTCACTAAATTGACATTAGCTAAATTGTTTTAGTTATTCCTTTCAAAAAAGTATTCAAGTGCTTTTAAAACCTTCCTTTAAAATCAATATCAAGAGTACTGGCACACTCTGGACACTTTTTGGTTAAATTAACTTTCATATCACAATATTACATTACTCAGGACTATTCTTATCTGATAAATTATAGTCAGGAAGTACCAGCATAACACATTATTGAATCGTTTAATACAAACTGAAACATATTTGGTCCTTATTGGGCTAATTTTGCCCAACTTTTGAAAATATATTGTTTTATAAATATATACATATTATTGTATTTTATATTATATATGTGAATATTGGAATCATTGCTGCATTTTATAGTAAAGAAACTCGAAATATGGAGAAACTATTCATTTTTAGATTATGAAACTTCAATACTCTGAACACAGTGCCCTTAAATATACAAGATTTCCCCAATTTTGAGCCCCCATTATAAGAGAGTGATAATTTATTATATTTCATATTGGATGCAGTATAAAGTAAGCATATTTTTTTCAAGTATAGTTTTTGTTATATTTTACATCCTTTTGTAATGTGATACTACTAACTCCAATTTTCACATTAGAAATAATATAAAACATGTGTGTATATTTAAAAAATAATATATTATCAAAAGCTGAGCCAAATTTAGCCCATTATGGGCAAAATTAGCTCCAGTTTGTGGTAAAAAGTTTTATGGTGTATTATACTAAAACTTCCTGAATATAAAATACCAGATAAGAATAATCCTGATTAAAAGTTTTATGCAATATTGTAATTTGTAAGTTAGATTAACCAAAAAGTGTCCAGAATTAATACAATTACTTGGAATGAAAGTTGATTTGGTACAAAATATATTACTAAAATATGTGTATTTCTAAGGCTGTTAACTCCAGCTAACTTGTATGCAAAAATTTCTAAATATGTAGTTTTTTTAATTACTTATTATCACTTCAACTAACAGATCATGTCACGACTACTCGAAAAATTTGTGTACAGGCATATTCGGGTGCTGATCACACTGTCATTCTGTCTTCATTAAATTTAAACCTGTTATCAAATTCCAGATATTGGAAATGAGATAAATGATAACTTCATATTTGAACTTTCATCTCTAAGCCCAATTATGCTTGCGCAGAAATACACTTTTTGCTGTGATAATTTCTTAAATAATTATGTGAAATTAAAATATAATGGTTTAATGTAACTCAAATCCTTGTATATGGTTTTTGTGATAAGACAGGTATAGATGATTTTTAGCATTTCATAGCTGCAATATTTTGAGTAATAGATCGTTTTGTACATTAGGATCTTTCGTCGCTTAACATACGGGAATGTTTCGGTTTAATTCTTTGGTCAGAGTCTTTTAAGACAATACAAGAGCAAAGGTAGAAAAAAGATCCCCTAGTTTATGCTCTAACCACTGAGCTACCACGGAAACATTCCGACACGACTTTAAATTTGGCAATGACTCGAGATTTTCTAGGTAAACCACAAGGAGATGTGAATTTATTTTGAGATGACATTAATCCAATAGCGACTTACAAGTAGGTACCTACTTTAAGTCCCGGGATTCATGGTTACAATCATTGTAAATACTCGTATATTGTTTCTTCCATCTTTTTGATGGAGACGAAGAAGCCCATGGTTATAATCCCAGCTATGGCGTTGAATTTCTCAGTCTGACTCTAGCTTTCCAATTTAGTTTAAGATTACTGAAGAACGACCACTCGGCTCGAAGAGGAAAACAAACACGAATCGTAATGAACTAACCTTTCGTTGTAAGTGGAATATCAATTTGATTTCTAATATACAGATGATTAACCTTTTCACTGCTAACATATTTTTATGCGAGAAACACCTCCTCGCTGGGTTAAGGGGACACTATAGTGAAAAATTGCTATAAATCCGAAATTTGGTTTGGACCAATAACATTTCGCCATAAGTTTTGTGTATTTCAAGTTGAAAATGTAATAATATGCTCTACTAAATAACAAAACGAGTGTAGTAATGTTTCAAAATGTACAATAAAGTTCTCACACCGGGTGCTTCTACCTGCTCCGTTATCGTCCAAGCATGATGTGCCAGCCATTATTTAACCTGGGCCCTCCCCATCTAAACCACAGAGATAGAGCGCCCAACGGGTCTCCCCACATCACATCATCAGCGTATTTCCGGCCGTGAAATACAGACTGTTTTGGCGGCAGGTATTGCTTGTCTTGGATCAAAGTGACTGCTCGACACGACACGACACGACACGACACGACACGATATTACCGGCTGGCTGAGATTCAGAGTGTTTCTGCTGCGTGCCCACCCTCAACAGGGTTTTACCGCAGGGATTTTATTTCGGAATAGATTTAAAAGGATCGCTTTTCAACTTTTAGGATGGATGTGGGAGTAAGGAGGTAGCATATTGCTCCCCAAAAACTGTTCTTAGGATGCAGTGACCCTTCTGCACCTCTGGTGTATGGTGTTTTAAAAATGTAATAATAAACATATTTTTTAAAATGTTGGGGGATGAAAATTTTGAAGCTAGTCACCTCTTGGTGAGGTAGAAATGTAACTCAGCTTTTGGTGCTGATGGGTTTGCTCCAGTGTTGTCTGGTGTGCCCGCAAGCCATGCGGGGAACCCGATGACGCCTGAAGCGGCGTGTTCTTGGATTTGGTCACCAAGAGACCTAAGCAGGATGCTCTGATGATGAGTCAAATTGTCGCAGAATTTTGTGGCCCCGTGTCTAAATTCGTCCTCCACATATGATAGTTGCAGTTTTCCTTTAGTTTATATTACTCGGAATGAATGTTTACAATCCGTGAGAGTTGACAGATATAATTAATTTAAAAATTGCTGCAGCAGAATATAAGACTTCTAATCGCTCAGGATGTTTTCCCGAGATCGAGTTATCTCGACAGTAGCCCTGAAACGGTTAATAACTGATATAAGAGGGATCATAACTGATCAGGCCTCACGAACTGTCCTCCGGGTTGGGAGCTGTCGCGGTCCACTTTGTATTGTTACTGCAGGATAATAACAAGTGAATGCAGCAGCAGTCTCGGCCAAATGCCAGATTTTCCAGAGCGACACGCACGCCCGTGTACAATTCCTGCACAGATAGATAGGTCATGCCAACCACGTGTGAAAGAACGTCCGATTGTCTGCCACCGTCTGGCAGAAAGTCAGCTCTGTAGGGACATTAGCGAGCAGCGCTTCGGAAAATTAATGAAGGCAGGCTCGTGTAGACGTCTGCTTGTTTAGCCTACCCTGCTCTCTTTAGAGAATAAATTGAGTTCTGGCATCCGAACTTTAGTCGCGGTGCGGCATGTCAATGAAATGACTGAATTTTACGTGCTGCCATTCGCTAGTTAACGTGCTCAAGGGTCAAGGATTTGTCCATAATGCCCAAGAAAGACACAACACCAAAGTCAGAAACTAAAACCAAATCTTAAATGGTGTACAGCGTTTAACTTCTGCTGTGAAATAATCGTATAGCATTGGTATATTTATATGTACATATTCTTATGAACATATTTTTAAAAATATGATCTGCTCCATTCGCATGACTATCTCTACATATCTGCAACAAATTATTGTTATAAAGCTTATGCTTCTATCTACTTCATGCTAATCGAGAAAAAATTACCAGAAACAGTCTTATTACTTGCTTCCTTGTAAGTAGAAGCGAAATAAGGGAGTACCATAGGTTACAGTGATAGTCAAAAGCTGGTTGCTATGTAACTGAAACGCCTTTGTTTGTATGGACGGGAGTTGACAAATTCCAGTATGAGAAAAGTATAAGTTTATTAAAGCTGAAACCAATAACAAGGAATAACTGAAAAACGATCACCTACACGAAATGCTATAAATTGTGTGTTTTATCGTGATCTACATTTTTTGTGTAGTAAGTTTTTGTCTATCTCTTACGGTTTAACAATTATGCAAAATTTATAAAAATCATCCAGAATAATTTTCTAGAAAATTCAAGATATATATTTTATTTGGCATGTAAATATCTGAAATATAAGAGATTTTAATCAAAATCCTTAGAGCCATTTTTGAGAAAATCAAAACTTTCGAAATGTTTTCCATGTAAAGCGAAAGCTCGGTATTTAATGGTCTTTTTGTTTTTGAGCTATGCTGTCACACACGCGGACCTTTTTATAAAAATGCTTTTTATTTATTTATTTATTTTTGGATTCAGGGAGACCCAAAACATGTATTTCCGTTAAAATCTCGTAATCGAATTTTTGGGTGCAATACAATACTTCTCTATACACTACATAGTACGCGTAGAGAAAATCAAAATGCCGTTAACATTGTGAAGGCTCCCCAAACAAAAAGGTATATAATAAATGAGTCCCAAAACCGCGCAGATTACCCCAAATAGCCAAAGTGGCCCTTTGTTCTTCTAACGTGCTCCCTAGGAGTGAAGAATATGGTAGAGACCCGTAGGGCGCCTAAATCCGGGTATTCACATGCACCAGGTAGGCTAGGTTCCTAACGATTCCAGATTCGAAAGCATCCAACGCCGTTCAAGCCTGTTCATAGTCCCAGACACGGGACCGTCAACATTTCAATCGTCGCCAGAGAGGAACCTCGCATCCCCACCGTCCAGTCAAAAAACTCTGTAACATTATTGCCTGTTACTTCAGCACTAAAAGACACGATGATGAAGGATATTATGGACAGGAATGTCATGGTAGGCATTAGCCTACCGACCTATAAAATCCACGAAAAAAACCATAGTCAAAATGGTCGCCGGGAATCGAACCCATGACCTTCCGAATGGAAGCCTCACATGTTAACGCGGGGCCATCCCGCTTGGCTCTGCAAATAAGCAGGCTACTGGGCCGACAACAGCCAATTCGTTCAATTTTCCTATGAGTAAGAAGTAATTGTGAAATTAAAGAAACTAATTGTAAATTATTTCTGAAGCCTGAGTGCTTGCATTTATCTCTAATACCAAAAAATAGGAAAGAAGAGAGCAAAGAAACAAGAGTGAAGAAAGAAAGAATAAAAAAGGAAAAAGGGCCGCTACCAGAACTTTAGCAGCAGTTATCTATTCTACTTCTTTTATACGAGGTTCCGGAATAGTTTCACACATACGGACGGAGAAACAATTTGACATAGGCACTAGTGACCTAAAAGAAACAAAGGAAAGATTTAAGTAGCATATTGAATTATTGTTGTTATTATTATTATTATTATAGTACGAAGTTACATTATCATAGGAATTAAATGAACTAATATAATTAAAATAAAATTGATGCACTTCATATAAAAGCTGGATAATTCAATTTATTGTTTAAATTTTGAGAGATTTGAATTAGCCCCACCTAATTAATGCTATGTTTGTAGTGGTGGTATTAGAGTGCCATAGGTCTAAGCGATAGTCAAATGTTGGTTGCTTTGTGACTGACTGTCCTTTGTTCGTATGGATAGAAGTTAGAAGTTGACAAATTCCTCTATGAGAAAAGTAGGTATGTTTTTTAAAGCTGACACCAATAACAAGGAATATTTAAAAAACGATCAACTCCATGAAAATACTATATGACATAAATTGTGTGCTTTAACGTAATCTACACTTTTTTGTGTAGTAAGATTTTGTCTATGTCTTACCGTTTGTCAGTTATGTAAAATTCAATAAAAACCACACAGAATAAAGAGATCTTTGGAGGCTATTCCCAGAAAATTCAAAATATATGTTTTATTTGTGAGGTAAATATCTTTAATATACGGTATTTTAATCAAAATTGTTAGAGCCATTTTAGAGAAAATCAAAATTTTCGAATTTTCTTCCATGTAAAGGGTATTTGGGGTCGGAGGAGTTTCTTCAAAATCTTCGTGTCGCATCCTTGGAAGATACTAAACTTAAATACCAAGTTTGGTATTTAACGGTCTTTTCGTTTTTTTAGCTATGCTGTCCACACACAAAAACACACTTACACACAAACAGACAGACAGACAGACACACACATGGATCTTTTTCTGAAAATGATTTTGGTTTCAGGGGGTCCTAAAACATGTATTTCCACTGAAATCTCAGTATCGAATTTTTGGGTGGAATACAATACTTCCTTTATACACTATGTACATGGTACCAATAGAGAAAGTAAAAATTAAGAATGAAATTGTCTTCAGAAAGGTTTCAGTTTATCAAAAAAATGTAAGTTAGTTAAAATATTTTTGAAGAGGTAAGGCTTTAGTGTAAGATTAAATTTACAACGTTCTGTGACGTCCTTATATAGCATATAGAATAACGAATTTTACACGATCAAGCTATCCACAATTTCTGAGCTGAATATAACGGCACCATATTTTTAGTGTCCCAGCTACTACTTGAGCATTTAGGATGACAGTTTCTCCAACTTTAATAAGTATCTACATAGACTAAGGAATTTAGTCGACGTGCTTTCGGCGGTAAAATGCACTAAGGGTTTTTTCTCAGAATCACTTAGCAAAGAAAGACGCGAACGGATGATTACATTGATTGATGAAAAAAGTAAGTTGCAGGCTCGTCGCTTGCAAGAGGCTATTCTACAATCTTGGACACAAAAAAATAAAAAAAATGTTATTCACAATATTCCGTTTGAAATGGACAGCATTAGCATAAGGATGATGTTCACATGTTTATGGTAACGTCATTCGCCCACAGTGAAAGGCGTTGGAGACAAAGAAACGTGCAATGGTGGTCCAACTACTGGAAAGAAAAACGCTTGGCCTCCTGGTAGCAGGATGATTGTTGGTTCTAAGTATAGTAGGCGCTGGATCACTGTCTGGAGTCACCCTCGTGTGTGTATGTTTGTGTGTGTGGCTGCAGCCAAAATAGCCCCGACACCCTCCCTGGTCCAGGACGTCTAAAATAACTAGACACTTTCCTTCTCTTCAGGCTCCTTGAGGAACAAGACTGCCTTCACCTCGACTGGCCTCTCACACCTGGAGCGGGCAGACGACCATGTCTCGTCCATTCGGAGATATGTGTAACATATTATTCACCTAAACATATATGTCATTCTTACCAAATAGAAAAAATCTGATGTGTTCCATTCACATGACTTTCTGTACTTCTCTGCAACAAATTATTGTTAAAAAACATATGCTTCTATTTATTTCATTCTAATCGATAAAAATTACAAGAAACAGTCTTATTACTTGCTTCCTTGTAAGTGGAAGCGAAATAAGGGAGTACCATAGGTTAAAGTGATAGTCAAAAGCTGGTTGCTATGTATCTTTCAAGGATACGACACAAAGATTTTCAAGAAAATCCCCCCACCCAACTACCCTTTACAGCGAACGTTTTTCGAAAATTTTGATTTTCTCAAAAATGCCTATAACGATTTTGATTAAAATATTATATATTAAAGATATTTAACAGAGAAATAAAATGTACATCTTGAATTTTCTGGGAATAGCCTCTAAAGACTACTTTATTCTGGATGAATTTTACGGAATTTTGCATAACTACTAAACCGTAACAGATGGACAAAAACTTACCACACAAAAAATATAGAGTACCTTAAAACACACAATTTATGTGATACACATTTTTTTTCGTGGAGTTGATTATTTTTTGAGATATTCCTTGTTATTTGTTTTAGCTTTGAAAAAGGTATACTTTTCTCATTCAGGAATTTTTCAACTCCTGTCCATACAAGCAAAAGAACTTCAGCCACATAGCAGCCAGCTTTTGACTATCACTTTAACCTACGCTACTTCCTTGTTTCGGTTCTACTTACAAAGAAACAAATAATAAACTATTCTGCTAATTTAAGATATTTAATATTTTTGAAGGGATGTAGAGAAAGTGATGTGAATGGAACACATCAGATTTTTAGTAATACAGTATTCAGCTGATATTCTTCGAACGGTCTAAGGGAATAGTAAAACATGGACATTCTAAGAGAACATTCAGGTAAGGACCTATCTTATCGGTGGAGGTATGTAGCCATTTATCTGCAACAGGTGTGGCAGAGGTGCAGTTGGATTAGTCAAGAGTTAAACCCACGTCCAGTAGGTCGCTGGTCATCACGTTCGTCATTGTGTAACAGAGGATAAGCCTCTTATCTCTGTGGAATATCTTTTGGCTTAAGACAGACAAATGCCGCTGTGTTACTTTGTATTTTAAAAATGAACACTGTTACAAGTGACAGTTGAAAAACCTGAATTTTAGTTCAAAAGGTTTCGTTTTCTAAATGACGGAAGAAACAGCAAATGTTTAAATGAGTGCCTTATAAGGATACTAGGAAGTGTTGATGGCTTTTCCACAAATCAAAGGGAAGTACTTCTGCTGTTTTAAGCTAGAACCACGAAACGTTATTACACGTTACTATTTGTATTATTTTGTGTTTAATTTATTTTTACTTTCTCTAACCGCGTATGTACAACGTACATAGTGGATAGAGAACATATTGTATTTTACCTAAAAATTCGATACCGAGATGTCATCGGAAATACACGTTTTAGGACCGCCTGAATAGAAAAACACATTTTCAGAAAAAGGTCCGTGTGTGTCTTTGGACAGCATAGCTCAAAGGCGAAAAAACGGTTAAATAGCAAACTTGGTAAATATTTAAGTTTGGTATCTTCCAAGGATGCGACACGAAGATTTTCAAGAAAATCCCCCACCTCTAACTACTCTTTACGTGGAAAAATAAAATAAAAATGCATATCTTGAATTTTCTGAGAAAAGCTTCTGAAGACCTGTTTATTCTGGATGAATTTTGCTGAATTTTGCATAACTAGTAAGCCATAACAAGAACTTACTAGACAAAAAATGTATATCTCGTTAAAATACACACTTTATGTCATATACATTATTTTCGTGGAATTTACCGTTTTCGAGATATTCCTTGTTATTAGTTTTCAGTTGTAAAATACTTATATTTTTCTCAGACAGGAAGTTTTTATTTTGTTCTACTCCTGATCAAACAAAGAAGCGATTTGGAGTGACAATCGCCTAACGGCAGCTTTTAAAACATTTGACTATCACTTTAGCATTGCGCATTTCTTTAATTCCCTGCTACTTATAAGGAACTAAGTAATAAGAACATTTTGCTAATGTCTATCTCGATTAGTATTGTGTAGAAAGAACAGCTTTTGTAAGATATTTTTTCTTCTCTCTTGCTCCTTACACATAACTATATCCATTTTATTTACTGGTAACCTAACCAATAACTAATAATGAGCCATACATCAACAATTACATCTAACTCTACATTATTATGTATCCCAAAAGACTGGCATCTGAGAGGCGCGGTAAGGAATAGCATTCGAGATTTTAGCAACAAAAGAAGAAAGCGCCTCGCTGTAGTAGTCGATTGCATTGCTACCAACACAAAGAACAATAAATTAAGAATAGCTGTAGGTAGCTGTGTGGACGTTGTCAAGGAAGAGTTCTTTGGCCACGATGATGAATTGCTGCCGAGGGGTGTGGATTGAAATCTGGCGGGGTTCGCCCGAGGGTGTGACCCCTGTCAGTCATGCAACCACGTAACAACATGCTCACAAGACCAGAGCTCTGCTCAAACGCGATCTAGTTTGCCAAGTCGTTCAATTTTCACCACAGTAAGAAGTAATTTATTGAGGTTAATGACTACACGTTAATTAACTTTTAGTGTTCTGAACGCTTACGATTAACACCCGTTTTAGGGGCATATAAAAATCTAATGCGTTCTATTCGCATGAGTTTCTCTACATTTCTGCAACAAATTATTGTTAAAAACTGATAATCACTATAAACATGATAATCGAGAAAAAGTTAGCAAAAAGAGTCTTATTACATAGTTCCTTGTAAGTAGAGGCGAAATAGGGAGTATCATAGGTTAAATTGATAGTCAAAAGCTGGTTGATAAGTGGCTGAAGTTACTTTTTTTGTATGGACATGGTAAAAGTGTTTTAAAGCTGAAACAAATAACAAGGAATATCTCAAAAACGACCAAATTCACGAAAAAATGTATTTAACATAAATTGTGTGTTGTTTCTGTTAAGTAAGTTTTTGTCTATCTCTTACGGTTTGCCAGTTATGCAAAACTCCGTAAAATTCATCCAGAATAAAGTAGTGATCAGAAGCTATTCGCAGAAAATTCAAGATATATATTTTATTTGTCAGATAAATATCTTTAATATACGATATTTTAATCAAAATTGTTAGAGCAATTTTTGACAAATTCAAAATTTTCGAAATATTTTCCATCTGAAGGGTAGTTTCGGGTAGGGGGATTTTCTTGAAAATCTCCATGTCGCATCCTTGGATACTGAATTTAAATACAAAAGTTTGATATTTGAGCTATGCTGTCCACTGACAAACACGCGCGCACACACGGACCTTTTTCCAAAAACGAGTATGGAGTATATCGAGGAATAATATTTGTAAAAGTAATGTGTTGCAAAATAGAGAATATATGAATGGAACAAGTCAAAGTTACTTGCTCTTATTTAAGGGACATATTCCACTCAAAAATTCGATTCCGCGTTTTCACGGAAATACTTGTTTAGGGGATCCCTGAATCGAAAATGTCTTTTTTGAAAGAAAAGGTCCATGTCTGAGTGTATGAAAAGTAATACTTACATACAAAGATCTCCCTAAATTCTAAACTTGATATTTGAGTTGAGAAACTTCCAAGGAGACGACATGAAGATTTTCAAGAAAATCCACTGTAAACTGCGATTTACGTGGATCATTTTTTCGAGCATTCTGATTTTCTAAAAAATGTATTTAACAATAATATTTTAATTTAAATACAATGTGTTTAAATTATGTTCATGAATAATAAAATGTGTGTCTTGTGTATTCTGGAAATAGCCTCTGAAAGCTCTTCATTCTGGATGATTTTTGGATTACCTGTAAAGGGTAAAAGAAAGACAAATACTGCACAAAGATGTATATTTACTTACGTAAAATGTATTTTGATTTAATTAAACGGTATCTCACCATTGCATTATTGTCCTTTTTGAAGTCATTGTTAGGTATATATGGAACTTTATTTATAGACGGTTTTTAACTGCTCTGGTTCCCAGCGTCCCATCCTATACTGGGCGTGAAGGACCGCTTATTTTGCTCTCTATCAGGCTTGAGGTTCTTTTACGTGCCGTAAATCTACGTCACAAAACTAACGGCTTTACTTCCCTTCCGAAGGAAGCAAAGTTAAGGATTTTTCGCCCGAAAATATCCATCGTCTTCCGCTGGGTTTAAACCCGCGACCTTGGGTAGATGAAGTTAGCTTGGTAACCAAAATCTATAACAGCCTGCCTAATGAGTGTGGTGGTAACATGTCTGCCTCATGTTCAAAAGGTCATGAGTTCGAATCTCGCTTAGGGTGAGTTACCCGGAAAAGGTTTTTTTCGAGGTTTTCCCTTATCCTGAGAAGACGAATGTCAAGTAACTTGAAACTCCATGGACCCCGAGAACATTTGAGCAGCATTTCACCAATTTCATTCATCGTCCGATATATCCAAGCAGGTTAAAGGACGTTAAGCTTTAAAAAAAAAAAAGAAAAAAAAAAGAAAAAGAAAAGGTGGTGAGTAGTGTACTTGCAATGTCAGGTAATAAGCTTGCTGTGACGTGTCCCTCTTCGGAGGTTCACCCCCCGTACCTTAATGAGACAGCGGAGATTCGGGTTAAGAAGCTGTTCAGGCTGGCCACCCTACCACTGACCACTGACACTCGACCTCCTTGCACACAAATTAATAAATCGATGTTTATTGGGTGTGGTCCCCACAGGGTCATTACGCCCCTCGGACAGGGCCAGGCCCTGCCTTGTTAAACATCTACCCAAAGTTATGATTTATGAAAATTGATGTGCCGGTTACTTTGAAGCGAACAGCTCGCGTGAAGTAACAGTGACAATCTCACGGCTTCCTGAATCACTTAGGTGAGCACTCTGGGCATTTCAATATAATGATGTGCTTTTCTTCCAATCTAGAAGGCGATAGCTATCAATTTGTTAAATACGTTCACAATCGGCATATAAATAGCAAACTTACATATAACAAAAAATCTGACATGACTTTCTTTACATCTTTATAATAAATTCTTGTTAATATGCTTATTCTTCTATCTACTTCATGCTATTCGAGATAAACATTAGCAGAAACGGTCCTATTACTTAATTCCTTGTAAGTAGAAGGAAAATAAGAGAATACAGTAGGCTAAACCAACATTCAAATGTTTAAAAATGTGGTAGCCATGGAAATGAACCGTTTATTTGCGTAGGCAGAAGTTGAAAAGTTCCCGCATAAGAAATATATAAGTATTTTAAAACTGGAACCAATAACAAGAAATACCTTGAAAACAGTAAACTCCACGAAAAAATGTATGTGACATAAATTGTGTATTTTAACAAGATCTACATTTTTTGTGTAGTAAGATTTTGTCTATCTCAACGGTTTAATAGTTATGCCAAATTCAGCAAAATTCATCCAGAATAAACAGGTCCTCAGAAGCTATTCCCAGAGAATTCAAGATATACATTTTATTTATAATGGAAATGACATGTGATATTTTAAAATCGTTAGTTATTTTTGAGAAAAACAAAATGTTCAATTTTTTTCCACTTAAAGGGTAGTTTGGGGTGGGGGGATTTTCTTGAAAACCTTCGTGTCGCATCCTTGGAAGATACTGAACTGAAATACCAAGTTTGGTATTTAACGGTTATGCTTTCCACAGACAAACACGGACCTTTTTCTGAAAAAATTGTTTTGGATACAGGGGGGGCCCAAATCATGCATTTCCGGTGAAATCTCGGTATCGAATTTTTGGGTGCAATACAATACCTTGTCTATACGCTATGTATTTAGTACATGTAATTATTCTATACATTAAGAATGACTATTAATATGCACATCTCTGTGGACTGGCAGTTACGATTTACTCACATTCAACAAGTCCCGAATTCGAATTTCGGCTACCTGGAATAGGATTTATACTGAGGTTTTCCTTCTTCTGAAAATACAATTGCTGAGTAACTCTAAGCTCTACAGACCCCCCAATTGATCATCATTCAAGTTACCAGGTTGAAGGACGTTGAACACCAAGCCACCAATTTTGTATATATTAATGCTAATTTTGATATGTTGTAGCTGAAATATTGTAGGTTTTATCTATATTTTAACATTCTTATTCGGGAATACTTTAAAAAAGATACAGAAATCTTGAAGTTTCAGTTTGGTCTCATCTATCGTCAAGGAAGTGTTGCGACAACCCAGGTGTGGTGAGTTGACAAAGTTGACATGGAAGATAAATGCCAGGCAATAACCTAAAAATGAAGGTGCAGCCAAAAAGTTGGTGCTAATTTATGACATTTCTTCCCACATGCTAAGATACACAAAGCTCCTTTCCATTATCAGGTCGTTATAATTATAAAATTCTCGGCTGGAGAAGGAAGGAATTCTTTTGCTATCTGTCACAACGCAAATTCTTTCAGTGACAGAACAAATAAATATATAAATAACATTAGTAGCTAAACAGAATAAAATTACTTTTGAACTGGTTTCCAAAAGCATTTGTTGAAACAGCACGCACATGTTCGTTCCTCTTAAGCAACATTTATTTATTTCCTAAAATAAGAGCAATGTGCAATAACAATCTTGTATTCGGGCATCCAGAAAGTAACAGACGATTTGGCATAACTAAACAATTAAGAAGGATATCAAACAAACCTTTATTTATAAAGTTACAGAACCTTACTCTATTTCTCAACGTAATCGTCATTGGTATCAACATATTGTCACGTGATACCAATTTTTCAGTAAGGTTTGTTATACTCTTCTACCGCTAAAGATCTGAGCCAAGATGTATGTAAGGAATCGAACCCAGATCTACCACCTTCTGTTATCACTAAACGTAACTCCATGGCAAGACAGTCCACAAGGTACCATGGCCTACCGCCCGGCCGCTGCATCCCCCTACCCGGCCCGAATGGGATGCAGTGTTGGAGGGTGAGACTTGATCAGGTCCTCGAGTCCCTCCTGGCCGGTTGATGTGGTCTTCTCGATCTGGAGCCGCTACTTCTCAATCAAGCACAAGTAGCCGCTCAATTGGTCCCCCAGGGACCTCAGGACCAGGTCTACCAGCGGGGGAAAATTCCGCACGCCGGTACCGGGAATCGAATCCAGGTGTCCCGTTCTAAGGAGACGACTCTTCTGTTATAAGTAGCGTGCAGAAGTGCATATCCATTATATTTTGCTTTACAAAAATGTTTCAATAAGATAAATACTTTCTCCGGCGTCTAGATTTCCGTAGTTCATTCCCCAAAACACCAAATGTTATGATTAGGAGAGGCGTGCCTGAAAAGGCAGCAATTGAAAGCATAAATCTTTTAGATGCGGTGATGGTTGAGCAAACAGAATCTCGTCGCCTTCATCTCTAAAGGGCCGTGCTTTACACGACGCTGCAAACTGCAGCTTCTTCCTCATTTCCTTTCAGAAAGCTTGCTCATAAATCCCGCAAAGATCGTGATTTGTCCATCAAAACCCTGTAACAAGCCAAACACCAACTGGAGTATCGTCCAAAATCCAGTTTTCGTCTCCATACAAACACCAACTGGAGTATCGTCCAAAATCCAGTTTTCGTCTCCATACGGCAGTTTTCATAAGTTAATGCAAATTATGAGCAAAACAGAGAGGCGTCCCAGGGTCATGTGACCTTTCACCAGGGTTCCCAAGCTTTCAAAGAAGCCGCCAGGGGCTTTAACTCTTCAGTTTAGGATCCAACACGTCTATTAAGTTTTACATTGGACACTGCCAGTTATTGGGCAAGACACTGACTTCTGTTTTATGTCAAGTTTTCATTGTATATGCCTTCATACAGTGGCTAAATATACACTTTGTTACTTTTCTCTGTTTTGGTCACCGGAATGCTTTTCTTTCCTTCTTGGAAACGGCAATCCAAACCATGAATATTCTCAACAAATTTATTCAAAGCAATTATAGACCTTACTCTCGAAGTCTGAGTGCATTTAGACCCGAAAAAATCTGATATGGACACTCACACGACTTCCTCTACCCAAGATCAATTATATCTACATCGTAACATTATAAAACATCTAATGTGCTCCATTCACATGACTTTCTCTACATCTCTGCAACAAATTATTGTTAAAAAGCTTATTCTTCTATTTACTTCATGCTAATTGAGAAAAAATTAACAGAAATAGTCTTATTACTTGCTTCCTTGTAAGTAGAAGCGAAACAAGGGAGTATCATAGACTAAAGTGATAGTCAAAAGCTGGTTGCTATGTGACTGAAGTTCCTTTGTTTGTCTGGACATGAGTTGACAAATTCCTGTATGAGAAACGTATAAGTTTTTTAAAGCTGAAACCAAATAACAAGGAATATCTCAAAAATGATGAACTCCGCGAAAAAATGTATATGACATAAATTGTGTGTTTTATCGTGATCTTATTTTTTGCGAAGTAAGTTTTGTCTATCCCTTACGGCTTACTAGTTAAGCAAAATTCAATAAAAATCATCTTGAATAAAGAGGTCTTTAGAGGCCATTCCCAGAAAATTAAAAATGTACAGTATGTAAGAGACTTAATAAAAATCGTTAGAGCCATTTTTGAGAATACAAAATTTTTTCCATGTAAAGGGTAGTTTGTGGTTGGGGGATTTTTTCAAAATCTTCGTGTTGCATCCCTGGAAGATACTAAACTTAAATACCAAGTTTGGTGTTTCACTGACTTTTCGTGTTGCAGTTATCGACACACACGGACACATACACACACGGAACTTTTTCTGTAAATACTTTTTTTTGTATACAGGGGACCCTAAATCGTCTATTTCCGGTGAAATCTCGGTATAAAATTTTTCAATGGAATGCAATACCTTCTCTATACACTATGTACATAGGTCGTGTAGAGAAAGTAAAAATGGGATTAGACAAGGATAAGTTTTGGTAAGATTATTTTGTAGAAGAGTGAGTAAGGAAACTCCAACGAGAGCAAAATATCACATGAATACGTACTTATGCATAATTAGGCAATAATTTCTGTAAAAAGAATCAAATTTACTGAGGAGTTATAGCGAATAATAATTTGCGTTGTTATTTTTTATTATTATTATTATTATTATTATTATCCTATGCAGCTAAGCAACAGCCATATTGGAAAAGGAGTATGAGCTTGAAATTATGCTCACGAATGTGCTGAAGATAAGGACGCCTAGACCCACACTTCGCATCCCACCACATGCTTGTTAAGGCACGCTACAGGCGAGGATGATGTTTATCCAAGTGTTTTTGCGACCGCGAGACGTGAACTCTGAACTTCAGCGTGTAGGGAATGTCAGTCAGGTGCGGCGCTGACCAACAATAAAGAAGCAGCCACAACATAAAGCTGACCGCAGGAATTTGACATTTCGTATCAGAGTTTCTCCTGTACTCAACAAGTATTGCAAATAAATCCAACGGCGATATAGCATAAAGAGTTTATTCTAAATTATACTGGAATAGCTGTACGGCTCGGAAGATAAAATAGATAAGGTATTGAAACTTATAGGATAGGTCGCATGAATGTTCAAGTACTTTGAAATGATGCAAGAACTGAGGGGCATCTTAAATTAGTAAATATATCGAGTGTTTAGAAAGCAATCACTTTTTCCAGAAATAGTGATATTCTCGAAGGAATTAAAGACTTCCGTCGCCCTTTTCTAACTTTCTTCACCTCACTCGCTCACTCACTCACTCAACTCACTCAACTCACTCACTCACACTCATTCACTCTCTCACTCACTAACTTACTCATTAATTCACTCACTCATTCACTCACTCATTTACTCACTTACTCATTCACTCACTCACTTACTCACTTACTCACTCATTCCTCACTCACTCACTCACTCACTCACTCACTAAGTCACTCACTCACTCATTCATTCACTCGCTCACTCATTCATTCATTCACTCGCTCACTGACTCACACTCACTCATTCACTTACACCTACTCACTCATTTACCGTACCATCTCTGATGATGATGATGATGATGATGATGATGATGATGATGATGATGATGATGATGTATGTATTTATTTCTCTGCAAGTGGGTATCACCCGGTGGCAGAGTTATATATGTATACAAGATATATAAACAATAAATCACAGCTGCCAGTTTATGGCTTTGTAAGCTAGATATAATAGTTATTTACACAAATATGAAAACATTAATTTTTCTCTCAATTCAGATTAATTAATTTCATAATTAGAATCACCAACCAATTTAACATTTGTATTTACAACAATATGAAATCACAATCATTTCATTTAAGGAATATTTACAAAAATTATCCAACATTAAAATGAAGATTTTTCCTAAATTTCTTCAGAGACAGGGGACAACCCCGAAAGGCTGCTCCAGGCAATTCATTAAAGTCTTTTATGGATCTATTTACAAAGGAGAACTTTCCCACGTCAGTTCTGATGATAATAATAATAATAATAATAATAATAATAATTATAATAATAATCATAATCCTGTGGTGATAGAGCTCCTGCTAAACCGACTCCCGGACTCAAAAGACCATGGTTGACGACCATGGGAAGCGATATAGCCTATCACGGATCCCCCAGCAGTAATGGTGGAAATCATGACCGGAATTGCTGCCTCACTTTCGTCACTATACTAAGTGCGCACCAGTCCTATACCCCGGACCTAAAATCCACAATACCATGGTTAAGGTCAAATCAGGCACCATGCTCTAGTTCATGGCTCTGCGCTGCCCTTTCTCTACATACATATTTCCTACAACTTTATCATAGGCACAGGTATTAAAATCGATTTAAATCATGAATTTGGTTCTCTTGACCTGGAGCCACTAGTAGCTCCACAATTGACCCCTCCAGGGACCTCACGAGACTGGGTGCACCCCGGGGGGAAATCCCTACGCCGAACCCAGGTCTCCCGCTTGGCAAACAGCAACGCTAAGGAGTCACCTTGAAAGAATTTACTCTAATCAATAAACTTCAACTTCCCCGAACTCCGCTAGGGAATCAAACGCGGGAATCTCAGGTTTAAAAGCCAGAATGTCCCTTGGACCACATTGACAGTCTTCTTTAATTTGTCGAAGATGAGTTACTGTTTAACACCGTGTTACCATGACATCCGGGTCTACATCATAATGCGTAGGGGACGCGCGGAGAAGTGAGTATCCGTGGTATCGGATATCCCATCTACGGAATGCATCACGTTTTGCCTTGGCACGGATAACGGCACCAAGGAAGGTGTAAACGATGATAGCCTTATAGAACTGACATTGCACATTCCGCACTACCTCTGCAGGTGATTTATTAACTGGAGGATTGATCACGTGTCAGCGGCAGTTGAGTCGAGACAAATGACTATCTCTCGCAACTCACGCCCCCTTTCACGTATCCCATGTAAAGCAATACATGTGAGCCTAAAAATATATTACTTTCTCTACACGTTCTATGTACATGGGTATAGAGAAGCTATTGCATTGCACCAAAAAATTCGATACCGAGATTTCAAGGAAATATATGTTCTGGAACCCCCGGAATAAAAAAAAAAAGAGCATTTTTAGAAAAATGTCCGTATGTATTTCTCTGTGTGTGTGTGTGTGTGCCTGTGGGCAGCATAGCTAAAAAAGAAAAGACCCTTAAATACCAAAATTGGTATTTAAGTTCAGTATCTTCCAAGGATGCGACACGAAGATTTTCAAGAAAATTCCCCCACCCCCAACTACGCTTTACCTGGACAAAATTTGGAAAATTTTACCTTTCTCAAAAATGGCTTTAACAATTTTGATTAATATCTCTAATACTTAAGATATTTAGTTTACAAATAAAATGTATATCTTCAATTTTCTGGAAATAGTCTATGAAGATGAATTCTGGGTGAATTTTACATAACTGCTATACCGTAAGAGATAGGCAAAAAATCGATTAACAGAACATGTAGAGCTCATTAAAACATACAAGTTATGTTATATACATTTTTTTCGTGGAGTGGATCGTTTTTGAGATATTCCTTGTTATTGCTTTCAGCTTTAAAAAAGCTGATGTGTTCCATTCACATGACTTTCTCTACATCCCTGCAACAGATTATTGTTAAAATATTTACTTTATCCAATCGAGAAAAAATAACCAGAAATAGTCTTATTACTTGCTTCCTTGTAAGTAGAAGCGAAATAAGGGAATACCATAGGTTAAAGTGATAGTCAAAAGCTGGTTGCTATGTGACTGAAGTTCCTTTGTTTGTATGGGCAGGAGTTGACAAATTCCCGTATGAGAAAATATATGTTTTTCAGGACTGAAACCAAAAACAAGGAATATCTCAAAAACGATCCACTCCCCGAAAATTTTCGAAAAAAGTTCCATGTAAAGGACGTGTCGCATCCTTGGAAGATATCAAACCTAAATACCAAATTTGGTTTTTAACGGACTTTTCGTTTTTGAGCTATGCTGTCCACAGACACACAGACACACACATACACAACACGCACACAGACTCACACATGCACACACTGACTTTTTTGTAAAAATGCTTATTTTGGATTCAGGTGAAATCTCGGTATCGAATTTTTGGATGGAATACAATACCTTCTCTATACACTATGTACATAGTTTGTATAGAGAAAGTAAAAACTTATACTTTTCTCATACGGGAATTTGTTGACTCCTGTCCATAGAAACAAAGGAGCTTCAGTCACATAGCAACCAGATTTTGACTAACACGAATAGTCTATGCTACTCCCTTATTTCCCTTCTACTGTCATGGAAGCTAGTAATAAGACTATTTCTGGTAATTTTTTTTTTTTTTTTTTCGGTTAGCATGAAGTAAAACGAAGTATAAGCTTTTTAACTACAATTTGTCACAGAGATGTAGAGAAAGCCATGTGAATGGAACACATCATATTTTGTTGTTGTCCCAGGCTTCAGTCATCTTCCTTGCTGAACATCGTGTCGTGACGAAGAAGAATTCTTCATCTTTCGCACTTGCCAAAAGTGACAGTTTCAATCACTGCAATTTAACTACTCAAATACGTGCCCGAGAGGCGAACCCGGAAGCTCTTCTCTGAGAACACTCAACTACTCACGAGCTAAAATTGTTCTCTCCTAAACTGGAACTCCTGACCCTCCCGTAGAACCCTGGGTCAAACACATTAAAATGTCGATACTGAATTCAAGGAATTAAGGTTCTCTTAGAATGAAGCCTCTAACAAGTTAATAACTTTTGGTTCGATATCCACAGTAAATTCTTTCTCTGAGGAATTCAAGCAGTTTTCATTCTAGAAGTCCCAATATTAACACATCATAGTGAATTTAATTGTTTTTTCATACAAGCCATGTTGTGGTTTACCGGGAAACATGCGAGTCAGTTGAGAAATTCAATGCTGTGCCGGCATGTTGTCACGGTAGCTCAGTGGAAGAGCAACCCGCTAGAGACCGTGAGATCCGTGGTTTAAATCCGGGCTATGGCATTGAATTTTTCGTGTGACTCTGCTCATCATATCATAAAGAAGTTTCAATTCTAACAGAAACCTAACACAAATACGAATAGACCTCGGAAAAATTGACAGCTGTAGATCAGTTGACCAATAAAACAAAGCAGTTAACCAAAATCACATAATATAAATGAGTGTAAATAAATAAACAAAACTGTATATTCCTTTTTGGTTTCTCCATTTACTCCCCACGTATGTAGGTCTTACACCTCCCCCCCCCCCCCCAGATTTACAAGCCAGCATCTGAGTTCAGATCTCTGTTGAGGAGCTGAGGCTTTAGATAACAGAGAAGCCCGGATGGATGATCAGCCCAATGCCTAATATGAAAGTGAGAAAGTAGGTGATATGAAACGCCAGCGAAATTTATGACAGTAAATATGATGATGGTGTAATTGGAGTAATTAGTGAAATAAATAGCATGGAAAACCGGAGAACCCGGAGAAAACCCGCCCAAACGTCGCTTCGTCCACCACAAATCCTGCATGTGATCTGGCACCGCCGTCGTGAAGTTTCTAAATGCTGCAATTTTTATCTACATTTATAAAACTTTTGTCACAGTTTACCAATCTTAATAGTTGTATTAATATTTACTTAAATTCGTCACTAAACCATAGCAGCTGATTGTTTATAAGTAAAAATACATGTTTATTGTGTTTAACGCCCGCTTTTGCTGCATATAGCACCGCAGGCGATGGCTCTGATGATACATGGAATGACAATGCAGTACCGCGGAATGCGATGGCGGAAAAAACCGGAGAACCTAGAGAAAACCCGCCACCACAAATCTCACATGCGGTCGCCTGGGGTCAAACCCCGGCCGCCATGTTGAGAGGTGAATGGTCTAGCTACTTGGCCACGGCGCGGCCTCCAACAATTGTTTTAAAAACAACTTTAAGGGGACAAGGTAGTCTGAAAATATGGAAAGTACACCTTAAGCGAGTTGAATTACCACTGCTCTTAAATTATTCAATTGTTTTTAGGAAATTTGTATGAATTATTCTATAAATCATGACAATTATTTCAAGTGGTTGTTTGCATTAATAGCTTATGTGGTTGAGTCTATAAAAAGTATTTCATTCAGCAGAAAAGTAATAAAACTTAGTCTTAAAACATGTGAACTCATGTACCTTTTTCTCTGATACTGCTTGCAATACATAATCACACTTTTGCATGCTTGTTTTTTGTGTAATCAGCTATCTTTTGAACCTGAATTATTTAGCTTTGATACCATTTCGGAAGAAATTAAAAAAGAAATATGTTTTGAAATTAAAAAAAGTAAAAATGTGGAAAATTTGCAATGTTGTTGCTTTCTTAATATGATCAGTATATACTATAACGTCACGATTGTGTTTCAGAAAGTTCAACTACGTGTTCTATATATGTGCTGAAAATTCCGGCTCTCATAGTTTCTGAAGAAAAGTGTCCAAAAATGCTGTTTTGAGAAAACTGAATTTAAAGATACAAATGTTCTATAAAGGGGCTTTGCATGACCTTAAAGAAATGCAGATAGCATTAAATTATGTTTAAATTTATTAAAATTCTCTTAACATTGTCTATAACTAGAAATAATAGAGGTTTTATTAGTGTCTAAAACGAAACATGTTGTTTTTTAACATTTCAGAGTGCCCTGTCCCCTTAATGCAATACTTTTTTTGAGGTTATAGACGTAGAATTCTAAAATAATAAAATATGATATACAAGAAGTAATTGTGAATAACATTGGTTACTTTATTGCCTTTAGATGTTTATTGCCATAACGTCTCAAAAAGCGTTAAAGGTCCTTTCTTGAGGGCCTTACAATGTTGTGAACGCTTCCTAGAATGCATGCACTGATGATTCTCTCTTACATGCGCAAATGTTGACAAAGATGTTGTGGTGAGCATTCATGCCAAGACTCCGTTCCGCATTGCTCTCCAACAACTCTTATGTTGTTTATATGTGCACAGGTCAAAGAATCGCTGTCACTTCGTAGTTCACGTCGGTAGAGCGAAGATGACTCGAAAACCAACAGCTACAGGTTTCAACATCAGCACTGATGCTGCTTTTGGAATTCACATCTCTTTTATTTTTACTTTCTCTACACGTAACATGTACATGTGTATAGAGAGAATATTGTAATACACCCAAAAATACGATACCGAGATTTCACCGGAAATGCAAGTTTTGGGTCCCTTGAATCCAAAAAAAACATTTTTAGAAAATTTTCCTTGTATGTGTTTTGTCTACCTGTGTGCGTGTGTGTGTGTGTGTGTGTGTGTGTGTGTGTGTGTGTGTGTGTGTCTGTGGGCAGCATTGCTCAAAACGAAAAAATCGTTAAAAACCAAACTTAGTATTTAGGTTTGGTATTTTCCAAGGATACGACACGAAGATTTTGAAGAAAATCCCCCCAACCATGGAATTTTTTCAAAACTTTGATTTTGTCAAAAATTACTCTTAACGATTTTGATTAAAATATCGTATATTATAGATATTTACCTGACAAATAAAATGTATATCTTGAATTTTCTGGGAATAGCCCCTGAAGACCACTTTACTCTAGATGAATTATACGGAATTTTGCATAACTGCTACACTATAAGAAATGGACAGAAACTTACCGCAAGGAAAATATAGAGCACGTCAAAACACACAATTTATGTTGTTTTTTTTCGTGGACTTGATCGTTTTTGTGTAATCCCTTGTTTTTGATTTCACCTTTAAAAAACTTATACTTTTCTCATACAAATTCCTGTATGAGAAAAATATAAAGAAACTTCAGCTTTTGATTATCACTTTAACCTAAGGTACTCCCTTATTTCGCTTCTACTTATAAGGAAGCAAGTAATAAGACTATTTCTGCTAATTTTTTATCGATTAGTATGAAGTAAATGGAAGCACAAGCTTTTTAACAATAATTTGTTACAGAGATGTAGAGAAAGTCATGTGAATGGAACACGTCAGATTTTTAGAAGTAAAAACTAAAGGTTGTTTATCAAGGCTGTGCATGAGCAAGTATGGTGCGACTCCCCACCCAAGAAGTGTTGACAACACTATTAAAGATGGTGTGGGTGGGAACGAATAGATCTTACAAAGAGATAATATATAACGCACGAGTCAGTCAAACAATATTACTGGCTAGCTACAGAAGCGGCAACACAACAGGGAAGCAGTAGCATAAACACAAGTAATAATTTCCAACGCCAGACAACTGTTCCTTAAGTGTCCATAAACATTAAATGAACACAAGAGTTGTAGCTGTTATTGCTTTTATGGATTATATTCTTAAAGCTGTGGAGGTCACTGCTTAATGTTTCCTTTGCTTTCTTATTGTTGTGGCTTTCCTTTCTTATTCTCTATATCTCGGGCTCATTTTGCTTTTAACGATCTATCTCGTTTCTTTCACCCTCTGTTCTCTTTCCTTTTACAAATTGCCCTTAATCATGCTTTCTTTGCACCAGTTGTCTGTGAACCACCGAACAATTGCATGTTGTTGGTTTTTTTTTTAGCTTAACGTCCTTTTACCTTGTTGGTCATATCGGACGATGAATGAAATTGGTGAACAGATGCTCAAATGCTCTCGGGATCCATTCGTCTTCTCAGGATAAGGGAAAAAACCCGAAAAAAACCTTAACCGAGTAACTCACTCTAAGCGAGATTCGAACTCACGACCTGTGGAATGTGAGGCAGAAATGCTACCACCAATTGCATGTTTTGCCTTTTAACATTTAAGACCGCACCTACTATTGGATTTGCCCTTGGAAACAATTGCTTATAAGCACTGAAGATCACTCGTTTTACTTTCTCTACGTACTATGTACGGGGTGTTTCAAAACGGCACCAAAAGAAGATGAGGAGCTTGTTGGTTATACATAGCGTACGTGATGCGTGAATATAATTTTCAGCTCTAAATTCGGCACATATAAAAACTGCCATAAAATCACCATGCAGTCGTACATAACCAAATGGCATGTGCCTGGCCCACTCCAAGAGAGATGCCGGTTGGTAGCGTGGTTTGATAGACACGCCGGAACGGCACAGGTCACCTTAGTAATGGAAAACGTAGCATGTGGGTGTGGCGTATGACAACGTTGTTCCTTCCTTCCTTCACTGCGTATTCAGAAATGTGTGCTATTTTTAAACACACATAACGCTTTAAACGAAGAGTTTGAAAGTTGCGACATCAAGTTTCGGACAAGTCAAAGTGTAAGCTAATCGACTGCTATCTTCGCTTGCTGTCGTTTTGAAATAGCCTGTACATAGTGTAAAGGTATTGTATTCCACCCAAAAATTGATACCGAGACTTCACCTGCAATATATGTTTTGAAGACCACTGAGTATAAAAAAGCATTTCTAGAAAAAGGTGTGTCTGTGGGCAGCATAGCACAAAAATACCTTTAAAATGCCAAACTTGGTATTTAGGTATCCTCTAAGCATGCTACAAAAAATTTTCTAGAAAATCTCTAACTCCAAACTACTCTTTACATGGCTCTAACAATTTTGATTACCATACCGTATATTAATAATATTTACATGACAAATAAAATCTATAATTTGTATCATCCGGGAATAGCTTCTGAAGTGGTGTTCATTCTTGATGAACTCAGCTCAAATTTGTATTACCCGCAACAGTAAGAGATGGACAAAAACTTACTGCACAAAATTTCACATCTCGTTAAAACACACAATTTATGTGATATACATTTTTTTTCGTGGAATTTTCGTGCATCCACCCAAGATTTCACTGAAAATAGGTAAATGTTTTGGAATCCCCTGAATATAAAACAATTATAGTGTTTTGGAACAACTTCTTATACGATTATGCTAAATAAGAAAATTATTGAAGAAAAGTTTGCCATTACTAGAACGCAACCAAGTTTCGACCAATTGCGTCACTACCTTCCTTATGAAACATTAATAATTTATAACCAATATATTGCATTAAGGAGGTGAAATGAGCTCTCAAAGTGTAAAATTGGCAGCTTCACCAACAACTTCGCTTTGGCAACCTAGAAGAACAAAAAGTAACTTTCTTAGCGAGTCTAGCATTATCGAGCGGTCATCCAGAAATGCTGACCACGAACTCGACCTTTCGCAAGAGCTTTTCTTCCCACCATCGATACTTTAATCATAACAATCATCATTGTAACACCGCCTTCCGCATGTAGCAGGGCCAGGTACGTGCCCAGGTATACGGCAGCCTATCAGTCCAAGCCGGAACTCTTCCCCATAAGACGCCTCTTTGGGAAACGGTGAAAAACCCTTATTAGTTTCAGAACCTCTTCATCCACAGGGAAGAGCGCAGAAATAGCCATCGATACACAATACTGACTAAAACTTTACTTTACCCTCGAGGTACAATTATCTGAAATGAGAATTATTTTATCATCTGAAATGTGGTCGAGCCTTGTGCCACCTACAGGAGGGAGGGTCACGGAGGGCCTCTGAAACGTAATGTAGCCATTCCTCTATCTGAGCAGTGGCGTATTATGAATCGTGTTGTGAAAAAGCTAGAAACGCCTATTTATTAAACAGAAAAATTAAATCAAATGCTTTATTCATTATTCAATGCAATGTATGAATTTATACTAGATCTGTTGTTAAGCAAACCAATGCATTAGTGAAAATCTTTATATAACAATTGTTATCAGATTGAAGAAATAAATATAAAATAGCTTGTAAACTTGGAGGAAAAAAATCTCAATGTATACAATTTTTACAGTAAATAAATATTGACATTCTTGGCTTACAATGGAGGAGTTAACTGCAATAAAGACACATGTCTTTTTATGGAAAAAGTTTATCTTGAATATCATGATGTAGTTAAAATAATAATAATAATAATAATAATAATAATAATAATAATAATAATAATCTTTTGCAAGAATAGTTTGTTTGCATAACATAGAGAAAGTCATGTGAATGGGACACATTAGATTTTTTGTGGACTAACATGAATCTCAAGCTGTATTGATATAAATTCAAAGAAAGAATAGTATAAACTAGTCTAGTTTCTTTGCTTGGTACATACGTTTATTTATTTATTTGCTCAGTCATTAGGTACATTAATATCTACAATAGACATGGTCAAAATAATAAATACAAGTAAGATATTAAGTCAGTCATATAACAATTTTAGTATTAAAACATTCATCCAAATTGTGCAATACATTAGGCATCAACCAGTGTTGTACTTCAGCCTTAAACTGTACAACGTTTAGATATCTCAACTAGTCAGGACGCTTATTATATGCTATAATGCTGGTTATCAAATAACTTCTAACTTTCTTTAGTGTAGTGTACGGAACATGTAATTTTTCAATATTTCTTGTATTTAATGAGTGTACATGTCTGTTCAGTTTAAATTGATTTACCTTCTTATACAAACATTTCTTAGAGAGCTTTGTCCTACCACCCGGCCGCTGCGCCCCCCATCTTGGATGGGGTGCAGTATTGGGTGGTGAGATGCGGTCAGCGCTTCGAACCGCCCCCCGGCCAGTTAATGCGGTCTTCCCGACCTGGAGCCCCTACTTCTCCTTCAAGTAGCTCCTTAATTGGCCCCCAGGGACCTCACGAGGCTGAGTGCACCCCGGTCCAGGTCTCCCGCTTGGCAAGCAGCTGCGCTACCACCGCGCTAAGGAGAGGACCGTACAGTCTTTTGCACATATAATAATAATAATAATAATAATAATAATAATAATTGTGATATATGTCAATTGTACACCGTTAACATTTTCTGTTGCTTAAAAAGGTGGTCAATATGGAGCATTGTAAGAAGTGTTACATAACATTCTCATGGTTTTCTTTTGTAGAAGTAGAATATAATTTACTTTACAACAGTTCCCAGTCCATAGCTAAAACACTTTCAAACAAAGCAATATATATTTGCTTCAAATAGCTGCAAATTAAGGGGAGGCTGGGGGAGGATGGGCTCAGCTAAAATATCCAATACAACTCGAACCCAGCACTGTCGGATAGAGGGTCACCTGACTATAACATATGCAGTGTTTGCAAGTATGCAGTAATATTTGATGCAATGTTTCAAGATTTAGATTGGAATACAGAATATGCATATGTGTATACGTATGTGTGTGCAAACTAGAGAGAGAGAGAGGGGGGAGCGCGAATACCGCAGGTAGAGCCTTGTTGATTATAGGATTACTCTCATAAAGTTATAAAACCAGCTTCTTTTTCCATTCCGTTTTACATTTACTTCCCATAAAATCGAATTTACAATCACCTTCTTCTTATTTTACGGCTACTTCTGAGGAAACGGTTCCCTTGTTGAACGCTTAGACTTATCTAACAGCCAGATCAAAATATTGTATTCACATTTTACGTGAAAGCTTGAGGAAAATTGATGCCGCTTATCACCATAGTCTAGCTTTGAACCTAGTGACCTCCGAATCATTATAAAACACTTAAGCCTTCATGTTATGCCTATATATTACGAGGCTATGAATTGCTTGTCTCAAACCACCTGTTGCATATGTATTTATTGGTGTTTGCAGCTAAAGTGAAATCGACGCGCAGAGCTTGTTCCAGCAAGCCCATTTCTTAAGGAGAACGCTGGCCAGCGTTGAGCTAGTTCACAATACGAGGATCGGCTCTTAAGACCCGGGCCTCTCAATGTAATCTCCAAAAAGGCTAATACATTTGCCATATTGGTGTTCTAATTTAATTAAACCATCTCTGTTGTGCGATTTATCAAGGTCCTCAAAATAGTTGTTTACCGCATTAATGACCTCCTCGTTGCTGTGAAATCTTCGTTCTCCAAAAAATGTTTTGAGGTTTGGGAACAGGTGGTAGTCACTGGGTGCTAGATCTGGTGAATGGAGTGGATGTTCAAGCAATTCCAACACCGGCTTTAGTGTTCTTCTTTAGGAAACCATGCTAACGTTTTACACCCGAAAATAATCCATCACCCTCCGCCAGGTTTGAAATCGTGACCTTGGGAATCAGAAGTTAGTAGTTACCCCTAGACCAGGAAGGACGACAACCCTGAGTAGCTTTTATAAAATGGTATTTCCCAAATGTTGGATGAACCAAGCCTGGAGACACAAACTGGCTTGATTTTGCCCTGAGTAAACATGTTGACAACCGGAATTGCATGGTGGGTCGTGTGTCAATTTGTTATGTCCGGAACAGAAAGCAACTCAAATCATGAATCCTACATTTGTGCTTAGGAACATTTGTTATTTATAGAAAGTAGCGGAATTAGTGTTTAGTTTGCAGCAAAGTTCTACTCTCAGAAAATCGAATTCATGCAACTCAAACGAATAAGACGGTTGTTTACAAAGGGGAAGAATGTTTCTTACCAATACGTCTGTTCAATTTCATTCCTATGAATGTAAAAGTTTTTCTTATGCTGTTGGAGTTACAATGCAATTATAATAGTATTAACCAAGTTAAGGAGCTTATTGTTTTATATGTTTATACTGTCATAATTGAAATTCCCGCCTGGGAGTGTGGTGGTAGCGTGTCTGCTTCACATTCAATAGCTCGCGAGTTCAATCTCGCTCAGCATGAGTTACCCAGATAAGATTTTTTCGGGATTTTCCCTTATCCTGAGAAGATAAATGTCGAGTGATTTTAAGCTCCATGGATCCCGAGATCATCTGAGCATCATTTCACAATTTCATTCATTGTCCGATATGACCAACCAGTTTAAGGACGTTAAGTAATTATTTATATTTCGGCTACTAATTACCACAAAATCTATGAAAATATATTGGTAAATGTTCATATTCAAAGTATAAATATTAATTCAAGAGACATAAAAGAGCAATTATTCTACAAATCAGTATTTTAAAATAGGTGTATTAACCTGTGAAAGGTTGGATAGTATTTGAAATGGAAAATGCACATCACTAAAAATATTATCTGTGCTTGCTTTCCGGGCAGTTGGTCGCGCGGTGCATAGCAATCGTTTCGCAGGAACATCAACAAATTTGTTCTCTGTGCTTTACTCAAAGGGAAGTTCAGGAAGCCCACTATACCCCTACCGCTGAATCCTTGCACTTGACAGTTCAAGTGGTTTCGCGTAAGGTTGGCTATGCTGCCTTTGCGACGTTGCCAGTAAACAACAGCTGATCACAAATGGCTCTATCGTGTGTAAAACCGAATATAACCATCTAAATAATAAAGGAATGCCGATGAATAATTATGTACATTGAAAATAACAGTGACTATAACGTACGTAGCATACATTACGTATTTACGACAACATATAAGAAATTAATGCAAAATAACTTGTTGCAATGAGAGAAAGGCATAACAAAGTGATTTTCACCGGTTTAGAATTTTAATGATTCAATTTCATCCAAGTCTCCGTCGTTGTCATTCTCGGAAGTATTATCGTCATTGTCATCAACATCGTCGTCACAAAGACATATCATTAGTGGTTCACATTCACTGATGATTCCGTCTAATTCCTGTGCTTTTCGTGTTATTTGGTGCACATGATTCACTTTCTTCTTCCAGTACCCGCGTCCACCCTCGTCACACCTCTCCGTAAATGTGTACCCACTTCTACAATTGTGAAAGTCTTATTATGATCCCTCACGTACAAACAAAAACTACTATCTACTACACTATCAACAATAAAACAACAATTATAAATAACAACGAATAATACGTAGCTTGGACAGATCAGCTCAACGCATGTGTTAGGAGTTCACAAACTGAGCACGTGGTTGGAAATAGACAGATATTGCAACGGTGCGGCATATAGATCAGTTTCCGTTGACTGACTGACCGACCGAACGGAATGCTGCTTTGCGATTGGTTCCCAAAGACAACCGGGTAAAGCTTTTCAACTTAACTCCCAACTGTCAAGTGCAAGGATTCAGCGGCGGGGGTGTATACCTCATGCTAAGGGAAACTGAGTCCATACGCGCTGAGCCTTCTTCTTAAGTGTCGAGAACTATCCACTGGGCTAACAGCATCCAGTCCAAGCTTCGGATGTCGGAACAGGTCTCTAAAGTTTCGGGTGCTATCAATAACTCATTCTATCCGGTTAAATACGGATGGCCCCTATCCAGTGCCCTGTAACTACGAGGTAGAGGATCTTCTCCCATCCCAGCAGATGATACATATTAATCCGGAGCCCAGAGCAGTCACGGTGTTGCAAATCATGTCCGCGATTTCACGTTCCCGATTAGAACGATGTCTCGCCGTTCACGAACCGACGGGAAGATTCAGTTAATAACATGACTATCCTATATAGTTTATAGCCTGCTTTGTTTACTTTACTGTAACTATCAAACTGATTGTAGTACGCAGATAAATTATTTCTTGGTGTGAAGCTCATTTCCTAACTGCTAGAACATGGCCAGAAGGAATAATGCCTGGATATTTGCAAGTAGTAGAAGCTCCGACTACAAATTCCAGATCAGCTGATTCTGGGATTTGACCCTTATTCCTCTCTCTTCCACGTACAATTTACATAGTAAGTAGAAAAAAATTCTGATGTGTTCTATTTACATGACTTTCTCTGCATCTCTGCAACAAGTTATTGTTAAAAACTTATGAGAAAAAAATTAGCAGAAATAGTCTTATTACTTGCTTCCTTGTAAGTAGAACCGAAATAAGGGAGTACCATAGTGTAAAGTGAAGTCAAAGCTGGTTGCTATGCGACTGAAGTTGCTTTGTTTGCATGGACAGGAGTTGACATTTTACTTTATGAGGAAAGTATAAGTTTTTTAAAAGTGAAACCAAAAACAAGGAATATCTCAAAAATAATCAGCTCCCAAAAAAAATGTATATGACATAAAGTGTGTGTTTTATCGTGATCTACAGTTTTGAGTAGTAAGTTTTGTCTATGTTTTACGGTTTACCAGTTAGGCAAAATTCAATAAAAATCATCCAGAATAAAGAGGTCTTTAGAGGCTATTCCCAGAAAATTCAAGATATAAATTTTATTTGGCATGCAAATGTGTTAAATTTCAGAGATTTTAGTCAAAATCATTAGAGCTATTTCTGAGAAAATAAAGATTGTCAATTTCCTTGGAAGATACCAAACTTAAATACCAAGTTTGATATTTAACAGTCTTTTCGTCTTTGTTAATCCCTTGGCCATGCATAGAAATGGATTTCAATCACATGACAAGCAGCTTTTAGAGATTTGACATTAGTTTTAACCTAGTTTCCTTATTTTTCTTTCTACTTACAAGGTACAAGTAAGTAAGAACATTTCTGCTAATGTTTATCTCGATTATCATGAAGTAGTTAGAAGAATAAGCTTTTTAACAATAATTTGTTACAGCGATGTAGAGAAAGTATGTGAATGGAACAAATCAGATTTTTTTTTAAAGGAAACTGCAATTGTCACAGTGCAGCAGAAAGAAGAAAACGTTTTAAGGTTATTTTCTCGTCAATTTAGCGGCAGAGATATCTACCAATTCGGTCTGATGAGGTGACTATGAAGTGGCTAGCAGAAGAAGGAGAAAAAAATGGCTCCTCCTCCATCTTCCGTTGTTGGAGATCACGGCGCGGAGAGCCGGATCCCGTTAGTACACGGACGTGATTCAAAATCATCTTCAGTGTGTGCTGTCTTATTTCAGCCGTCCCTCCCACACGTATCGCGGAACTGAATGGCAACAGAATCTCCAATTGGATATAACCAACTGGCAAGGGATCAGCCCATTATTTTCATTATTACTTCCTTGGCCGCAGAACCACGCACCGATCCAATGAAGCAGAAAGTACCGGAAAAGCGATTTGCAATTGTTCCAATAACAGTTCAGTTCCGGCATTCCTTCTTGCATTTGTTTGTTCCAGAAGTAAGATCTGCTCAGAGCATGGCTTTCTCTACGTCGCTGTAACAAATTATTGTTATGATAATCGAGATAATTAATTGTCTTGATTACTTGCTTCCTTGTAAGTAAAACAAAACTAAGGTAACACACTTGGCTAAAAACAATAATCTAATCGTTTAAAAGCCGGTTGCTATGCGGAGGAAATCCATTTCTATGCAGGGTCAGGAGATTGCAGCTTTCCGTGTGAGAAAAGTTTAAGTATTTTAAATCTGAAACAAATAACAGGGAATACTTCAGAAATGCTCATTTCAACTAAAAAAACATATGATATAGATGGTGTGTTTTAACGTGATCTAAATTTTTTGTGTAGTAAGGTTTTGTCTATCTCTTACGGTTTACAAGTTACGCAAAATTCAGCAAAATTCATTCAGAATAAAGAGGTTTCTAGAGGCTATTCCCAGAAAATTCAAGATATACATTTTATTTGCCATATAAACATCTTTAATATGCGGTATTTTAATTAAAATCGTTAGAGCTATCTTTGAGAAAATCAAAATGTTGTACAACTGCTTGTGTCGCATCCTTGGAAGATACTAGACTTAAATATAAAGTTTGGTATTTAACCGATTTTTCATTTTGAGCTCTGCTTTGGAATCAGGTCTCAAAACATGTATTTCCTGTGAAATCTCGGTATCGAATTTCTGAGTGGAATACAATTGCTTCTTTATCCAATATGTACATATATCTGGGGTCGCGCCGTGACCAAGTGACTAGAGCACTTGCCTCGCAACTAAAACGGCCCGGGTTCGATCCCAAGCGACCTTATGTGAAATTTTTAGTGGACAAAGCGACGCAGGGGTGGGTTTTCTGGGTTCTACGATTTCCCCCGCCATCGCATTCCACCTACGTCTTAATTCCATGTATCAAGTGTGTCATCGCCTGCGGAGGCACAAGTTGCAGAAGCGGGGGACTTCGAAACATATTTCTGGTGAAATCTTGACATCGAATTTTTGAGTGGAACACAATACCTTCTCTACGTACTATGTAAATTATATATATATATATATATATATATATATAAAGAGTGAGAGATAAATTAAAAAATGTCCGTTCTTATATGCAGATTACCTACTTTTCTCGTTTACTTCGGATGGTTTCCAAATCTGTAGGTCTGCAGAGTTGCTGGGTTTTTGTGATGCAAAATGGAATAAGCAAGATGCACGGAATGGCATATTTTGTTCCTATAATTTAAAGTTATGTAAATATATTAAACAAATAAGCAACAATGTGAGGCTTATAATTTTCTCTCGGTGAGATCGGACAGAAACTGCAGCTGGGACCTGTTCCTGTCGCTATGTAGACCATAAGAGAAGGATGAGGTTGTGAAACTGTCGCGACAATAAAATAATGGAAATGAGAGCGCGTCTGTTCCCCAGGGACGTGGGGTCAGCCCCCGAGATGACGTGCTTCTTCAAGTGTTGACGTGAGAATTTATGTTCTCTAGAAAACATTCATCATGCACGGAAGGTGCACGTTTAAATTCCCAGCCTCCCACTGGTTGACGCGGCCATGTTAATGTACCACGGGATCGAGAGAAACAACATGTTAAACTTACTTTTCTTCTATTCCTCCTAAATTTCTTACCATTCCCTTTTTAATATTCGCTGTTTCAGACCTTCCAATACATGCTTCACAACTCTGTTCAGTTTCTATATTTTGTATAATTTTTTTCAGATTTTGATTTCCTCTTTTCGTTCTTTTATGATGCTCTTAATTCGTAAAAATTAGTGTTATTATCTCTATTTTATTACTTTCTCTACACGTACTATGTACATAGTATATAGAGAAGATATTCCAATACACCCAAAAATTGGTACCAAGATTTCACCGGAAATATGTGTTTTAGAACCCCCTGAATAAATAAAAGCATTTTTGGAAAACTGTCCATGTCTGCGTGTCTGTCTGTCATTTTGTCTGTGTGTGTTCGTGTGTATGTGTGCCTTTGAGTTTGTGGGCAGCATAGCTAAACAACGAAAAGTCCATTAAACATCAAACTTCATATATAAGTTCATTATCTTCAAAGGATGCGATACGACGAAGATTTTCAAGAAAACCTCCCTCCCGTAACTGCTCTTTACATGGAAATTTTTCGAAATTGTTTGATTTTCTCAAAAATGGCTCTAACGATTTTGAATAAAATATCGTATATTAATGATATTTACATGACAAATAAAATGTATATGTTGCATTTTCTGGAAATAGCCTATATTCGGGATGAATTATGCATCACTGGTAAAGCGTAAGAGATAGATAAAAACGTACTATAAAAATGTAGATCTGGTTGAAGCACACAATTTATGCTATATACATTTTCTTCGTGGAGTTGACCTCTTTTGAGATATCTCTTTTTCTTGATTGCAGTTTTAAAATATTTATACTTTTCTCATACGGGAAATTGTCAACTTCTGGTAACGCAATTAATCAATTCCAATCCCATAGCAACCTCATTTTAAAACATTTGACAGTCAGTATAGCCTACTGTATTCGCTTATTTCCGTTCTACTTATAAGGAACTAAGTAATAAAACCATTTCTGCTAAGGTTTATCTTGATTATAATGAAATAGAAGAACAAGCTTATTAACAGTAGTTTGTTACAGAGATGTAGAGAAAGCCTGTGTTTTCTTTGTTATTATTTCCCTTGTCCTAGTTATTTCTGACATATTTTTATGGTTTTTATGTTCTTTAAGAAAAGTAATATCCACCGAGAAAGTAACTCTCAATATGTTCAACTACTTAGTCGGGAAATAGGTTTTATCATGTATCTAGTTTTTTTGTTAAAAGACTTGTGGCTATTCCATTTAGGAATACATTTATCTCTAAAATAATATAACATTCAATATATGCAGACAATTGGGGAAAAATGTAAAATACAGATGTACCGAAACACCATTATGAATAAATCATTTATTTTAGTAACCACACAATTTATAACGAGATACACTTCTATCGAACTCGTAATCTCAGACTTCAAACACTAATTTGCTGATCCTTCCACTACAAATTAATCACACATTTATTCTCAAAATATAATCTAGCTGCGTTGTCAGGAAAATTGCCACATGGCTCTTATACCTATAGCAATCAAATTCCATTAGTGTTTAATTTTACTTTCTCTGTTACTTAAAGTAGAGGAAGCATAATAATAAAGAATTCAATATCGACAGTGAAATGATAAATGGGAAAGAAAAGCTGGGAAGCAAACGTTCCAGGCCTAAATTTAAGGTACGTCCCCAGCGTTTGCCAGTTATGAAGACTGAATTTGAACAAATTTCAGTCAGCGAGGGATTTGAACTGCTAACCTCCCTATCCGAGCCAGTGCCTCTAAGACCTGGGCTACACATAACGATATTAATCGATAAAAAATATCAAGCTTAACTGTTTAAGAGGTGAAAGTTAATTCCTTCAAGCTCAAAAAGATTGTGAATAAAATAGTTTTATTATTATCATACGTTTGCTATGACGAATAAATTATATAGGTACTTTGAAACTTGTATTAACAGCCATCAAAGCTCTCCGAATAATCGGACTTATTACAGCTGAAAGTATACAGCTTATATCAAATATAGATTTTTGTGGCATATATTCGATGTTATTCGCTATCCCAATATTATGAGCAGCTTCAGCACAAAATAATGAGTGTTTTGCCTATCAAATCTAACACATACCAGTTGACCCATTTTCGTCATATTTGTCCTGTGTTAAAACAGTTGCAGAACTTAACGGGTCTATTTCAAGTTAGGATCCGCTTGTGGAGAACTGGCGAAAGTAGCCTTCGTATTACCCGTCTTGCTTATCAGCAAAGATGGTGAGCAGATCGTGCTCATTGCAAGAAGTAAAACGAAGGTTACTCGGCAAATTCACCACTGGAGGGTATTAACTTCAAATAACTTCGTTGAGCTGTGCAACTCTTTTAACTCACGAAGAGATAGCTGCACACATTAAATACAGGGCTGTTGGAATACCTGCTTCTCACCATTCGCAGAAGTCAGATGGAAAACAATTTTTTTATGAGTGATTTGTAGAAGAGCTATGGTAACATAGATAATGCGTAGAAGAAGTCGTGTGATTTTACACATGAAAGTTTTAAGCATTGGTTTTTACTTTCTCTACACGTACTATGTACATAGTGTATATTTAGAGAAGGTATTGCACTCCACCAAAAAGTTCCATACCAAGATTTCACCGGAAATATATGTTTTAGGGTCCCCTGTATCCAAAAAAAGTATTTTCACAAAAAGGTCCGTGTTTGTGTGTGTGTGTGTGAGTGTGTGAGTGTGTGTGTGTGTGTCCGTGTATCCGTGTGTCTGTGAGCACGATAACTCAAAAACGAAAAGTCGGTAAAACACCAAACTTGGTATTTAAGTTTAGTATCTTCCAGGGATGCGACACGAAGATTTTGAGAAAAATCCCCCCACCCCAAACTACCCACCACATGGAACTTTTTTCGAAAATTTTGATTTTCTTAATAATAGCTGTAACGATTTTGATTAAAATTTCATATATTAAAGATATTTACCTGACATATAAAATGTATATCTTGAATTTTCGGGGAATAGCCTCTGAAGACTTTTTTATTCTGGATGACTTTTACGAAATTTTGCATAACTGCTATAAGAGATGGACAAAAACTTACACCACAAAAAAATGTAGAGCACGTTAAAACACAGAATTTATGGTGTGTACATTTTTTTCGTGGATTTGATCTTTTTTGAGATATTTATAGTTTTTGGTTTCAGCTGTGAAAAACTATACTTTTCTCATACAGGAATTGTCAACTCCTGTCCATACAAAGGAACTTCAGTGACATAGCAACCAGCTTTGACTATTACTTTAATCTATGGTACTCCCTTATTTCGCTTCTACTTACAAGGAAGCAAGTAATAAGACTAATTCTGCCAATTTTTTCTCGATTACCATGAAGTAAATAGAATAATAGACTTTTTAACAATCATTTGTTGCAGAGATGTAGAGAAAGTCATGTGAATGGAACACCAGAAGGAACCCGGTTGTGCTCGTGATGTGTGTGTTCAGGTGGCCAGCTTCGCTGAATCCGGTGTAATGTGGAAAATTTACAACGGCCGCTGTGCTTCATTTCTATCCGAAATAAAAACACCCGGCCGTGGCTAAAGCGAAGCATATCTGTACAGGAGCAATTTACAAGACGGGTTTTCTGCTAAACAGCAATTATAAAACGATCGCGGAACATTTGAGGAAGGAAGAATTAAGTGCACCAGGCATCCGTTCGGTTTAATATGGCAGTCACGAACAGCTGAAGCACGCAAGGCGACTAATTAATAGGAATTGGCGTCCGCCAGGGTATGTGAGTTGGGTGGCTCAACGAATAATGAAAATGTTGACACGTTGAGAAAATCCGAACCGAACTCTGATTAATGACTACCCGGAAACTGTGGCATTTGGCATGGCCGGAATTGATAAACCACTGATTAATTCCGCATGTAAACGCGATATAAGCAAGGTACAACACAAGTAAAAATTTGATGTGCTCTATTCACATGACTTCCTCTACATCTCTGCAACAAGTTATTTTTATAAAGCTTATGCTTCTATTTACTGCAAGCTAATCGAGAAAAAAATTAGCAGAAATGGTCTTGCTACTTGCTTCCTTATAAGTAGAAGCGAAATAAGGGAGTACCATAGGTTAAAGGGATAGTCAAAAGCTGGTAGCTATGTGACTAAAGTTCCTTTGTTTCTATGGATAGGAGTTGATATATTTCTGAATGAGAAAAGTATAAGTTTTTTAAAGCTGAAACCAAAAACAAGGACTATCTAAGAAAACGATCAACTCCACAACAAAATGTATATAACATAAATTGTGTTTTAACGCGCTCTACATTTTTTGTTCAGGGAACCATAAAAAACAAAAAACAAACATGTATTTCCGGTGAAATCTCGGTGTCGAATTTAGGGGTGGAATACAATAACTTCTCTATACGCTTTTGTACATAGTACGTGTAGATAAAGTAAAAACAGTTATCATAATTGTTCTTAGCCCGCCTGAGTAGTGTGGTGTCTATTTAAGATTCAAAAGGTCGTGAGTTCGAATCTCGCTTAGGGTGAGTAACCCGGATAAGTCTTTTTTTTCGGGGTTTTCCCTTATCCTGTGAAGACGAATGTCGAGATGGACCCCGAGATCAGTTGGGCATCATTTCACCAATTCCATGCATCGTCCGATATGACCAATCAGGTTAAAGAAAGTTAAACTACAAACAAACAAAAAAATGGTTCTATGTGTAAAACTTGGAAAGATATACGATGAGGTTTTGGAGACCCCTGCCACATAGCTACTGGCGGACACCCACAACGGTGTCAGCACAAAGTGCTACATAGGGAGACATTGCAAAGAGAAAGTATGACGAAGCGGGATATAAAACATGCGGGCATGGAGAACTTTTAGAAAAAGAGGGAACATTTTTTGGCAACAGCGCCTCGGGCTGGAAGAGTCGCGTCCTTCTGGCTCTGAACCAACAACCCAACAACATCACACAGGGCACAGGTCGCGGTTATCCCTGCCTCTACCATCATACGCAGACGCGATTTATTTTCTGCGAGAAAAAAAAAAGAAAGAAAAAGAATTACAGCAGCGTCTCCGTTTTTGTGATCTCGCTGTAGTGCAGCGAAAATTTACTGTCCCTTCTGAAATGTATGTCCGGGGAAAGCTACGCAGATGGCAAGAACAAAACCGGGATGTTAAAAAGAAAATGACTAAAGGAAAAGAAACGCAACATGTGCTTCCTTTTAATTGTTTTTCCTTCGCAGTGAAAACAGAGAGCAAAGAAAATATGGACATTATACCGCTTGTAGAGGTCATTTCATCGTGGTCTTTATTTAACATTCCATTTTATAAACCGTTTCGCCTTCTCGTATATCAAAGTTATTCCTCTTTACTTCTATTAATAATGAGAAACATGCAAAAGGAATATAGAAGAAGAAAACAACGAAGAATAAAGTGTATTTTATGACTTCTTTGCATTCAAATAAAGGAAATTATTAGAATACAAGATGCTTCTAACTGATTCTGAACTTGCATTGCCAAAATATATTTGTTCTGTGTTATACTGACATACCAAGCTATTATTAACATTAACATTATTATTATTATTATTATTATTATTATTATTATTATTTATAGGTGTTTATAGATTTCTAAAAAGCCGTTGATAATGTACACAGAAACATATTATGGCAAACAATGGAAAACAAACAGCTGATAACTATAATTAAAAGTTTATAAATGGATAATGCAATAATGATCGATTCTTGCGCTCGCAATACATACACATATTTCTGCTTTCGCCCACTCGTAAGGTTAATACGCGGCATGTTTGTTTCTAGGCTTAAAATGACCTGTCAATGAATTTTTTATTCAACATTTGCAACCTTTACAGTTGACAATTAAGTATCGACTTTACGTGAAGTTAGAGTACATCATTACCGCGTTTTCCTTCTTTTTTAATTTCTCTATATGTACTATGTACATAGTGTATAGAGAAGGTATTGTATTCCACCCAAGAGTTCTTACCGAGATTTCACCGAAAATACTTGTTTTGGGAACAACTGAATTCAAAAAAGGTATTTTTAGAAAAATGTCCGTGTGTGTGTGTGTGTGTGTGTGGGCAGTATAGCTCAAAAACGAAAAGACCGTGCAATACCAAACTTGGTATTTAAGTTTGGTATCTTCAAAGGATGCGACACGAAGATTTTAAAAAAAAATCCTCCCTCCCCAAACTACCCTTTACATGGAAAAAAATTCGAAAATTTTGATTTTCTTAAAAAAGGCTCTAACGATTTTGATTAAAATTGATTAAAGATACTTAGCTGACAAATAAAATGTAAGTCTTAAATTTTCTGGGAATAGCCTCTAAAGACTACTTCACTCTGGAATAATTTTACGAAATTTAGCATAACTGCTAAACCGTAAGAGATGGACAAAAACTTATCATACAAAAAATGTAGAGCTCGTTAAAATATACAATTTATGAAGATATATTTTTTTCGTGGAGTTGATCGTTTTTTGAGATATTCCCTATTATTGGTTTCAGTTTTAAAAAACTTACTTTTCTCATACAAGAGTTTGTCAACTCCTGTGCCTACAAACAAAGGAACTTCAGTCACACAGCAACCAGCTTTTGACTATCACTTTAACCTAAGGTGCTCCCTTATTTCGCTTCTACTTACAAGTAAGCAAGTAATAAGACTATTTCTGCCAATTTTTTCTCTATTAGCATGAAGTAAATAGAGGCATACGCCTTCTAACAATAATTTGTTGCAGAGATGTAGAGAAAGTCATGGGAATGGAACACATATTTTTTACTTAATAATAATAATAATAATAATAATTCCTCCCAGTTATTGCACTTAACAGACAGGGTTTAATATAGACATAATAGCTATTGGGCGTTAACGTAATGAGCGCGGCGATGATAACAGTGCTTTCTTACAATTCTATTTCTATCTTAGATAAACCATAACAACAGTGACGAAACTCATTAACAACTTATTTTATTTCTATACAATCATTAAATACATATCCATGATTATTAAAGCTTCTATGGATCCAGAATAAAGCGTAAATTATATCCCTGTTAAATTATTTAGAAGTCTCGCGACATCTACTCGACATCTGAGTTATGAGGAGCTGAATTCTTCAAAACAATGAGGAACAAATATAAACGCCCTGAAACTTAGATAACCTTCATGTCCCGTTCAATAGGTCAACGTCTGAAGCGCTATTTTTCTTTAAGAAAGCACACCCACGTGCATTTCCCGTTTAATTCTGCCCTTTTAAAATCATTATACGTCAATTTTCTGGCGTTTATTGACTGAAAATGGTTATTTCGGGGCTCGGCTCGTGTTTGTATAAACCTGCTATTGTGAACACCGATTATGATTAGCAACACAACGCCTCAGCATGTAGATTCACAGAAAATCACGAGCTGTGCGGAATCATGGGAAAAAGAAAGTCGACTAGACTTTTCCTGCAGCCCAAACTTGCGGCATCGTGTCCTTTTCTTCATATGGAGAACTGATCAACGTGTTCTGTTGTCGAGTATCATGAGGTCAAAAAAGCGACACCTTCGCTGAACAGCCGACAGGAGTTTCAAGATATGCTGGAAGGTTTTATTTTGAGATATCAATTGCAAACACATAGAAGAAATGACTGCCCAAACATTTAAGAAAAATCTGATCTGTCCCATTCATATTACTTTCTCTATATTTCTGCAATAAATTATTGTTAAAAAGCTTAAGCTTCTATTTACTTCATCGCAATTGAGAAAAAATTATCAGAACTACCTTGCTATCTTGTAAGTAGAAGCAAAATAAAGGTTAAAGTGATGACAGTCAAAAGCTGGTTGCTATGTGACTTAAGTTCCTTTGTATGGACACTTGACAAATTCCTGTATGAGAAAAGCCTAAATCTTTTGAAGCTGAAACCAATAACAAGAAATATCTCAAAAACGACCAATTCCATGAAAAGTATATTGTATATAAACTGTGTGTTTTATCGTGATCTACATTTTTTGTGTCTTAAGTTTTAGTCTATCTCTCACGGTTTACAAGTTATGCAACATTCAATAAAAAATCATCCAGAATGAAGAGGTCTTCGGAGGCTAATCCCAGAAAATTTGACATATATATTTTATTTCGGATATAAATACCTTTAATATACGGGATTTTAATCAACATCGTTTAGAGCCATTTTTAAGAAAATCAAAATATTCGAAACTTTTTCCATGTAAAGGGCAGTTTGTGGTGGGGGGCATTTTTTTTTTTTAAATCTTCGTGTCGCATCTTTGGAAGATACTAAACCTAAATACCAAGTTTGGTCCTTTTGTTTTGGGGCTATGCAGTCCACAGACACACACAGACACACGGACGTTTTATTTATTTATTTTTTTTCGGTTTCAGGAGAACCCAAAACATATATTTCCAGTGAAATCTCGATAGTGAATATTTGTACATTGTACATATGGGACCAGAGAAAGTAAAAATATTTAGGTGGAAATGAAATGCCTGAAGTTCCTGTATTCAGAGCTATTCATATTACCGACATAGATTAGCTGAGTCAATCAAGAGAAGCCGTGCTCAAATATTACTTTCTCTAGCTCATATGTAAAATGTACATAGTGGATAGAGAAGGCATTGTGTTGCTCCCAAAAATTTACATCAGCTATGATTCTAACTCTCAGCCTTTTTCTTAGACACGGCCTCGTATGAAAGAACAATACAATTATCATTGATTGAGGTTGTTTATAAAGCCCATGCCTTAAAGTACTTCGGGCATTTGAGTCGCCAATATAGGCGCGTCCCTAAGAAGGACTAAGGTTAACTATAGTTAGCTTTCTAAGTTTCAATTTTAAAAAAAATCTGATGTGTTTCATTCACATGACTTTCGCTATAGCTCTACAACAAATTGTAATTACAAAGTTTATGCTTCTATTTACTTCATGTTAATCAAGAAAAATTAGCAGGAACAGTCTTATTACTTGCTTCCTTGTAAATAGAGGCGAAATATGGGAGTACCATAGGTCAAAACCTGGTTTCTATGTGACTGAAGTTCCTTTGTTTGTATGAATAGTAGTTGACAAATTCCTGTATGAGAAAAGTTTTTTGAAGCTGGAACCAAAAAACAGGAATATCTCAAAAACGATCAGCTCCACGAAAAAAAATGTAAGTGACATAAATTGTGTGTTTTACCCTGATCTACATTTTTTTTTTTTTTTTTTTGTGTAGTGAGTTTTTGTCTATCTCTTACGGTTTACCAATTATACAAAATGTAATAAAAGTCATCCCGAATATGGTGAAAATTCCAAGATATACATTTCATTTAGCAAGTAATTATCTTCAATATAAGGGATTTTAGTCAAAATCGTTATGCCATATTTAAGAAAATCAAAATTTTCGAAATTTTTTGCATGTAAAGGGAAGTTTAGCGTGGGGGGGATTTTGTTGAAAATATTCCTGTCGCATCCTTGGAAATTACCAAACTTAAATACCAAGTTTGGGCTTTAACGGTCTTTTCGTTTTTGAGCTATGTGCTCACAGACATAGACACACACACACATACACACAGACACACACGGACATTTTTCTAAAAATACTTTTATTAGATTCATTTTGTCTCAAATCATGTATTTCCGGTGAAATCTCGGTATCGAATTTTTGGGTGCAATACAATACGTTCTCTATACACTGTGTACATAGTTCGTATAGAGAAATTAAAAATATTTCTGATTTCTGGCCTATAGGTGAAGCATTCCTTTTGAACCAATATACTTTAAAAGCCTCATCTCATACCGATTGCTTAAATTAAATAAAGGTTGGATTGCATTTAAAAAGTCGAAAATTCAGGGATTTTAGCATGATTACTTAAATTTGAAAACTTATCTGTACATTTAACCTTATTATTATATAATATTAATATATAAATTATGTTCATATACAGAGTTATTCAAACAGTGTATAGTGTACGAACACGCTCGACATTCGCGTCCGATGTGCGAGGACGATGCGTGCTTTTCCTTTTGCAGATACAACCATCTTCTACGAATTTTTGATACCACTCTTAAATTTACTTATTTTACAGCGGTTATTTATTAAATTGACGGCGAAATGCTCGTTGAACTGCAACAATGGACTCTAGTTTTGCTAATTGCAGTACACAAAATGATTTCTCTTCTGGTGTCGCCGCCATTTCACTACAGAGATACAACAACAAACAACAGCGGCCGTGATTGGAACTTCGCTATTTCAATTGTAAACTTTTTCCTCTCCATGAACGTTGGAATCATGTTTCTATGTTTTGTAGTTTGGAAGCAAGAAATGTTTGAAATCTGTTCTTTCTTTTTGAATAATCCTATATTTATATTTTGTAATGTTCAGGTTGAATTCAGCACTCCCTAGAGTTGACTTTTAAATATTTTATGCATTCATCACACCTACTCTGGTGCATAAGGCGTTCGAGTACCATCATGATTTTAGTAAGCGGCCAAAATAGTGTTTTAGGCAGAAAATGATGTAATAATGAATGTGACTTCTACTGAGTTATTTCACACACAAAATGAGTACACATAAATTTAATGCTTGCGTATTTTTGTGATTTTGTTACGTTAAACTTGTCTTTGTTCCATTTGGCTTCGTGAGGGTCTTCTGCAGTTATAAAAGCAATATCTACAAGGAAATGGATACAACATAAAGAGAAGGAAAGAAATAAAAGCAGACATGGAAGATTGACCTTTGACATGTACGTGAATCCATCTAGTGGCCGGTTAACAAACAAAGTCACGCTGTTTGTAAATCGGGACTTGAAACAATTAAAGATCGGCCGTTATGCCTTAAGCGAGCAAGTCCCAAATGACTGTTGCACTTAACCTAACTGTTGTTATATGCACAGTGTCGGATTTTAACCTCTCAAAATGATGAAGCATGTACTACATTCCTCAAGACATAATCAATTTCATTGCAAAGATAATTACAGATAGCTCAGTAGGTAATAATAAGCACGATGCTATAATTTCACGTTCTGGTAGAGCAATACGAAGAACGGGGAGCTCTTCGGCTTTCATGTGATTAATCGCAACACTTTGTCTGGGGTTCTTATTATGTATACAGACAGACAGTACTGCTGGCGCGTAGCTAAAACAAGCAACCAGACCCTAGCGATTTGAAACACACTCATTGCGAGAAAGCTTTGTTTAACAGGTGTGGTAAATACAGGCATGGAGAAGCAGGTTCTTTCAGCATTTCCTGTTGATCAAATAATTGTTAGTGGTCATGCTTAATGGTTCCAAGAAAACATATTTTACTGCCTTTAAATAACGACTGTGAAGCCCGTAAACAGTATCTGCAAGCACCACTCGCCGTTAAGGATGCTGCAACGTCACGAAACAAAGTTCTTTGTAAGTCATTTAGTAACATTCAGATATTCGTGTCTCAGCATCTACAGATCCTATAGATGCATATGGTTCAAACCCGGCGGAGGACGATGGATTTTTTCGGACGTAAAAATCCTTAGCATGGCTTCCTTTGGAAATGAAGTAAAGCCGTTGGTCCCCTGTCGTAGATTTATGGCACGTAAAAGAACCTCAAGCGTGATAGAGAGGCATTTGAGTAAAATTAGAGCGGTCTTTGACGCCCAGTATGGAATGGGACGCTGAGAATCAGAGATAGTCTTTAAATAAAACTCCAATTCATTTTCTTTAGCATATTCGTTAGTGTAATTTCCTTTAGTTCTTTGAAAATATCAAAAATAGTGCAGGGGAAAGCAGTTTATCTCTTGGGTTTTTCAAAATCGGGAAGCAGACTTTCGAAGGGTTTTCTTCGGGACATGGCACTGCAAATGTGGGCTGCCCTGAAACGCCTGACATGGAATTACATTTAGGTGTTTATAGCTTTAATGGATACTTCGTCCAAAAGTGGCAATAAACTTGAGATAAGAATCAATAATTCTTCGGTATATTCTTTAACATTTCTGTTCTGTGTCTTGACAATTTGTAAAGGTACGAGAAAGCTGTAAACGCATTTCCGGTTAGATCCTGGTTTATTCGATGGCGCCATGGCGGTGTTTTTGTTCTTCCTGTCGGCGTGGCAAATTGAAGAGGGAGGACCCCAAATTGGCCATTGTCCACTACTTTCTTGGAAGGAATGCTATAAAGTTTTTGTTCAGGTAGCGCTGGTGTAAGGTTTGTGTCCTAACCGTTCTTTTATGACTTAAAACCATTAGTTTTGGATGCGATCAAGTGAAATGCTCTATGCGCTTTGGCTTACCTTCCGGGGACCCCACGTTCATATTCCCTGTTTTTAACGAGGATTTTCTTCCGATTTTAGGCAATTCCGAATGGTGTCATCAATTTCTTCAAGCTATTTACTTGCTCTCCATCATCCCTGAGTAAGGTTAATCACACGCATCTGTGCATTACAGCTTCTAGGTCGTCAAATTCAAGTCCGAAGTGTAAGCTCTATTATCAGAGTGTGATTGGAGAAAGATGAAAGGTTTTCAATCGTTTTCAATATTCTCAAGTTTTTTTTTATAGGAAATGCTTGTTGCAACCTTTAAGCATTCATCCTTTGCTTCGAGCTCTACAGCGATTTGAACATCATACATCTACACCGGTTTCCTAGTATATACTATTTTATAAAAGAGCGTGTTTTTGGTTTTTTTCTTTTCAAAACTACATTTGGAAATTTGAAATATTTGGAAATGAATTTTTCGGTCTGACTCTAATTATTCAAAAAATTGTAATTGTTGTTTTTGGAATTACATTTAAAGTTTTTAATATGTGCTCCGGTAGGGTAGCATATTGGGATTTTTTTTGTTTATTTATTTTATTTGGAAGGTTTGGGGTTCGATTCCCATTGACCGCCCACTCTTGAGTTTTTCGTGGTTTCTCATTTGCCGAATTTCCTTTCCATAATTTCCCTTTTATTCCTTTCCTTCTCAAAATTTAGATGTGCTTCTAGGTTTTGTAGTGCATGACGGTGCCGAACAGAGGGCGCGGATGTTTGCTTACAGGGAAAAATACTTTAGTTCGCTACTTGGTCGAGGGTCGTTCATCGCTTCTGTAGGCAGCTCCAGCTGTTCGAGCCTGGAACACCACAGAGGGCGACAATATGCTAAATATATACGTAATTCCTCACCAAGAAAATGTAGATAATTTAGAAATTGCAATAAAACAACTACAGAATATTAGTGATTAAGGACCTTACATGACTTATTTCTTGATATAAAGAAAGAAATATGCAAAAAGTATGCTATCATAATGAACATATGAAGAAGAAATCTTATGTGTTACATTTACATTACTTTCTCTAGATAAATACTAGCATAAATGGTCTTATTACTCGCTTCCTTATAAATAGAAGGGAAATAGGCTAAAGCGGTAATCAGATCTTTTAACAGCTGCTCACTATATGATTCAATTGGAATTCGGTTCTGTTTGCATGACCAGGAGTAAAACAAAGATATATGAAACGTATGACGACTTTCCATTTAAGAAAAGATTAAGATTTTGAAATTTAAAAATATAACAAGTAATATTTAGAAATGGTTAAACCTAATCTATATGGCATAAATTGTGAATTTTACTACTTTTTTATGTAGTAAGTTTTTGTCTCTTACAGCTTTTGCCAGTAAGATATATAAAAGTCATCGAAAATGAAGAATCTTCAGAGGCTGTTCCCAGAAAATTCAAGATACATATTTCATTTGTCATAAAATATCTGAGACATGTGGTATTTAATAAAAATCGTTAGAGGCATTTTTGAGAAACTCAAATTTTGCATGTTCCGAGTAGTTGGAGGTAGTATGTATTTAGTGGACTTTTAGTTTTTGAGTCATGCTTTTCACACACACAGAATATTTTTCTAAATAATGTTTTTTCTATTCAGGCATCTCAAAACATACATTCCGATAGAATCTCGGTATCGAATATATGGGTGGATTAGGATACTTCTCTACATACTAAGTATATTTTACACATTGGTGGAGAAAGTAAAAACATATTATAAAATATAAAGGGAATCAAAGTGGTACACTGGTTAGTTTTTAAAATAGACTTTGCAGATTTTTGTATATATTTAACAATAACCTTTCAAATAAAATACAACAAAAGTACATGAAATTTGTATCGTATTTTTATATTGCGAAACCCTTAACGGACTTATTTATTAGCAATTACTAATTACCATATGTCACTAAAGACAAGGATTGCGAAAATAAAAATGTCATGATGAGAGGGCGTTTAATTTCGTACGTAATATCAAGAAAACACTCATTTTTTGGAAAGTGTAAGACGTTTTATACAGGCATATTACAGAAAAGTTCCAGAATGCACTGTTTAGTACTAGAAGAAGCTAGAGAAAATCAATATATACACATACCAAGTAAACCAGTATTAAAATACAGTAAGAAATTTCATTGTGATATCTTCAATAGTTTTGGGGGAAAGGTATGGGTCGTAATAATCTTCTCTCAATGGGACCAACATAGGAAAATTGTAAAAAATTCCGAAAAATTACCTACAACAATACCTGTATGCCCTAACAACTTTTAGTGCTTTAAGAAGGAACGTACACACACTGGTGCTGACACAAAAAATCATCACTGCAGCCAGCAAAGTAGCTTTCAAGTTTAAAACCACCTGCTTATGCTTAAAACTAGTTTCATTTCTTTGTTATTTCGGTGCAACTTCGACCAATTACTTTGCAAATTTTACACAGGAGCCTAAAGATTATAATTATAAATAAAAGCTATCCTTGCAAATTTAGGAAAGTAAAAATAAAGAATCCCATTTTTATAAGCCATCGTAAATATTTAAAACATAAAAAATAGTATATACTTTGGAATTTGTTTTATAAATCATTATGCAAATTTAATACATTTGTAAAATATATTTTGAAACACTAAATTGAAATTTTGTCCCAAGTTTTTGAAATTCTGTATTGCAAAGAGACTTTTCTGTAGATCATAAGTATATTTTGAGTGGGGGCTCAGAAACTGAAATCAGTTTCTAAAAAGTAAAGCAATTGCCTTAAAAGAGTTATAGAATTAAACGGGGCTATTTCAAGTTAAAAAACCTACCTATGGAGTACTGTTGAGAGTGACCGATTTACACATCAGCAGAAACTGTGGGTGGGTCGCGAGGGATAAAACGAAGGTGGGTTTTTAACTTGAAATAGCCCCGTTGAGTTCTATAACTATTTTAACGTATCAAGGGATGCTTTAGTGCTTCGTGGCGCAGGGGATCTGGGTTAGAGTTCCGCCTTGGGCATGGGTGTTTGTGTGTTTGTGAATGTATTTGTCATCAAAAAAAATAATGGTAAACCAAAAGAAAATTTAGGGAAAAAGGGAGAAAAATCTTATGTGTTACACTCACACGACTTTCTCTAGGTGTTCTACAAACTTCACACATAAGATTCTTCTTCTCTCTGCACCTTGCTAATTGTGGCACTCTTTAGCGCAATGTTCTTATTATTTAGTTCCCTATAAGTAGGAAGAAAATAAGGGAATAAGCTAGGCTAAACCGATAGTCCAATGTTTTAAAAGCTGTCGTTATGCGATTGTAATTACAAATCGCTTCTTTTCTTGGCCAGGAGTAGAACAAAAGAAAAACGGACACTCCCGTCTGAGAAAAGTATAAGTACTTCACAACTGAAACTAATAACAATGAATACCTCAAAAACGGCAAGCTCCACGAGAAAAATGTATATGACATAACTTGTGTATTTTAACAAGACATAAATTTTTGTACAGTAAGTTTTTGTCTATCTCTTACGGTTTAATAGTTATACCAAATTAAGCAAAATTCATCCAGAATAAACAGGTCTTCAGAAGCTATTCCTTCAGAAGCTATTCCCAGAATTCAAGATAAACATTTTATTTGTTAGGTAAATATCTTTAATATATGACATTTTAATCAAAATCGCTGGAGCCATTTTTAAGAAAATCAAAATTTTCGAAAAAAGTTCCATGTAAAGGCTAGTTTGGGGTGGGGGTATTTTTCTCAAAATCTTCCTGTCACATCCCTGGAAGATACTGAACTTAAATACCAAGTTTGGTATTTTAGCTACTTTTCGTTTTTGAGTTATCGTGTTCACAGACACACGGACACACACACGTGGACCTTTTTCTGAAAATGCTTTTTTTTTTATACAGGGGGTCCTAAAACATGTATTTCCGGTGGAATCTCGGTATCAAATTTGTATGTGGAATACAATACTTCTCTATCCCTATATACATTGTACATATGGGGCTAGAGAAAGTAATAAGTAATAACAAACAGGAATACAGCGCCAGAATCCCGACCAGACTTCGGAACTTTAAAATATATATGAAGAAATAAAATGTAGTCCGCCTGGGAGTCAATATTGTTGATATAGTTAGATTAGTAACGTGTGTGTGGAGTTTAAATAAATGGGTAAATTCGATTTTCTGGTATTTTGTTGTTACGGTGTTTCTAAGTAAATACAAGGTCGAGGATGACACCTCCTTCTAATTTATGTTACTGGCGATGTTATCAGAACGGACTGAGAGAAAGAAGGCTTGTAATTAGATAGACAGTCCCCTATCGTAAGCTACAAGAGTTTATTCACACAAAAAAACACAAAAAGCAGAACATGCTCGCCGCAATCTCACACTTCCTCTCTGTTCATCGGCTCCTGGCAGATGCTGGGCACGAGGGCGTGAGGGAGGGAGGGTGCACGTGCTGGGCTACTGTGCGACACGTCCTGCCATCTATCGGCCACGCACGGAAGCCGCTTAGATAGCGTCACCTGGAATGAGGGTGGTGACATTATGCAAAACCGTTGTCTTCAGCGCACTAATACACATGCTCGCATTACGATAATTATCCCAAGGGGTGGGTTATTGAGGCCCGAAATGTTAGCATTAATATGCAGGCAAGTGGAGAGATTAGGAGCGCAATATGCTACACCAGTTGACCTTTACAAGTCGACGGGTTAAAGGCGAATCAGGCAGGTGCTGCTGCTGCCTTTCAGTTTTATTACCCAATCAGAAAGAAAAGAAGAAAAAAGAAAACCAGTCGAGCTGCACTTGCATTTTGTAATCGTACCTCTGTCGTCTTCCTTTTCTTCGGCAGTCGCATTTCCTCTTGGCCGCTTTCTCGTACGTTTCCTATTTCTACCACTCGTATTACTTCCTTTATTTCTTCTTATTTTCCTGTGTATAGCAGCGTTCAGTTTATTCTGGCATCAGAGAAGATTGCATCAGCAAGCCTTTTCTTGTTAACTAACTATTCTTTTCTGTTTTTCTTTCTGTATTTATTTCTTCTTCTGTTTCCTTGCGTTTCTATTTTTCTTTCTCTTAACGCAGTTTACTTACCTATTCTTAAGCACCTAAGACAAAGAAGTATTACAGCACAAGTACTTAAAAATCCGAAAAGGACAGTTCATACTTTGAATCTAGAAAAAATATATTTCCATGAAAATGTCTCTTCAAGCGCGTGCTTGTGTGTAAAATACTGAATTTTCACGAATTCCTCTCTCTACAAAACAACTCCTTATTTTCTCAATAATACACCCAACATTTTCATTATACACAAATATTTTGAGATGTTGGTATGACGAATAAAATATGTACTTCTTAAATGTGTTTTAAATAACCTTCTTCATTCCCGTATTTTATACATATAAATTTAAAGCATAAAAATGAGATAAACGTTCCTAAACAATATGTTTTGTTCGATTCACATGACTTTCTCTTCCGTCAGGAGTTTAAAAAACGAATTATGACTTTCCATTTGGGAAAAGCATAAGTGTTGGATGGAAAATTTAAACAAATAACAAGGAATCCCTTGGAAATAGCTAAAAAAAAAAAAAAAAAAAAAAAAAAAAAAATGTATATGCAAAAACAGTGTGTCTTGACGAGTTCTACATTTTTACCTAGTAACATTTATCTACCTCTTATAGTCGAGCAAAAGTAACCACAGTGAACAGGGTTTCTGAGGCTATTCCCAGAGATTTAAAATATCAATTTTATTTATTATGCAAATGTCTTGGGTATAATATTGATTTTTTATCAAAATGTTTACACAACATATTCTACAATTAGTCCTTTTAAGGAATGTTTGGAAGATTTTCTTGAAAATGTCTATGTCGCACCCTTTAGGCACCTAGGCGGGTTTTCATCGGGTTCTCGTATTTCCCCTGCAATTCATTCCACCAATTGTTCAATAATAATGTTTATGCCATCCATTTCATCGTCATTTCATATCATCCCCTTCCTCAGTTTCATACCAAGCATAGAGTTGACCAACTCTTCTGGCTTCTCTCTGACCTCAGGTGCTAACTTCTAAGTCCAGGGGGTTTATAGCTTCTAAACAGAGAAGCATTTTTTTCGAAGAAGTTGAATTTCTCAAAGCTAAACTAAATTTTTATTAAACAACATAAATAAAACAACATATGTATTAGAGACTTTCATAAGGAATGGAATGTATAGTTTGAATTTTGAATCTGTCTACATTTTGAATAACTTTTGTGTGATAAACTTGTTAAGGCACGCAATTTATATGATTTTTTTTTTCTCTCGATATAATCTAGGTGCTACATTTCTCGAATGGGAAATCGTTAGAAATTTCAAATTCAACACATAGCGACATGAAGTTTAAAAATCTGACAATCCCGAAAGGGTAAATGTGATTTGACAGCTTAGCTGTATTAACAGTAAGCAGCAAGCTTTTATAAGCATAATTTGTAGAAGAGGAGTAGAAAAGTCGCGTGAATGTAACGCATCAGATTTTTAACAAAAGGGCCCGTTATCCTTCCCAATTTTTGCACCAACTTCACATGCACTTATGCTTCAAAAGATAATTCCATTGTTGTACATGGCGTTTCATTAAAATCTGTGGGAATGAAGGAGCAGCAACAGAGAACAGAATTAGAAACAAATTAGTTCGCTTCCATAGAAGTTAGTGTCACAAAGACACCGCTTCACATGACGAAAGTACAGCAATGATACAAGGAATGTGGTCAAACAGGGACCTTTTTAGGAGAGAACCACGCTTTGTTACTTTGAGCGTAAATTTATTTGTTTTTCGCTTCCAGACAATCTGTGAGAACGTTTCGATGGTGGTGAGTGCGTTTCTCCGAAAAAATAAAAATAAAGACAGGGCTTCTGGTCATCTGCTGCTACATTTTAAAACGATTGTCATGTTCTCGAACTACATGCGGGCTATATACAATTTACAACGCGACCGCTTAACTTCCATGCTTTTTTCGAGGCATTTCAAGTATTTTACGGTATAAAATGTGGTAGCACATTGGCGGAGGTGTTTTGTTTACTGGGGTTCATTTAGTTGTTATGTAACATTACCTGACAGTATACCTAAATGTAATCATAATAAAACCTCCTTAGGATATATTATTATTATTATTATTATTATTATTATTATTATATTATTATTATTAGAGACGTGAAGCCTTTTCGAAACATTTTCTCTTTAGTCAAATTGATTCATTTAATATTCCTTATAGGATAAAATCATTATCAATAACTTCACCTTAAAAATGTAAAATGAAGTTCCATCAAAAGCTAGAAATTTTTGGTGCATAATATAGATCAAATAGATGTGGACATTTTAAATGCACACATTCATTACAAAAGGTACCAAAACCAATTGCAAGCCAAATTATGAACAACGTTCAGTCTGTATCAAAAATGTATTTAAGATATCCTGACGTTACGTTACCTTACCAAAGTTCCTTACCCAAATATAATTTCATTTTTAATCAGTGCCCACCGCTTGAGTAAGAAAATGGAAATGGTGTTTTCTTTATAGACGCTCTTTATCTTCTTTGGTTCTCAGCATTCCATTCTATACTGGGCGTGAAAGATCGCTTAATTTTGCTCAGAGGCCTCTTTTATCACGTTTGAGGTTCTTTTACGTGCCATAAATGTACGACATGGGACCAACGGCTCTACTGCCCTTCCGAAGGAAGCCATGCTAAGGATTTTTACACCCCAAAAAATCCATCATCCTCCGTCGGGTTTGAAACGGCGACCTTGGCTAAAGTTAGCATGGCAACCACTACACCACGGAGCTTGTAGTAAAAGGTTCAGCATCCCCAAAATCAGCATAGTTTATTCGCTAAGTTCTGACCAGCTTTCGCTTTCAATCACTAAGCACAATATTTGCAAATTTATTTTAAACATCAAATTCCAATGTTTAAAGAAAAACATGCTAAGGAGCAAAAGTAAGGAAGAAAAAGCAAAAAATATATGAAAATGAAACAAGGTGCAAAAATCTGCAATCAAAATACAGTTTAGAGAGCTTAATTGTCTGTTTTACTTTCTCTACACGTAGTATCTACATTCCTTCACCAGAAGTACATGTTTTGGGAGCCCTTGAGTCGAAAAAAAGGCATTTTTGGAAAAAGGTCCATCTGCGTGTGTGTGCGTGCGTGTGTGTGTATGTGTGTGGACAGCATAGCTAAAAAACGAGAAGACTACTCGAGGATGCTACTACTCTTTCATGGAAAAAGTTTCGAAAATTTTGATTTTGTTACAAATGGCTGTAACGATTTTGATTAAAATCTCTTGTATTTAAGATATTTACATGCCAAATAACATGTATATTTTGAATTTTCTAGAAATAGCTTCTAAAGACTTCCTTATTCTGGATGATTTCTATTGAATTTTGCATAACAAGTAAACCATAAGAGATAGACCAAAACTTACTACACAAAACTTGTAGATCACGATAAAGCAGACAATTTATGTGATTACATTTTTTTTCGTGGAGTTGATCATTTTTGAGATATTCCTTGTTGTTGGTTTTGACTTCAAAAACTTTTACTTTTCTCATACGGAAATTTTTTAACTCCTGTCCATACAAGCAAAGGAACCAGCTTTTGATTATCACTTTAACCTATGCTACTCCCTTATTTCGCTTCTCTTTACAAGTAAGCATGTAATAAGACTATTTCTGCTAATTGTTCACGAATAGCATGAGGTAAAAGGAAGCATAAGCTTTTTAACAATAATTTGTTGCAGATATGTACAGAAAGTCATGTGAATTTAATACGCAGCCCCTGAAATTCCTAGCTCTCGTTATCATCCCTACTAGACTATGTAGAGAACCAGCGCATTTAACTGTTTAGAGCACAGCGCGTAGCGATGGCTATGACAGCAGTGTTAGAGTACAAATTTTGCGGTTAAGCATCGTAAAAAAGGAAACAAGAGACACTCGGGTTCTGTTATAAACGGTTGAAGCAGGCAGAATGGCCTTCGGAACGTGGTGTCGCAATATGGCATTATGCGGTTCAGTAATGGACAAAAGAACAGTAAGGAGGAAAAGGTAAAAAACTAAACAATTCCAGTTATAGGTTATTTAGTCAAAACAACTTTTCCAGAATTTCTACGCGTACCATATGACAAATTGCTTTTGCCCTTTAACAGTTTCCTTTGAGTATTTTTATTCAAAAGCTAAAAATATGCTCAAACAACCCTATGGCATTAGTAAACCCTTACAATAGTTTCTAACTGCTTTATGCTTATTGGCAGAGAATAAGAGAGAAGGGGCAAACATGTTTAATTTAAAGTAATAACAGCTAAAACTGTGCATGCTTTTTAAAGCTTGTATTATTCAGAATGCGTGCGTCATTTTAAAGGAACTATAATGAGTTAGAATAAATCCGTATTTAAACCATAGCCAGCAGTTATCAACTAAAATACAATAAAATAGTTTTCCACGCTATAATATTCTTGGATTCACAAAGATATATTAGTGGTCAGTGAAGTAAAAAATGTCAGTATGAATAAGCATGTACGCTATAGTATAAAGGAACATTACAAAAATTGCTGGATTATCTCAAGTGAGGCATGAGTGGTTTGCATCTTGCCAATAATATAAGTGGAGTTTCTGTTATTGGTAATTACTGGACAAAAATTTCAGCAGGATAATACTGATTAATTAATACTTTTCTTTTCGGGTTGAAATGGGCTTGTATATGATACAAAATAAATAGAAACATTTGGGAATCACACAGAGTTACACCTGCAAATCAATTACCAGAAGATAATTTTGGCTGTCCTGGTAGCTCAATTGGTAGAGCACATGCCTGCTATGTGAGGGGCCCACTGGGGGTGGGAATTTTTCTCTAGCCAAGATTATTCCTTATTGGATAGGTAAAGTCAGAAACTGTTTCTGTGAGAAAACAATTAAATTATCACAATTGTCCATAATGTTTGGCTATAATATATATCCTCGGACTTAAAGGATTAATGTAATTTTTAATAATAATAATAATAATAATAATAATATCAAAAGACAGTTTAAAGTAAAATATTAGTTTTACTTTTAACATTGTAAGTCACCATTGAGATCATCTCAAAACAATTTGAAATCACATTGTGGTTTACCGGAAAACATGCGAGTCAGTTGAGAAATTCAATGCTATACCGGCATGTTGCCATGGTAGCTCAGTGGCTATCATAGTTCAAATCCCGGCTATGGCATCGAATTTTTCAGTCTGACTCTACCTATCTAACGCCTGTCCTACACATGGTTCTTGTGAGAAAACAATTAAATTATCATTATTCCGTATTCTCTCCAGAGTCTGGAAGTATCAATGAGAGTGTGAGTGTATGTGTGATATAATTAATAAAATCTAAAAGGAATTCAATGACAATAGTACCTCTGCATATTCCAAAAGGGAATGCCACCGATTTGACCGTGGTGTTGAAGGCGCGTTATAAATGGTAAAGAAAGAAGACTGGCCCCGTAGCTCAGTAGGTAGAGCACCTGACTACTTCGTGAGGGGTCCCGGGTGCAATCCCCGGCTGTGGGTAAGGACTTCTCTTTATCCCAAATAATTCCCTATACTCCCCAGAGTTTGGAACTGTGCATGTGTGTGATCTAATGATTAAAATGAAAGATAAATAATAATCAACAAAAACAGTACACCATTGCCAATAGGACTATACAGTTAAAGGTGAGGAGAAAAAGTCTCTAAATACATTTCAAAGTCAAATGACAGTAATTAGCTGAAAATAAACAAATTACTTTCTCTACACGTACTATGTACATAGTGCATAGAGAAGGTATTGAAATACAATAAAAAATTTGATACCGAGATTTCGCCGGAAATACGTGCTTTGGGTCCCCCTGAATCCAAAAAAAATTATTTTAGAAAAAGGTCCGTGTGTGTGTTTCTGTGGTCAGCATAGCTCAAAAACGAAAAGACCGTTAAATTATAAAACTTAGTATCTTCCAAGAATGCGACACGAAGATTCTCAAAATAATTCCCCCACCCTCAGTTATCCTTTACATGAAAAAATTTTCGAAATTTTTGATTTTCTCAAAAATATGTATATTAAAGATATTTACCTGACAGATAAAATGTATATCTTGAATTTTCTGGGAATAGCCTCTAAAGACTACCTTATTCTGGATGAATTTTACAGAATTTTGCATAACTGGCAAACCGTAAGAGATAGACAAAAACTCACTTAACAGAAAATGTACAGCTCATTAAAACACACCATTTATGTTATATACATTTTTTCGTGGAGTGGATCGCTTTTTAGATATTCCTTATTTTGAAATAGGATTGGACACCGAAGTAGTCTGTCCTTTGTTTGCCTCAATGATGCTCATACCAAAATGGCAGTAGTAAATAACTTCGGCACGCTGCTTTTGTTCAAGCTGAAGCCTCATTTGGTGACTTAAGGCAAGGTTAAGAAAACAAGGTAATGAGTGTGGGGACAAAGCTTTCTGGGAAATGACCGTTTCCTCTAAGCAATGGAAATGTTTCACAAGCCAATATGTTACCTTTATTGAGGAGCAGACAAGAAAAAAGTGGGTAGCATCTCATCTTTTCAGTAGTCACTAGCGCCGAAGGAACAAACAAACCACGAATTAGCGATGCCTTTCACATTGCAACTATCCATTACTCCACCTTGGAAGCAGGATTTAAAATAACAAAGCTTGTGATTACATTTTGTAGTCTACTTTGTGGTTGGTATTTTCCTTTTGAATGTGCTCCCATCTTAGGAAATTAATTTCTATGTGATACTTTTGGAATAGGGTCTATCGTGACTAGTCCTCGTGGTGTAATGGTTACCGTACTGACTTCATGTACTGAAGGTCGCAGGTTCAAAACCCGCCGGAGTTGAGATTTTTTTTTGGACGTAAAAATCCTTAGCATGGCTTCCTGGAAGGGAAATAAACCTGTTGGTCCCGAGTCGTAGATTTACGGCACGTAAAAGATCCTCAAGCCTGATAGAGGGGCCTCTGAACAAAATTAAGCGGTCTTTCACGCCTAGTATAGAATGGGACGCTGAGAACCACAGCAGTTAAATTGCGCCCATAAATAAACGCCATTTCATTTTTACACTTCGTGCAATCATCATTAGAACGCGAATTTAAACATAACGGGAACGAAATGTGAGTTTCAAAATCTCAAGTACTGAGATTTTAAACCACGACTGAGCTTTCTGAAATTTTACCATATCTTATGTTGGCAAAAGATTTGCGGTTCCAAAGTTGCGCATATTAAGTAATTTATAAATTATGCATTTTAAAATAAATATTTTAGATATTGTATAAAAAAATGCTGCTTATGCTACAATTCAGTAATTTTTAAACATTTCAGATTTGTTACTTTATTAAAGTATAGAATAGGTGTTCTAAGAAAAATACTTTAAAATTAATTGTTTTTATAAATTATTATTATTTAATTATGAGCAAAAAAGAATATACACTTATCAAATCTGGTGGAGCTTGACAGCACAATACATCTAGTTTATGCTAATAATTACATATCAGACTTTAGTTAACTTGTATGGATTTAAAAATTACATTGTGAGGTCGATTCTAAATGCTGAAAAATGTCCTGGAAAAACGCATTACTGAAGAAATTAAAAAAAAAAATCAAAAAGGGTATAAAGTCCTTCGCTTAGTGTTCTTTAGATCGCATTTAAATCTATCATTTTTACTCTGATATAAAAGTAAGTTAGATGATAGCTTCTTAGAAAACAGGATTTATTAAGTTAAAACGCTTACATTATAATTTTTGTCATGTTTGTGCAATTTTCACCAATCCTTTTCCTTATCAGCGAGAGATTAAAACGTGAATTTCTCTATACATAACACGTATAGAGAAAGTAAACAGTAAGCTCATGTGATATAATCACTGGAATGCAGAAATAAAGCTAACAATTAAGCGTGCTATGTATATAGTGTATAGAGAAGGTATTGCACTCCACCAAAAAATTCTATACCGAGATTTCACCGGAAATATATGTTTTAGAGTCCCCTGTATCAAAAAAAAAAAGTATTTTCCAAAAAAGGTCCGCGTGTGTGTGTGGGTGTGTGTGTGTGTGTGTGTGTGTGTGTCTGTGTGTCCGTGTGTCAGTATGTCCGTGTGTCTGTGAACACGATTACTCAAAAACGAAAAGTAGCTAAAATATCAGTGTCTTCCAGGGATGCGACACAAAGATTTTGAGAAAAATCCCCCACACCAAACTACCCTTTACATGGTACTTTTTTCGAAAATTTTGATTTTCTTAAAAATGGCTCTAACGATTTTGATTAAAATATCGTATATGAAAGATATTTACCTGACAAATAAAATGTATATCTAGAATTTTCTGGGAATAGCTTCTAAAGACCTGTTTATTCTGGATCAATTTTGCTTAATTTGGCATAACTAATAAACTGTAAGAGATAGACAAAAACTTTCTATACAAAAAATTTAGGTCTTGTTAAAATACAAAAGTTATGTCACATGCATTTTTCTCGTGGAGCTTACCGTTTTCGAGGTATTCATTGTTATTGGTTCCAGTTGTGAAGTACTTATACTTTTCTCAGACGGGAGTGTCCGTTTTTCTTTTGTTCTACTCCTGGCCAAGAAAAGAAGCGATTTGTAACGACATCTTTTAAAACATTTGACTATCGATTTAGCCTACTGTATTCCCTTATTTTCTTCCTACTTATAAGAAACTAAGTAATAAGAACATTGTGCTGAATACGTCGATTAACAAGGTGCAGAAAGAAGAATAATCTTATGTAAGAAGTTTGTAGAACGGCTAGAGAAAGTCATGTGAATGTAACACATCAGACTTTTTTCTGTTATTGTCTTTTAAACTATAGATGCACAGGCTGGCAGTGTTTTGTTCAGTTTCCTAGCAAAACGTTTTGAAAAAGAATTTGAACATACACCTTCTGCTGTCAGTCACTTATACCATGTGCTGTAATTGCGCAGTATGTTTGTGCAGCACTTCAAAATTGTGTGCCTGCGTCACATTCTTACATAACAGAAAGGAATAATCACCATCCATTATGTCAACTTTCAAAAATTATTCTTAATATTCTTTCTAAAATAATATATTCTTTAAGATGAAATCGAAATGCAGATTTTGTGATGCGCGGTCTTAGGAGTAGACATGTCTGGCAAGGTAGATTAAAATATATATTTTACTTTATTTCTTCACTCTTTCTTCAAATTGGTACAACTGAAGTAATCAGCAGGATGTTCAAGCGTAATCAGAGATTGTTATTTAGGAAACATAGTTCCAAAAATTGGGTTTATGTAATCAAATCAACTTTTTATAAATATAGAATGCTAGTTACTTCTATTTTGAAAATTATTTGTGAAATATATTAACGTTTAAAGCCACTGTTCACGAAAAACATGTAAAGCAAAAAATTTCCCATTGAAATCGTAAGTAACAATAACATCTATGGGCCTGTGCCATGTCCTGAAACAACAATTTGTTATTATTTTAAGTTTTACGAAGTTCTTTATTGTTTTTTAACTTTCAATTTTAAAAGAACTTCTTTTGACGAAGTGAATGAGAAGGTATAGGCATAAAAAGTAATATTTTTTGAAAATTACTGAGCAAATGAAAGAAATGGAAAATGTAATGGTGTTGAAGAACAAATTAAAAAGAAACACATTAAAAAGTTTGTAGTGTGTCTTTTAGAGGTAGCGAGGTTTATTCTGTGTGGGAAGTAGGCTGAGATGTAATGTGTTAGCTGTGATGAAGGGGTTGGGCCCAACTCGGAGTGTTTGTACTGCAGCCGCCGGTAGGAGTTAAGGAAACACGCACGTTGGCACGAGTCTTTTACCTCATTGCGCTCCTGTACATGTGGTTTCAGCAAAAAACAACACTCATGCGCACGCCATCAGCACACAGCCTGCTTGAAAATATCCTTGCTCGCAACTATCAATTAATTACCCTCAGCAAAAAGTTACCTAATAAAATTTAGTGCTCTCATGCAGTAGAGGAATATCTCTAGTTCTCTGTGGGTTCAAATCCGGCGGATGGGCGATGAATTGTTTTCTTTTCGGGCGTAAAACGTCCTTTAACCTGGTTGGTCATATCGGACGATGAATGAAACTGCTGAAATGATGCCCAAATGATCTCGGGATCCACGGAGCTTAAAGTTACTCGACATTCGTCTTCTCAAGATAAGGGAAAACCCCGGAAAAAACCTTATCCGGGTAACTCACCCTAAGTGAGATACGAACTCACGACCTTTTGAATGTGAGGCAGACACGCTACCACCACACTACCCAGGCGGACTAAAAATCTTTGTTGCGCCATGGTAAATTGGTTAGACCGTTCGCTTCTCACCTAGGCGTCCAGGGTACGACCCCAAGCGCCCGCATGTGGGTTTGTGGAGGATGAAACGGCATCTGGGCGGGTTTTCTCTGGGTTCTCTGGTTTGCCCCGCCACTCATCCGATCAATTGCTCTATTATCACCTTTCCTATCATAATTTTGCTTTTATCATCCACTTCCTCACGCTCATGCCTGGCTAAGGGCCGATCACTCATTCCAAGTTCTTCTTTCTGTGGTTACCTGCAGTTATCTCACCGACAGGCTTCTGATTCCTAGGCATCTACTTGTAAGTCCTAGAGGGGGTGTGAGTCCTACATTCGGGGATGCTAAGCTAACTTAATGTAAAACTTCGTAATGTAAAAGTCTTTAGCATGGCTTCATTCGGAAGGGAAGTGAAGCCGGTGTTTGGAAGTATTACAATATTTAGCTTCACGGTTATATTAATTGCAACATGTTGCCCATGATGTTATCTCGTCCACTGTTGCCATTGAGTTTCTATTTCTCTTAATTTTTGTCATGACATCACACACATATTTACGCTCTCATTCATACTTCCAAATTGGGGACAAAAGGGAATGATCTAGCTTAGAGGAAAATTCCCACCATACCCACCGCCGGTAGTCGATCCCGGGAGCCCTCGCACAGCACAGAATGAGCTATGGGGCTAGCTTAGACATTTCTTGTTAATTCAGATAAAGTTTCAATTCACATTTATACATTTCGTTGTTGGATACAGAAATCCTATGTTCTCTGCATGACCATAGAAAAAAATCACATGAATTTCTCTACATTGCTGTAACAAATTATTGTTGCAAAGCACATTATTCTATCTACTTATGATGACCGAGATAAACATCAGAAGCAATTATCTTATTACTTGCTTCCTTGTAAATAGAAGAGAAATAAGGGAATACACAGACTAAAACGATAGTCAAATATTTTAAAAGCTGGTTGCCATATGGATGAAATCCGTTTCTATGCAGGGCCAGGGGTTTACAACTTTTCGTGTGAAAAAACTTAAGTATTTTACACCTGCCACAAATAAAAGCGGACATCTCAGAAATTGTCAATTTAAGGAAAACAAACGTATATGACATAAATTGGGTGTTTTAACATGATCAACATTTCTTGTGTAGTAAGTTTTGTCCAACTCTTACGGTTTACCAGTTACCAAAATTCAGCAAAATTCATTCAGAATAAATAGGTCTTTAGAGATTATTCCCAGCCAATTCAAGATATAAATTTTATTTGCAATATAAATATCTTTAATATACGATATTTTAATCAAAATCATTAGAGCCATTTTTGAGAGAATCAAAATGTTCGAGTTTTTTTTTTTTCAAGTAAAGGATAGTTTGGGATGGAGGAGTTTTCTCAAAATCTTCGTGTCGCATCCTTGGAATATGTTAAGCTTAAATACCAAGTTTGGTATTTTACCGACTATTCATTTTTGAGTTATCGTGTTCATAGACACGCGGACCTTTTTCTGAAAATATTTTTTGGATACAGGGGACCCTAAAGTGTGTATTTCAGGTGAAATTTCGGCATCGAAATTTTGGGTGGGATGCAATACATTCTCTATACACTGTGCACATAGTAAGTGTGGAGAAAGTAAACCTGAAAATAACCTGAACCTTATTAAAACAAAGCATAAAAGTTGTGCCCGTCTGAATATTTTATTAAAGAAGCTAACTTCTAGCAGAATGCCGATTCAATATACAAACGAATTAAATAATCTTCAAATTACTTTTTTTCACATTGTAGTTTCAGTCAGAATAACTTTATCTGTAAATCTGTAGCTTGTATTTACACATTTTGTAAACATCCTGTAATGTGTGCCATACAAGGCACCCCACTTCATCACATTTCTTTCATCTCTACCACGTAGCTGCCCTCGTTAAGCGATGAGTTAAGAAAAAAGCTAGGCACGGGTCCTGTTTTGTTCTTCACACCGCTTACTTGACGCTGTTTGTCACTTCCGTTTCCGTTGGAATAATTATTTGCAGCCACGTGTGAGGCTAAGGTAACTCAAAATGAGCTCTTTCTCATCACTTATCCTTGTAGCTCTTCTGTCGTCTTTATCACTCCATTCCCTCTCTCTTCTCCTTACGTTCTACCAGCTATTGTGTTTTGATTGCTTTACCATTCTTATTCTTCATTTTCACTGCATACAGTCCATAATAACTGTTTTATTTCCCTTAGCATTGTTTTATTCTTTGCACAGCGTCGTTCCTGTTGAGTTTTATAGATTTCTTGTGCTTATTTACTTATTTATGTAGTTTTGAATTCATTCTTTCTCATGCTATATATATATTTTTGCTTACTCTACTACTAACAGTAAGTAGCGGAAGTACTACTGTATTTCACTAAAAACTCGAAATATCGTGTGTTTGTGATCAACATAACTAAAAAGCAGTTAAGTATCCAACTTGTTACTTAAATTCAGTATCTTTCAAGATATGTGCGAGGATTTTCAAGAAAATCCCTCAACCCAAACTGCCCTTTCATGCAACGTTTTGGTATTTTCTCAAAATACCTGCAAGGATTTTTACTGAATTTTGTTTAAAGTATACTCATGACAAGCAAACCATATACCATTAATGTTCTAAGAATAGGTAGTCTCTAAAGTTCTATAAAAAATCTTTCTACACAAAGAGTGTATCTCATAAAGCATATAATTTATGTAAAAATACCTACATTTTTACTGTTGTTTTCGATATCCTTTATATTATTTTGAGTTTTTCAACACTTATGTTTTCTCCCAAATTGGAAGTCATACAAAAAGAACAGAGTTTCAAAATCACCACATAACGAGCAGCTCTTAAAATAATTGAAAGTGGTTTTAGCCCACCGTATTCCCCTATTCCATTCTAGCTTTAAGAAAACATAATACAACAATTTCTATAAATGTTTATCTCGATTAATATGTGTAGAAAGCATTTAAATGTAATACATCGCGTTTTTCATCTTAAGTTGAATTTTTTTTTTTTTTTTTGCCATCATCTTCTTAACATTAACATGATGGTCATTTATTTTATGCTCTTCTATTTCTACATCTTCTTGAATATTTCATATTTGTTTCTTTCGTGTACAGTTCTTTACTATAAACTGTCATATTACCCTCAATCTACTAAGCCGCCTCACATTTTTTTACTTTCTCTACACGTACTATGTACATAGTGTATAGAGAAGGTATTGTAATGCACCCAAAAATTTGATACCGAGATTTCTCCGGAAATTCATCTTTTAGGTCCCCCCGAATCTAAAAAACGCATTTCTGGAAACATATCTGTGTGTGTGCGTGTGTGAATGTGTGTGATTTTCTCAAAAATGGCTCTAATGATTTTGATTAAAATATCGTATATTAAAGATATTTCCTGAAAAATAAAATGTATATCTTGAATTTTCTAGGAATAACCACTGAAAGTTGCTTTATTCTGGATGAATTTTACAGAATTTTGCATACCTGCTAAACCGTAAGGGATGGACAAAAAATCACTACACAAAAAATGCAGAACACGTTAAAATATATATTATTTTATGTGCATTTTTTTTTGTCGAGTTGGTAGTTTGTTAGATATTCCTTGTCATTGGTTTCAGCTTTAAAAAATAAACTTTTCTCATACAGGAACTTGTCAATTCCCCTCCATACAAACAAAGGAACTTCAGTCACATAGCAACCAGCTTTTGACTATCACTTTAACTTATGGTACACCCTTAATTCGCTTCTACTTACAAGGAAGTAAGTAATGAGACCATTTCTGCTAAATCTTATCGATTAATATTAAGCAAATAGAAGCACAAGCTTTCTAACAATAATTTGTTGCAGAGATGTAGAGAAAGTCGTGTAAATGGACACATCAGATTTTTATCTTTTTTTCAACAATGGCTTCTTCAAACTATTCATAGGAGAAGATTAAAATAGTAGCAAAATTAGTTGGTTACATTTCAGGACCATCAATTTGTTTTGCGTTTTACCAGTAATTATAACCGTCAATTCATTGTATCTTCCTGTGACATCATTTCAATTGCTAATGGTTTGGGTTATCTTCGTTATTCGGAGCTCTGAACAATGACACTTTGATGTGTTCGTCTTTGAGATGTTCAGGGCCTTCTTTTTTTTTTCTTTCTTTTCTTTTTTTCTTTCTTTTTGTTAGATCAAAACACGCTGTTAATGGACCGGATTAAGGAATCGATTGCTATAAATTGTGCCAGCCTGCCATTCTAAGAAATTTGGGCCGGTGATTTGACCAATTTGCAGCTTTGCCTTGGCACATCGACACCATCTCCTTCATACGAAAAACTGCTCTTCTTCTTGCCTTAGCTTTGAGAGGTTCCAAACCTAACTCAAATGTATTAATGAGAGTAAACAGAAATGAACAGGAAAATAATTTAGAAGCAACACAAAAAGACAGGAGAATAGAAATATACGTAGATATGTGCAATTTATGAAAGTAATATGATTAACGTAAAAATTTGCGAAGTAGAAAGAATGAAAATGATTTGAGGAAAACAAATTGGCAAACCTAATGAAGTATCCACTCACAAATAAAAAAATAAACATTAAAAAAAAAGGAAGCTGTTATAAATGAAGAAATCACTGAGTATGGAGATAATTTTAAATTAGTAAAGAATGCTAAAATAAGTAATAGATAACTTTTGAAAATTAAAGAAAGAAAAATAATCACGTATAATGAGACAGTTATTCTGCTTTTATTAGCAATAACTTTGTTTTAAATTATTTGAGTTTTATTTCATAAAGCGTTATATATATTATTATTCTACGTAAATGAATAAATTAAATGAGGATTTGCATAAAACAAATTATTGTTTTAACTTTATTATTGCTAAAATAATTAAGTAACGAAGATAACATAAAAACAATTTAGTTAATAAATGTAGCAATTAAATAAGGAATAATGCGTTTTTTCTGATCCCATAGGAGCTTTTTTAAAATTAATTTCAAAATATTTCCTACTTAGCAAATAAAATATCATTTACCCATATGTCGGCTGTTGAAAACGGCATTAATGAAATGTGCAAATGACTTTCTGCTCGAATATTAATTTGCGTTAACCTCTTCAAGTTCACAGAAGATTTAAGAAAGCATTTTATTCAGGTTACTGATTCAAATGGGAATCGTATAAGGAACTTTAGACAGTTTGGCACTTGTGTTACGCAGGCAGACAGTGAATTCTGTCTCATAAGTTACTTAAACACAAAACCAACTAGAATGTTCTGTTAGAAAGTTACTTTTCTTCATTTGGCAGCACAGAATTGCCACCATGTTTAGGAAAGCTATGTTGAAAACCAAATATAATTTGTTATAGTGTATACTCGATCCTAAACATGACACTCAATTAGCTGCGATTTTGGAGGAGCTCCTTCAAAGAGGGCTCATAAACTTTTAATTAATAGTATGAGCTGTTCGTTTTACGACAGCTTCAGTTTTTTTGGGGGGAGAATTCGGAGAAGTGAATAATTTAAGTGTCATTCCAGTGTTAAGCAGAGCCGGTTATTGCAAACAGCAAAACAAAGCACCCGAGCTCACATTGGTTGCGCTTCAAGAAGATGCAGCCATTTCTGTGGTCAAGCCAAGCTACTGAATTTATATTAAGTTTGTCCATGGTAATTTGAACATTGTAATCCGGAGCTACGTGGTGGCTTGCAAACCACCGAACCTGCGGCCTTCGCAGTCACGTCGTCAACCGCAGAGAACATGCAATGATTCTTGCACTCTTTTTCTACACTTCTGATCTAGTCAGAGTGGCAATATTCTTTAACACTGAACTTTTAACAATTTTAATTATACTAAAACCTGAAGGATGCCTTCTCAGAAGATCTCTAGTATCCACGACTTCTATCACAGTTTTATTACAAGAAGTATTGTATTCCACCCAAAAATTCGATGTCGAGATTTTACCCCCTGAATCCAATAAAAGCCAGTGTGTGCGTGTCTGTGGACAGCATAGCTCAAAAACGAAAAGACGGTTAAATACCAAACTTGGTATTTAAGTTTGGTATCTTCCAAGAATGCCACACGAAGATTTTCAAGAAAATCCCCCCACCTCTAACTACCCTTTACATGGACAAATTTTCGAAAAACATTTTCTTAAAAATGCCTCAACGATTTTGATTAAAATACCACATATTAAAGGAATTTCTATCACCAATAAAATGTATACTTTGAATTTTCTGGGAATAGCTTCTAAAGATTTGTTTATTCTGGATGAACTTTGCTTAATTTGGCATAACTAGTGAACCGTAAGAGATAGACAAAAACTTATTTTACAAAAAATGTAGATCTTGTTAAAATGCACAAGTTATTTCGTGTACTTTTTTTTCGTGAAGCTTGCCGTTTTCGAGGTATTTCTTGTTATTAGTTTCAATTGTGAAGTACTTATAGTTTTCTCGGACGGAAGTGTCCGTGTTTCTTTTGTTCTACTCGTGGCTAAGCAAAGAAGCGATTTGCAATGACAATCGCATAACGACAGCTTTTAAAACATTTGACTATTACTTTAGCCTAGTGCGTTCCCTTAGTTCAATTCTACTTATAAGGAATTAAGTAATAAAAGCATTCCGCTAATGTTTATCTCGATTAGCATGGTGTTGAAAGAATTATTATCTTTTGTAAGAAGTCTGTTTGTAGAGTAGCTAGAGAAAGTCATGTGAGTGTAACATATCAGATTCTTTTTGGCTTATAACTGCTGCACATTCTTCTTCTTTCAAATATTAGGTGTTATACTCTTCTGATGTTTTAGTCTCTTATCATCCATCTGCCTTTTACGATGGCTACACAAACCTTACTTTCCAATCGGCCGACAATTTCTTTTTGTTAATCTATTTTCTGTGATTCTGTCAACACGATTCTTCCTTTTCATTTTAATCTTCTATCTTATCATTATTTAAAGCATTTTAAATGCTATTTTATCGTTTCAAACCTTACTCTATCCATTTTAGTTATCTCCTTACGTGTCCCATGAATTTCATTTCTGCTGCCTGTATGCGAGATCTTTCTTTCTTTCTTTCTTTCTTTCTTTCTTTCTTTCTTTCTTTATTTCTTTTTCATATTTTGCACGATTCTGCATCATATGCAAGAGCAGGCATAAACAAAACCTTATAAAATTTCAATTGCATTTGTTCTCTTCGCGTCTTTCAAAAGTTGTTCCAATTGGTCCACATATAGCTTGAAATCTATCAAGTGCTACACACAGCACTCATAAATAGCTTCTTGAATGTGAAACGAGGCCTAAGTCCTCAAAATCCATAACAGATCACATATTATATATTAGCAGAATATTAATATTCTCTAAATTTGCAGGAGACAAGAAAACCATGGACACACTTAACTCGTTTAAAAGTGGTGGTTGGTATGTATTTCAATAAACTATTATACGTTAATAGTAGGTTTTACATTTTAAGTGATATTATGCTCAAAAAATAATTTTCTGTAAAACCATTAAGTCATAATATGTTTGCATAAAATATACATTTACTTTACCTGAACATTATCTATTATATAATGATATTGTTTGGCTATTCCTGATTTGAATCAATTTTAAACTAGAATTAGTTTGCAAATTAGCAAAACAATCATAATGTATGCATTTGTTTTGTCGCATTTGATTCTATAATTATTATCAAGTTTTAATAACGATTCTTAATGGCAATTAATCACAAACACACCTCCCTTTAAATTAAAAAAGTTCTATAAGCCTCAATAGCAATAAATATCGAGTTACTGCCTAAGTGTGATAGAAAATTTGTGTCAATCAGGAAATATAGTTTTAGGTTTTCTATTAGCAGAACCATAAGTTTTAATATTCTAAATAAACTGCAAATAATTAACATCAACAACTCTTCATGATTTAGCAGAATTCTCCTGTTCCGGCCTCATGTTTCTCCCATCTTTTAACTGATCTTCCTATTGTTCTGTAGCCTAGAGGATTATATTTGTATGACTGAAATGGAATGCGAAAGTTGTCCATTCTTTGTAAATTACTGTTCTATTTTTCACTATTTATTTGTATCTTTTCTTTTAAGGAAAAAATATATGATTCTTTCCTTACGTCTTCGTTTCTAATGTGATCTTGTCTGGTGCAACCTTTTACTGTTTGGAGATATTTCATTTCTGCCGCTTGTATTTGGCTCCAATCTTTCTTTTTTAACTGTCCAGGACTCCGAATTATATAGTAAAACCGGAACAGGCATTGTTTTATGGAATTTTAGATTTGTATCTTCTCGGGTATTTCTTATCCTTTTTTGTCTAATATTTTCCAGAGTCTAGTTCTGCTTACCTTATCAAAAGATTTTTCTAAATCTGCAAAGCTATACGTGTTTCTAAATTATATTCTATTCTCTTTTCGATCATTTGGCTAATAGAAGATATATTATCTGTGCAGAATCGCCCTTTTCTAAATCTTATTTGGTTTTCTAATAATAATAACGGTTCTGTAATTATACTTAGACGTTTGTTTATGATTTTTGTATACAACTTATAGCCTGTGTTCAGGAGATTATACCTCTGTAATTACTGCATACATTTCTTTTACCCTTTTTAAATATAGTAATTACGTGTGCATGGTACCCGCTTTTAGAAATGCTATTCGTTCTCCAACATTTGTTGATAAAATTAAGTAGTTTTTAAGTTTTTCTCCTCCCTACTTTATTAATTCTGCGTTTATTCCATCTGGTCTTGGAGCCTTTCTATTTTTCATGTTTTGTATAGATAATTGTAATTCTTCTTCGGTGTTTAAATCTCTGGGTCTTTTAAGTATTACTTTCCTTACTGACTTTCCATTTTCTTCTGATTTATACCTTAATTCCTTATAATGCAAATGATTGAAAATAGTATTTATAAATTAGGTCTTACCATCTGTCGGGACTAATTTTCTAACCGATATTCTCATAGTATTAAGATTACGCAGGCAGATTTATATTATCCGTGTAAATATTACAAGGTGTTCATGTGCCAATTTAAGTGTTTATAATCCTGAGTAAGTTATTTGCTCCAAGGAAATGAAAAACGACGAAGGCCGTCTCGTTAAGTAATATTTCCATATTAGAAAGTATAATTTTCAACTTTATGTTCGCAGATAAGATCTGCGTGAAGTACAAGGATCGAGACTTGTTGACAGTCCTTGTCAGCAACGCTTGGATAATTACTTTTTCACAAGGCAAACGCTGTTCGCAATTTTTTCGCTGTGCATTTACAGCAATACAAATTTTTAGCTTTCATATCCGTTTTTACGTGCTAAAATACAAACAATATCACATGTCTTGCATGCAACATGCGCTGATAAACAAAACCTTTACAAATTCATCCAAGATCTCCTACGCATTACTTCCATGAGAGAAAAAAATCTCATGATTTTCTCTATAAACTATTGTTGCGAAATATTATTCTTTTGTCTATACGTGGTAATTGATATAAACGTTAGCTGTTCTAAGTAGAAGGAAAATAAGTAATACACCAAGTTAAAACGATAGTCAAATCTTTTAAAAAGCCGATCGGCATGTGAGACAATTGAAATTCGGTTCTCTTTGAACGGCAGGACTAAACTAATAGAACGAAAGATTACTTTCTATTTGAGAAAAGTTTAAGTTATATAAAATTGAAACCAATAATAAGGAATATCTCGAGAACGGATAACTCTACGGAAAAGAAATTGTGCTTTTTAACGAGATCTGTATTTTGTGCAGTAATGTTTTGTCTATCTCTTACGGTTTACCAGCTAGGCATGAAAAATCTTCACCCAGAAAATTCAAAATATACATTTTTTTAACATGTAAATATCTTAAATACACGGTATTTTAATAAAAAGCATAATAGCTGTTTAAAAAAAAAAAGCTTTTCCAATAATTTCCATCTTAAGGGTAGTTTGGAGATGGGGATTATTTAAAAAATCTTCGAGTCGTATACGGAACAAAGATATCAAGCGGTCATATGCTGTCCACACACGGACATTTTTCTAAAAATGCTCTTTTATTTAGGGGAACTCAAAACATACGTTTCCGGTGAAAACTGGACATCGACTTTTTGGGTGGAATACAATACCTTCTATACCTACTATGTACAACATAAATACGAGTCGAGGAAGTAAAAATATTATCAGAAGGTAACGTAGAGCCAGAAAAAATTCGCCTAAACGCCCCCCACCACCTCCCACAAAGATATATCCGTCGCACACACCACAGAGGTAAGTGATGCTACTTCTTTACTGCTTTATTTTTAGGAAATTAACCTCGTTAACAATAAAGGAGATTAATATCATACCAGACAGTGGGCTTCATGAAACTGTGTGTTTTTGTTGTTATCTGTCGTAGTATCCGTATCCTATAGTTATACTCGGATTAAACTTGAAGAAAGTAAACATTTCACACGGCTAAGATTATAACTATCTCTCTTCTGATTAAAGAAAAGACAAGCGCTCTCAACACTTATGTTGAGAAAGTGTTCACGGAACGTTTAAGGTTATTTATCTCGGTTCCAATCATAACACTTAAAATTCCCCCTTTAAAAATCCAACTTATTACTTTCTCTATTCGTACTATGTACATAGTGCATAGAGAAGGTATTGTATTCCACTCAAAAATTCGATAGCGAGATTTCACCGGAAATATATGTTTTGGGTCCCCATGAATACAAAAAAAAAACATTTCTGGAAAAAGGTCCGTGTGTGCGTGTGTGCCTGTGTGTTTCTGTGGACAGCACAACTCAAAACTAAAAAGACGGTAAATACCAAACTTAGTATTTAAGTTTGGTGTCTTCTTTTGATTTTCAAAAAAATTCCTGCACCCCCAACTAATCCTTTCATGGAACTTTTTTCGAAAATTTTGATTTTTTTCAAAAATGGATCTAACGATTTTGATTAAAATATCGTATAGTAAAGGTATCTACCTAACAAATAAAATGTATATCTTGAATTTTCTGGGAATAGCCTCTACAGAGGCTGAATGAATTTTAGGGAATTTTGCATAACTGCTAAACCGTAAGAGATGGACAAAACCTACCACACAAAAAATGTAGAGCACATCAAAACACACAATTTATGTTATGTTATGACTGTCGTTATAATATCCCATATTTCGCTTCTGCTTACAAGGAAGCACGTAATAAGACTATTTCTGCTAATCTTTTCTCGATTAGCATGAAGTAAATAGAAGCATAAGCGTTTTAACAATAGTTTATTGCAAAGATGTAGAGAAAGTCATGTGAATGGAACACACCAGGTCTTTTTTTTTTATTTAAAATTATAATTGATCTTGTAGTGGTTATGTGTCAACGATAGCTTTGGTCATTTTCTTTGTAAGCTTTTGATGCTAAATTTGCTCTATCTCAGGATATTTTATTGATTCTTGTAACCTAACTCCGTATTTCGACAACATTTACTGCCCCGTTCGTCGTACATTATACAACTAGATATTTAGCTATTTTTTCCATATGCTTATGGTCATCAATCATAATGCGTAAATTCTCAAAATTGTCTAATCTTCCATATGTGTAAGTGTTGCAGAATGTTTGTAATTCTACCATATTCATTCATTTGTTTATTCATTCAAGTTCCATCACACCATGTCAATGTGTTTGGGAGAATGTATTTCTTAATCAGAGAAAATCTAGTAGACGAATTCACCACCATGTGCACATGGCAACAAGGGATCGTCTCTTCGTCCATAGATGGCACTATTGGATAAGATCACGACCTGCGGACGTAAAACATGGCGAATTTAGTCCAGGGATTTTTTCTTTCAAGGAATGCGGTTCTTTTACGAGCAAATAAAATTACACGGGACCAACAGCTTTACTTCTCTTGCGTAGCAAGCCATGCTAAAAATTTTTACATCCAAAAAACATCCATCACTTCTTACTGCAACCAGGCAGTAAGGAAATAATTAGGCAAAAGCGATATTAAAATATTTTAAAAGCTGGCTACTATGGGATATCTTAAAAATTCCGTGTTCTTTGCGTGATCACGATGAAAACAATGAATAGCTACCGTTTGCGAAAAATCAAACTTTTGGAAATTTTAAAGCCAATTACAAGAAACATCTCAGAAATGTTGGCTCTACCAAAAAAGTATATGACATAAATTGGGTATTTTAAGAAGTTTACATTTTTGTGTAGTGCATTCTTTATTTTTCCTGTTCAACAGTTACAAAATGAAGCGGGCTTCAGAGGCCATTCTAAAAAAAAAAAAAAAAAAAAAAAAAAAAAAAAAAAAAAAAAAAAATTCAGGAACTACATTTTATTTGTGATGACAATTTTCCTGAAAATGTTCGTGTCGCATGTTTGGATGACACTAAACTTAAACACCAAGTTTGTATTTAGCAACTTTTGAGTTATTCTATCCACAGACACACGCGGACATTTTTCTAATTTTTTGTTTTGACTTAGGGTCCTCTTAATTTCCGTGGAAGTTCGATTTGGGTAGAACACAATTACCTTATCTAGCTACTATGTACGTGTATAGCTCGTGGTGGGGAAGTAAAAGTATTATGCGCAAGTGAGCGAACGATCCTAAGTGTGAGTCAGTGCGTATATTTCTCCAGCGCGGCGGAACTGTCAGAAGTCTAAGAGAATTTGGGATGCACTTTGTTATCTTGTTACAGCAGTGCATCTGCCACAGCATGTAAAAACGAAGAGAGAAACACGTATTTTAAAATGAGGTACATCCACGACTACTTCTGTCTTCTAGTGGGAGAATTCCTGGTGATGGCAGCGAAAACGTATTATTCCACCTCTGAGGCTGGTATTTTGAAAACATTTACTGTCCGGGAAAGAGAGAATAAAAAAGAACTACCACGTTTCCCAGACGCTAATTAGGGACCACTTAGACGAGGACATGTCCAGCTCCTCGGCCGCTCTTATTCGACAAAGAAGAGAATTTTTTCCTGGCAAACTAATTGCAAACGACTGCTTCTTTGTGTCTTCACGCCCGAGCGACCACGGAGGCAGTTCGCCCGGTTCTTACCGCGAAATCCAATGAATTGATCGATCAAACGCCTCTTGTTCTTCTGAATCGACTTGAAAACACAACAAAGAAAGAATACGCCACTGTATTTAAACAATAATAGCATGCTAATAAATTTTGAGGCACCAAAAAAAGTGTGGCGTGAATGAGCGCATTCTTATATTACTCCTATTAGAAGCCTTAAATGTAAATGATCGAATTTCTTTATCGATATTACAGGAGGGAAGTATTGTATTTCACCCAAAAATATGATAACGAAATTTTAACGGGAATACATGTTTTGAGGATCTCTATACAAAAACATTTTTAGAAAAAGTCAGTATATGTGTCTGTATCTGTCTGTAAACAGCAACCATGCTAACTTCATATACCCAAGGTCGCGGGTTCAAACCCGGTGGAGGACGATGGATTTTTACGAGTGTAAAAATCCTTAGCATGACTTCCTTCGAAGGGAAGTAAAACCGTTGGTCCCGTGTTGTAGAGTTAAGGCACGTAAAAGAACGTCAAGCCTGATAGAGAGGCCGGCCGCAGAGCAAAATTAAGCGGCTTTTACGCCCTATTTAGAATGGGACGCTAAGAACCACAGCAGTTAAAGAGCATCCATAAATAATACGCCATTTTTATTAAACACCAATCGCAAAGGATTTTGATTAAAATGTCATAATTTTAACATATGCAGTATTTTGCAGTCCTCTGTAATTACTTTGCATGACTGATAAACTGTGTCAGATAGGCAAAATCTTTACCCTGGTTATACAAAGAGAACGACATTTCAAAACTATAATATAGCAAACAACTCTTATAAGGTTTATATATGTTTTAAACACTGTATTGACTTAATTCTCATTTTATACATAAAAATATGTCCATCTCTGGAAATACGTATATCAATTGACAGGTAAAAAGAAGAATACGTTTCTGTAGAATAATTTGTTTAAAAAAAGGTACCTAAATGTTTGACAATCCAAATTTTGGACTACGGAATGTAAACTACTTTGGTCATATAAGCAGAAAGCTTTTGGATAGTAAATTAATAATAATAATAATAATAATAATATTTTTATAATAAATAGTTACTTTACACCTCTGACAATGACACGGAAACATGATTTATAAATATTTAATAACTGGCGAGATGCGGTTATATAATTTGTAAAATGCTTCTTTTTCAATAACAGATAGAAATACTTATGACAAAATATAATTTAACGATTAAAATTAAATTAAATGAATAATAGATAAACTTCATTGTTAAAAATCAGGTATTTATATAAAATTTTAATTTATCAATTAAATAAAGTTAAAACAATGAGTTGCCATTCATTCTTTTCCTAATGAGCAAACCTTATAACCAATAATTTGAAATAGCGTTGTTTACTTATTAATGATAGAAAAATATTTATTGATTTTATAATTTTTATTACTATTCAATTTTTGCCTTAGATTCTACAGTGTGTCCGCAGAGGAGAGTTTTCTTTAAATCAAATATTTTAGCTTTATAAAAGAAACTAAATAAATCTGAAGTTTTTCTTCTTATTCTCACCTATTCAATTTTACTTTGTTTAAAACTGTTAAGTTATTTATAAATTTATATATAGGTTATAATTAATTCTATAATAAATTCTTTACGAGCATACTGGCTACCCTTAGGCGAGTTTGGAATTTCAGTATCAGCATGTAATAAGTTTTATTCCACTTTACATAGAATGATTCTGTTTTGAGTAATTATTGCAATCTATGTTGAAGCAATTTGTTCTGCTATTAAACAAAAGTATAAACATTTGAATGTTGTAGGTACTAATTTATTTTTTGCTAATTAGGTTTGGAACTGTACTAAAGCAAGATCCTCACGTTAAGTCTTTTGCAAATTGCTGTAAAAATGAAATATGACTAATGTGACTAATATGAGAGAAAACATATTATAATCCATTGTTTTTATTGTGAATCAAAAAATTTATTATATTTGTTTTTATTATTACTTTGCTGAAAGCTGAAATATTCCAATATTAAACATTTGTTGGTGTGTTTTGGTAAGCACCTTTGTTTTTTGTTTCAAAACACGTTTCATCCAAGTGCGGAACAGATTTTTTACTTTCTCTACACGTACTATGTACATAATGTATAGAGAAGGTATTGTATTCCACCCAAAAAATCGATACCGGGTTTTCACTGGAAATACATGTTTTGGGTCCCCCTGAATCCAAAAAAAAGCATTTTTACAAAAAGGTCCGTGTGTATCTGTGTGTGTGTGTGTCTGTGGACAGCATAGCTCAAAAACGAAAAGACCTATATATACCAAACCTGGTATTTGAGTTTGGTATCTTCCAAGGATGCGACAAGAAGATTTTCAAGAAAATTCCCCCACCCCAACTACCCTTCACATAGAACATTTTTCGAAAATTTTGATTTTCCCAAAAATGGCTCAACGATTTTGATTAAAATGTCAAATGTTAAAGATATTTATCTGATAAATAAAGTGTATATCATAAATTTTCTGGAAATAGCCTCTGAAAACTACTGTATTCTGGATGAATTTTACGGAATTTTGTATAACTGCTAAACCGTAAGAGATGGACAAAAACTTAACCTACAAAAAAAAAAAAAAAAAAAAGAAAAAAAATGTAGAGGTTATTAAAACACACAATTTAAGCCATATACATTTTTTTCGTGGAGTTGATAGTTTTATAGATATTCCTTGTTTTTAGTTTCAGCTTTGAAAAACATAATTTTCTCATACGGAACTTGTCAACTTCTGTTCATACAAACAAAGGAACTTCAGTGACTTAGCAACCAGCTTTTGACTATCACTTTAACCTATGGTACTCTCTTATTTCGCTTCTACTTACAAGGAAGCAAATAATAACCGTATTTCTGCTAATTTTTTCTAAAGTCATGTGAATGGAACACATCAGATTTTTTTTTTCTCTAATGCGTATTTTTATATGCAATTATAAATGTTGTTTAACTTTTCTGTCTTTTCTTTAGATGTCTTTAACCTCAGGCTATTAGGATACAAGACGGGAAACCATCAGAAAAAGAGGATAAGAAAGTCTTGCAGAACTAAGCTGAAGAAAACATGGAGTCAGGATTCGAGCGGCGATCTCTTCTCACGTTAGGTCTTCCGCTGTAGACATCTTGTAAACATTCAGCTTAAAGATTTAAGTAGTTTTTGTTATAATGGCGTGTAATTTCTTTATCTATCACAGCGGAAAATACTTGTGATATTACTCTGAAGCGACAATAGTGTGACGTAATATCATGGGATGATACGTCATCCCAATGAGAACATCACTTCATCGTGTGCTCTATTTTTATTATTTGTTGCTCAGGACATAATGAGAAAATAACAAAAAGGTGCTAAAAGAATAAAATTTGATTGTTCATCAATCGTTTCCTCTTTGTGCATGTCCTTCCATTAAGAAAATGGGAATTACCAACCTCAGCTGCAATCTATACCATAAATTGACTCCTTCAATATTTTTAATCTTTCTTTCCATCTCTTGGGATGTAACTCTAACTGGGGCCTGGGCTCACTCTTAAGATGTGTTAAAAATATTCTTGTCTAGTTCGGATCCAGCATTTCCGTTAGAAAAGTTATCTAAACTTCATCTCTCCGCTATGTATCTTAAAATCCATTTTCTGCAGGTTGTATTCGCTAGGAATAATCTATTTATAAAATTTATAAATACGAGCTTTTTATGTCCGAATTCTGCTCGAGAAAAAACCGTTATTCCAACATATGATACATGGGAAACTTACTATAAATCTGGTAATTCAAAGAACCGAAAACTTGTTTGGCCGATGATCATCTGAAATGTTTGCTTTTTGACCGTTTTTAACCGTAGAAATTCCTGCCCATGACCGGCAAGTAGAAATATATCGCCCAAAACAAGTAGATATCCCTCTTCAAAGTGACCAAAGGTTTGGACCTTACTTCTCAAATTTCTTGATATAGGAGGTTTGAGAAATGTTATAACAGTTTACAAAGTACGTATTTTAGATAGAATACCGATATTTTCTAAGAAATATTACGCAAATGAAGTGTAGCTGATAAGGCTTAGGAAACCTACTTAGGTTTAAACGATTATGCAAATATACAGACATGTTTTGGGTTAATTTACAAAGGTAGTTAATGTCAACAGCGGTAGAGTTATGGCTGAACCTGTAGTAGCCAGCCATTCCCTCATTACTGTGTGGTAAATACGAGGGGAGAAAAGGGGGACCTTGTCCATCTTAAAGAAAACAGGTAGCACACGAGTGGCTCTTTTGTGCACCAAGGGGTCATGTCATGTATTGTATGTAACGTCTTATTAACCGGACGACATCAAAGGCTTATGACTTGGCTTGCTGACTTCATCATTTCATGGAGTTAAAAGTCAAGACTTCGGGGCACTATGGGGTGGCCTAAAAGGGCGTGATGGGATTCAAAAGAAGGGCAATGGCGACTCGAGGAAGCCATGTTTGTCAGCGACGCCCATTAAGCAAAGGAAGCAAAGCAGACTTACTTGAGGAACGATTGAAGCGTGGAGGAAGGTCTATTAGAGGGTGGAGGACCAAGGGAAGGAGGGAGGGGTGATGGTGGTGTGGCATTATCTTCCTGTCAGGCGGCTGGAATAGCTGCCCGAGCGAAACTTTTCTTTCTTAGCTCTGGTCGCCATTTTGTCAATCACATATGATGTCCTCTTTTTCATATCCAATCGTCCCTGAGGATTATGGCAAAAAATAATTCATTTGGAAGAAATGAACTCAGGTTCATATGTTTAAATAATTTAAGCACCAAATGGTATATTTCTTGGATTTGTGTAGAATACACATACATAATATAACAAAACAGATGTCTTCTAATACAATACGGTGAAGAATGTTGAGGTTTGACAAGAAGAAATCTCGTTTACTAAATTTAAGAAAGAAATGAATGCTAAAATTACGAAAGCGCCTTTCAAATATAATAATGTATATTTTCAGTAATCACAGAAATTAATTTTTTCCCTTTCCTTCATTAATTTAATGCGGCATCAAGCTCCTGTGAATTCCTTTGAACTATGTTTACATAAGACATGTATTTTATTTTATTTTATATTTATTTTCAATTGTAATGTCTGTGTTACAACTATTCAACCGGAGTATACATAGAAACAAAACCTCCTGGAGAGAATTTTGGATCTCTGCAATATTTAGTCACTTGTCAAAAATGGAATTCTGTCATTTGTGTTTTCCTTTTCAACCTTTTGTAAATGGCGTGTTATTTATGGACGCTCTTTAACTACTGTGGTTTTCAGCGTCACATTCTAAATTGGGCGTGAAAGACCGCTTAATTTTGCTCAGAGGCCTCTCTATCAGACTTGAGGTTCTTTTACGTGTCGTAAATCTACGACACGGGACCAATGGTTTTACTTCCCTTCCGAAGGAAGCCATACTGAGGATTTTTACACCCGAAAAAATCCATTATCCTCCGCCGGGTTTGAACCCGCGACCTTGGGTAAATGAAGTTATCATGGTAACCATTACACCTCGGAGGGCGACATTCAACCTTTTGTATCTTTCTTTGGGTAATTTAAATATCTTTCACAGTAGAAGTCATATCGGATGTGAGCACGTATATGAAATCGCAGAACCACCTGAGATATGATCCCAAATTGAAATCTCAGTCAGGTAGTTTGATTCGATCAGGAGTGGAACCCATATGCATTATACCTACTTACCTTTATTATATGCTGTTTATCTTATTGTCTATGACTTAATTTGTATCACTTGAAAACGATGAAGTTAGAAACCATCTTCTAATTCCCAAGTGATGCTAGTAGGATATGAATCGATTTAGAAAGGTTTGCGAAGTTTCTCATTTCCCTCAGTTCCAACAAAGTATACCTACTGCATCAATTCGTCCCAGCATCATTTCGTCCAAAGGTAAAATGTTACAACTCGTCCACTACAGTTTTACTCGATAATGAGTTGTTGATAAGCATCATTTCGTCCCCCCGAAAACAGGAGTTGGGTCAAGTACCTGATTTAAGTCATTGGGACAATTTTTAAGAAATGTCTCTCTCTTTATCCAAATTGACTAAAATGTTGAAAATAACGCTATATTCTGATGTTTTATAATGTGTCATTTAAGATTATAGTTCTTACCAATGTGTTATGTATATGAACTGAAACATTATTGGCATATTAATTATAATACCTATGACTACATGAAGCATTTGAGTAACACCTTACAAATGACAAAGCACAAGCTACAATTTAGTTTTGATGCCAGGCCTTAAATGTCTACCCCTATAGCAGCAGTTCTATGGAGCCGTTAACCATTTTAAAACTCTATAAAAAAGAAGTTTTAAAGAATACATTGATTATCCAGCGATTGTTTTTACTGTACAGTTGTCACAATCTAATGTTGAGTGTGGAAGTGTTCACAATATTTCGGAGTGAAATTAATGATATTAGTAAAGCCCACGAAATATGTTAATGTTATGTAATATAGGTGTAAAACACATTCATTCATAAAAGTGTAGAAACGTGTCGTGAAATATCAAACTTCACTTCTTATATAAATATGTCATTATTATGGAAACTCCCAGGTTCAATTAGCAAGTCGAACATTAATTTTGTATTCGTTAGGGCGGTTGCCCATGGCTGGGCCGAAATGATGCTCGGGCAGATAGGACGCCGAAATTTAGTACGAGTTTACCTGGAATTTGAACGAAATGATCTTTTTTTTTTTTTTTTTTTAATTAGAAGATTTTTTTTTTTTTTTTTTTTTTTTACTATCAGAATAGGAATTTGATTTTTATTGTTATGTTTACCATTAAGTAATGTTTGATTTGTTTCTTGTCAAATAATTTTTTTGCTTATTAACCTAAATAATCTACACATTTATAAAAATTCTATACCGAGATTTCACCGGAAATACATGTTTTAGGACCCCCTGAATCCATGAAAAGCATTTTCAGAAAATGGTCCGTGTGTGTCTCTTGTCAGTCAGTCTGTCTGTGTGTCTGTGGATAGCATAACTCAACAACGAAAAGACTGTTAAATACCAAACTAGGTATTTAAGTTTGGTATCTTCCAAGGATGCGACACGAAGATTTTCAAGAAAATCCCCACACCCCTAACTACACTTTACATGGACGAAATTTCTAAAATTTTGTTTTTCTTAAAAATGGGTCTAACGATTTTGATTAAAATACCACACATTAAAGCCATTTCCATCACAAATAAAATTTATATCTTGAATTTTCTGGGAATAACTTCTGAAGACCTGTTTATTCCGGATGAGTTTTGCTGAACATTGCATAACTGGTAAACCGTAAGAGATAGACAAAAACTTACTACACAGAAAATGTAGATCTCCTTAAGATACACAATTTATGTCACATACCTCTTTTATTAGGTATATATATTATATACAAATGATTTTATGAATTTGTATATTAGAATACTTTTGCTAGGGACGAAGTGATGCGACCCAATACCTATGACGCCGCTTAGGACTATTTCAATGCCTACACTTGCATAGCAACCCCGACAGGGTGAATGAACCTCGCTACCAGAAGGTGGGCGGACGATTGTTACCATATAATATACGACCCTTGTTCCGTGACGCATGATGTACAAACTGTTGGCACCCCCATTATCCGCAATAAGCAAATTTTAGACATGTAATCAAGGATTGGTCACAGTGCCGCAAGAAGTCCTCAACTTATCGTGATCGTCTACCTGTTCCTCCACTCTGACGTGCTCCAGGGTAAACGGCCAAGTGATTTCCGTTTGGTTGCAGCTCTCTGCGGAGAGCCTGTGGGTGGGCACACGAACCCGCTTATATGCTGCATTATTCAGCTATCAATCGACAACATTTACATGAGCTTTAACAAACAAAACGTTAACAATGCTGTGAGAGTTTGCGGTCACAATATCTTACCTGAATTTCCTGGAAAAAAGAGGGAGTTTTCTAGCTTTAAACAATTAAACAATGCAAGTGTACGTATTTTTACGTTCTCTAGTCCCGTAAATGCTATGTACATAATAGATAGTGAAGGTATTGTATTACACCCCAAATTCAATGCCGGGATTTCACCGGAAATACATATTTTAGGGCTCCTGAATCCAAAGAAAAGCATTTTCAGAAAAAGGTCCGTGTGTGTTTGTGTGTGTTCGTGTCTGTGGACAGCATAGCTCAAAAGTGAAAAGACTGTTAAATACCAAACTTGGTATTTAAGTTCAGTATCTTCCAGAAATGTGACACGAAGATTTTGAGAAAAATCCCCTTACCCCAAACTACCCTTTGTATGGAATTTTTTACGAAAATGTTGATTTTCTTAAAAATGGCTCCAACTATTTTGATTAAAATATCATGTATTAAAGATATTTACCTGACAAATAAAATGTATATCTTGAATTTTCTGGGAATAGCATCTGAAGACTACTTTATTCGGAATGAAACTTACGGAATTTTGCATAACTGCTGAACTGTAAGAGATGGAGAAAAACTTACCACAAAATAAATTTAGAGCACATTAAAACACACAATTTATGTTGTATAATTTTTTTTCGTGGAGCTGATCGTTTTGAGATATTCCTTGTTTTTGGTTTCAGCTTTGAAAAACTTAACTTTTCTCATACAGGAATTTGTCAACTCCTGTCCATACAAACAAAGGAACCAGCTTTTGAGTATCACTTTAACTTATGGTACCCTCTTATTTCGCTTCTACTTACAAGGAAGCAAGTAATAAGACTATTTCTGCTAATGTTTTGTCGATTAACATGAAGTAAATAGAAGCATAAGCTTTGTAACAATAATATGTTGCAGAGATGTAGAGAAAGCCATGTGAATGAAACTTATCAGATTTTTTCTTTTTGACTTTGGCTGTGGCAGTTATTACAGAAGTTTTATTCTTTCTTATGGTTGTTCATTATTACATTAATCTATATGTAAATTTATGATAAGCTTCTGAATTTTTAATTTAAATTTAAGAGGAGGCAGTAGATAAATTAATTTAGATTTAGTAAATGTTATTGAAAGGTTTGGTAAAGGCTGTGTCAGCATCCGCGGTTAGACAGCAAAATCAAATGAACATTATTCGTTTTTAAGGGCATAATTAGAATTTGAAGTTCAACTAGCTAGTATCACTGTATAAAACCCTATGCTTGTACAAAACTAAAGATAAAAAATAACCTAAATTAACATAAATAATTTCTTCTTGTATTTATGTTTCTTATAGATTATATTTAAATCACATAGGTTACAAACATTATCCATTTCATAATGGTTTCTAAGCAGTTTATTTCATATTTTGTCAACATTTAATTATTCTCGTCAAGTACTGCTGTTCTTTTTGAAGATATATGTAAGCATATTGTTCATTATACGATAATATTAGATTGTGGATATTTAGCTGATATTAATTGTTTTTCAACACAAGCCGCGTGTAGAACAGGATTTGCATAGGTAGGGCCAAAACTGAAAAATTCAAACTAGAACACGCAATTACATTTTTCAGTCTAACTCAACCTATCCTTTAATTTGTTTTCTGCAAACTAGGGCCTTTGATTACAGCATTGATATGAATCAAACTTTCTGTTGTAAACCTATAGCAAAATTATTTAAAACATAAAATATTCACTGCCACTTAAGAAATATTGCGAAATATTTTGTTTTGTAAAGTATTATACAGTTATAATTTGAAATCCTTCTGCCCTCCTCCACATTTTTAAATTGATTTTATTATTTTTATTTGATCTATCAGAAAATAGTTCTAGATTGCAGATTTTGACTACATACTTGATGTCTTCGGGTTTTCTCCTATATTCCTTCCTGGTTTGTTCATTTAGCAAAGTTCAATTTTGAATTTTATTGCCGTATTCTGAATACTAATGTGATATCGAATGCAGAATGCCGACTAGCCATTGATGGATCTATAATGCAGACACAATTATTCTCTTATAAGTATGCTCAAATAATAATATAATGCAAATAATCGGGCAGTTTGTTTTACAAATTCTTGGAAAATGGACATTAAAATTTGTCTTTTACAAATCAGAGGATATTTTTCCTCTCAGTGGTTTCAAAACACTACACATTTTAAAATGAATCATTGGTGGTTGAAATCCAAAGCATATCTGATATATCCCATTCACATGACTTTCACTCTTTTTTTTTTTTTTTGGTAAACTATTCTTATAAAACGTTATTCTTCTATCTATTTCAGCTAATCGAGATAAATTTTAGCAGAAATGGTCTTTGTTACTTGTTCCCTAAGAGTAGATGGAAAATAAGGAAATATTCTAGTCTAAGCGACAGTCAAATATTTTAAAAGCTGGACGCTGAGGCATGACCAGGATAAAAACAAACGAAAAACATATGACCACTTTCCATTTGAGAAAAGTTTCAGTATTGAAAAATGTATACCAATAACCAGGAATATCTCGGAAACCGTTAACTTTACAAAAGAAAGCTATCTGGTGTAAATCGTGTCTTTTAACGAGACTTACATTTTTTGTGTAGTAAGAATTTGTTTATCTCTAACGGTTTACCAATTATGCAAAAATTATCCAGAGGGGAAGGCACTTCAAAGGCTATTCCCAGAAAACTAAAAAATGTTTTATTTGTCATTAAAATATTTTAAACGTACGATATATAATAATGCCGTTACAGCCATTTTAGAGAAAAGCAAAATTTTCGAAAAATGCTCCATATAAAGGATAGTTTTGAGTGCGTTTTTTTTTAAAAGTGATTCTTTTTTTTTGGGTTTCAGGGGTTTCAAAAATGTATTCCGGAAATCTCAGCATCAAAGTTTTTATGGAATACAGTACATTTTTTACCTACTATGCATTTTGTACATCGATAGAAAAAATAATGTTTCCGAAATAGTGTAATGTTTTCTTAGTAATGTAGAGTACTTCATTATAATTAATTCATCTTGTATTATTTATCTGGTGTTTTTATTAAATCAGAATTTGAGGGTGTTGCATGGAAGAAGATTTTATTCACATGTATAGCACAGGAGTATTAACAGGGAGCTATTAGGGAGGTTTTACTTTATCATCAGCTTCAGATTAAACGAGAATTCTAGTTTTGCTAAATGTCTCACTTTTATGTACACACTTAACAACAAGAAAGAATATAATAGCAGGATAATGCGCAAAGGTTTCACCCAATGTATTCTTTTAATTTTCTACGACAATCAGGTTTTGTTGACAAATGATCAACAGAGAAGAAGATTTTTTTAGAAAAACAATATAAGCTGCCCTCTTCTAAGAGAGAAACTCAATATTTTTGTTCAGAGAAGGTTGTCAAAAGCTTCTCTTTACGTAAAATTAAAAATATATGCAAACTTTACGAGTCATTTTGATACGTGCAAGGATACAGAAACGTTTTATCTTGTGCATGATTTATCAGTCTTATGATATGAAGATTATTACACATCAACGTGATTCATATAGAATCATGAATTCTAACCTAGTGACTAATAGCAGAAGAATGGAATATTCTATTTCGATAAAGTTACTAACACTAATCGATTTATTATTTCTGCTTTTCCGCAGACAAAATCTTAGACGATTCATCAAAGCGACGTTTGTTTTTTAGATAATATGACAGCATTGAGAAGAGAAGATCCTGACTTGCATAGTTGTGGCATGTGTGGAATTTATTTGACTCAAAAAATTTACATGATTATTAATTCAAAATCATTCGTTAGAAGGTTATTATTTTTCATCAATTTCGTAGAAATTTTGCTAAATATAACATTTTGTTTTAATATTCTATTTTTGCAGATTAACGTTGTCTTTATTTAGTTGTATATGTAATTTTAACCTTAAGAAATCTCTTTTAATTTCGTATAAACTCATAAATAGAAGACTATTTTCTAGCTGGATTATCATTCCAGTGTATTCTTAAAGAGTTTATTGTTCCGCATTTTAAAATTCCCCTTACGAAAAATAAGTTGTCATCATATAGTAATAAAATAACACACAATTTATTAATCAAAATAATTGATTCTCATAAATCATTGATAAAGAACTCTTTATAACAGCAGATTGATATTAATAACCAGTTACCGAGTTTTAGTGGTGTATGAAAATAGAATTAAGAGATATAAAATGTTCTGTTGTTCTGAATGAAATTCTGGATGAAATATCAATGAATATAAACACGAAGTTATCATATTTCATCCGAAGTTCGAAATGAAGGCTACCGATATAAAAAGAAATAGTTAAACTTTTTTGAATTCTGGTTACGATACCGAAAAAAAGAAGACTTTTCTTCTTATTGTTTTGGAAACTACTGAATGCAGGAAATTTTATGAGGATGTATCTACTGCAGTCTAATATATTAAAATGTATACACGATAAATTGTGCCTAAAATATTTATTTAGAAGGAATGAAATTGAATAATTTTCATAATTCTATTCAAGGTCCAGCTAAAGCAGTTTAATGTACTTTTGTAAGGACTTTATCGTATTTTAATAAATTCATAAAAATAGAGCTTAATTTTTAGTCCACTAGATACTTCTTAAAATAAAATAAATCACTTCTTTTTTAAATCACATAAAATTCGCAAGATTTTCCTTTAGTATCATATTACACAAGCACGTACAGCAAAACTGTATCTCTTGCTGTGAGAATATCATTTCGCGCTTGCCAAGATATTATTATCTAGCGCTTTTAATTCTGTTTTGTCCATGCGAGTGTTTCGCTGGCAGAAGCCGAAACGGTTGCAGTAATCCATTCCACACAGCTGAGCTTGTAAATCGCTACCTCATGCATGATGCAAATAATTCGCTTATGAAAATAGGGGAAGACATTAGTCTTGCTGGGAAGTCGCGCAAAAAATGTTAACCGTTCCTTCAGCGCGCGTGCCACCCTTTTGTTTCATATTACTGTTTGCTTTCCAAAACATTTAGTAACCAGAAGAATATCACATTTGCTGAAGAAATATATACGAGGTGCTTGAATACTAAGCAGTTTTACTATGCATGAGTAAACTCAGTAAATACCTGCAGATCAAACATTGTTATAAACAAGAAAAATATATAAAATCTTATGTGTTGCATTCACATGACATTCTCTATCCTCTATCGTTCGTTAGTGCGTATACAAATTATTCTTACGAAGATTTATTTTTCTATCTACTTCATTTTAGCATTTGCAGAAACAGTAAGATTTCTCATTTCGATAGAATACGAAAGATAACAAACGTTGGATGCTAATTATCCTGCTCTTAAAAGTACATATAGTTTTCTTGCATTCATGAGAAATAACTGAAAATCCATAGGACCTAAAAAAAGTAGTCAAGAAATCGAACCGTGAATAGCGAATATCTCGGAAATGGTTATAGAACAAAAAATTGTCTTTTAAAGAGATTACATTTTTTGTGCACTACATTTTCGTTTATCGTTTAACGTTAATCAGTTAAACAAGATTTTACAATACTTCTTCCGAATGAAGACTATTCCCAGAAAACTCAAAGTATATGTTTGTTTATCATATAAATATTTTTAATTTAAGGTGTTTTAATCATCATCATTAGAACCATTTAAAACAAAAGTAAAGCATTTAAATATCTTTCAAGCAAAGAGTAGTCTAAGGTGAAGGAGTTTTATTGAAAATCTTATCATAACGGCTTTTGGAAGATACTGAACTTAAATACCAGATCAAATTTTCGTATTTTGTTTATGCCTTTCACAATCACTCGCACACAAGAAGGATTTTGTAAAATGCTATTTGTGGATATAATGACCTCTAAAAATGTATCTACGGTGAAATCTCTATATACAATTTTTGGTAGAATGCAACACGGTCTTTACCCACTACGTACGAATAAAGAAAATAAAATTAGAAATTACATTACAGAAAATTCAGCAGAGTAGTTACAATTTTGCGGAATTAGGTACTCCCAAGAGTACATTCTCTCATCCCATTATCGTAATAAAGAGCAACCTTCTAGCCTCAGCACCCGAGGCAAAGTTTTATTAGAAAAGAGAAACGACCTATGCAATTATGAAAACCTATGCGGAGATGAAAACCTTTGAGGTTCTTAATCTTAGTGGATATTGATTCAACACCTTTGATCCGAATTTCGGCGCATATACTTCTTTTTCTAATATATGTTAAAATGTGAAAAATGTTTAGATAACGTTACGCTTACGGAAAGTAAAAAATAGAATTATTTAAAAAAATAATATTTGTATAAATTTGAAACATATTTTAGTTTTACATTGATAGATTGTTGATAGTTGATTTAAAGAAAAAAATGATACAAAGTTATATCAGTAATATACCAATTTCATATCTAATACTGCAATTTGGTACGTTGAATTCATATTTTAGATACCTAAAATTCGAAAAAATATACAATATTTTAGCTTCGATAAAAATCGTATGAAAATACCGTTTCACATAGCGAACTTTGGTTTGGATGTCATTCATATACATTTTCTTTACATTTTTAGCACATTCTTACGTCCGTTTATAATAAAATACTTCTTATATAAAACCGTTATTGTTATACAGTTTAGGAAGGACGATAACCCCGGTGATACTAATTATTACAAGCTAGACTGTTCATTACATTCTGAAAATAAGTGTCATTTCACTTAAATTTACAATTATAGCACATCATCATTAAATTAAAAATAGGCATTCTTTTAGTCTTCAGGGAGCTCCTTCATGAAAACACATAGAAATGCCGAAACATGCACAGGTTTTTAAACATTTAAAGGGAAGTAAGAAAGAAAAGCAAACATATGGTTTAATATAAAATCAAAAAACTAAAACAGATGTAATTATTATTTTTACTTCACAAGACATTTGATTAGTTGGCAAGATACAGGCATGCGCTAATTAGCTAACTGTATCTGTACAACTATATTGCATTGTGATGTTTAAATTAATATATCAAGAAGTCTCTTGTTTTTTAGGCTTTTAATGATAGGCGTTTCATTTAATATTTGAAAATAACCTCACAGTTGACGTTTTAGAATTGTGTATAACCAGGATACATTTATCAAAATAATTTTACAGAATTATAGAATTTTAGATTTAAAATTCTCTACTTATATTATTAACATCTTGTACGTATCAAATACCAAGATTAGAATATTGTGGCTGTTGAAAATGTTTTTAAACGTTTACAATATTTTAGACGTATTCTTGGCACTTTTCTCTTACTGATTCCCCGTTTGTGCTATTCTAATGGTTTTTAAATATTTATTAGTGTATTCAAAGTCACTTTTCTTTTTCTTTTTTTTTAAACGAATTAGTATGATAGCTGTTAATAAACGTATTTTTTCTGAATATGCCTACTTATAGCAAATACCAACAATATTGTGTAAAAATTTACGAAGATCTCAAAGCGAATATTTCAAAGGTAAAGTTATAGGCATGTCATTAATGTCATCATCATGTTCAACAATAAAATGTACAAAAAACGAACGAGAGTGGAGGGTTGCCTATGCTTCCGGGGGAATGCGAGCGCAACATGCCGGTAACATGCGGGTGTAAAAGCGGACAACAGGGCTGCTCTCGCCCGGTAAAAATGCACCTGCTTCTTATACAATTTAACGTTGTATTATATGCACAGAAAGTTGATATCATCTGTAATGTTCACTTCATTTTTCAGAGCTGTTTCTTTGAGTAACACCCATTTATTTCATCAACAAAGGTTGATACGTTAAATACCGATATCAAAACCATTAGTACACGATAATATACTTTTAAGTAAGTAAATCATTTTTGATGTCTATCTATTAAATATTTTACAGTGATATTGGAGTTTAGAGAATTAAACGTGTCATTTTTTTAAATGTTTTGTCCAACAAGAAAATGACATGCCTATGATTTTACACCCCTCCCCCTATTTTTATGGCTCTGCTCACTCAACACTTTTTCACAATAAAACTACAATGTTTACGACGTGGATGGAACACTTATTAACTTTTCTTTGGCAATATTTTGGGAATCGCACACACACACACAGATAGAGAGGCTGGAAAGAAAGAAGAGACACCTCGGAAACAAAGCTGACAGCAGAAGTCACCCCGGCGTTACAACTACCCCGGCGCCGCGACGCTCCTTCGCGTTTTTCTCAACAGACAAGCACCGAGCTAAGGAACCTTCTCCCTTTTACGTTACTCATTAATTAAAAAACTTTGATCACGTGACGCCTTCTACTACGTCACCCACAAGCCCCCCTCTAAACCCCCGCTTCTTTCCTTCATCTTTCCTAATTCTTATTCTTCTTACGAAACTCTTTTCCACCCCCTTCCCGCCTCTTATTTTTCTCTCGCCTTTTATCTTTTTCTTTTAGCCCCCCCTTCTTGCCACCCCCACTGAGCGCACACGCCGACGTCGACGACAAAAGGGGGAAATTAAAAATTAATCAACATTTCCTTCGCCCCCTTTAACCACCTTCGGCAAGACTTCTTTTCCGCGATGTAAACGAGAAGGAAGGATAGGGTTGACACTGATTACCAAGTTGTCCTACCTTGAGCGATCCGAACCGCTGGCATTTTAATCCGCATCTTGAGAGTGGAGTAGATCCAACTTCCGTCCTTCAGCAATTGCCTCACGATGTCATTTGGAACCAAGTATTGTTTCTGTTCTTGGAGTTATTAACACTTTAAACCAAATGCACTGCAAGTCACTAGCGTTTGTTTATAGCTCTATCAGTTTCTATCACATTTTATTTGCATTTTCACTTGGTGCCAATTCATAAACACAACACATATTAAACAACAACACTCAAAACGCAGCTCTCTTTCTGTTGACTAAACAGTTTATCCATTTTGTAATTCTAATATCCGGATCTATGAAAAACCAAAGTATATTCATGAACCCCATCACTGTAAATTCAAAAACTGTTCGTCCACATTTCAAGTACAAACTTGTGCAACTGTCAGTTAAAACAATTAATAATGGATGTAAACAAATGAAGTCCACTGAAAAACTTTGAGACTTGCAGGCCTAATGTTGAGTTGTCCGGAGTCGACGTGGGTGTTGCTGTGGATGGTGGACGATGACGTCCGCTGTCTGGCGTCGCAGGACCCGGAATGCCGTCACCGCTGGGGTCATCCTCGCACGTCGGCGATGTACCGCAGGTCGATGCGTGTTATATGTGCTCCCTTCGAGTTCGGGAACGACGATGTCCGTGCCGACGTCGCCGTCCAGAGAAATGACGACGGCGACGAGGACGTGGCGGGAGGGCGGGAGTGTGAGTGAGTGAGAGGGAGGTTAGGAGGGGGAGGGCCGTAGAATGAGAGGATAGAAACCAACGTGGACGAGGTCCTGCTCCGTTCTTCCAACGTGTGTCAAATAAATTAAGAAAAAAAAAAACAACAAAAGGCGTCCTGTATGAGGTGTTTCTTTTTTTTCGTTGCGATGTTGACGGAGTGACCGAGTGGTGATGGACGTCGAACTGCCGCCCAACGTATGCCCCCCTTGACTGCCCTGTGCAGTGTCAGACCTATCTGCTGGCTCTCTCGGCCTCGACTCGACTGCCGGTCCCCTTCCACTACACGGAGGGGATGGCGAACCTTCCGTCCTTGTCTTCTCCAGCGCTAGCCTCTACCGCGCTCTGGTCCTCGTGCCAGAGAGAGACGGAGCATGCGGTCCCCCCTCTCTTCTCGGGAAGCTGCGTGCAGCGGACGAGGATGGAGATGTTGGTCCAACTGTGTCCGTCCTTGTCGCTCTCGCACAAACCCCGTATGTCTCTCCCACAACCACCGAGGCTCTTCACCCCCTCGCTAGTAAAACATTATATATATTCGAGTTCGGGATGGTTCGGGTGCCGTCGGGGACCGTACCAGACCACAAGTAGCCAGAGCGCTGGCCCCAAGCATGTGTAACCCTCCCCACCCTGTTGGAGGGGATGCGCGATGAGGGGTTGTAGCGACGTCCTCGTCGTCGTCGGTGCGGCGGTGGTGAGTTCTTTGTCCGCTAGGCGGCGTACATGTTGGCGTAGGCGCCGGGGGGGCGTCGCCGCTACCCCCAGGCTCACAACACTCGGATCATCGGCGTCCTTACCTGGCTTTCGCGCCCCGACACTTCATTCAACAACTCCTTTCTTGTGCTGCAGGAAGGGGAGGAGGGGAAAAAAAAACCCTTACTTACAATCGCGAGGCGAGAGTTAATTCGACCACAATCATTAGCACTGCAAAACTTGAGCACATCTCATTTCACGATAAACACATTTATACTTGTCAAAACACAACTGCCTCGTCGCGCATTCCTTTTCTTTAACATTGCACATTTAAGAAACGTCTGCAATAATGTTACGGGCTAGTTATTAACTTAATGTGGAATTCCTGCTTTGTGACGTTTTACATTTTGAATAAATCGGATGTGTTTACAATTAAGGGGAGTTGAATTGCCCCCCTCACCCATTATCTCAAAAAGTATTTAAGATAATAACCATAACTTTACAAGGTATATTTAGAAATATCTTCACGTTGATTGATGAGAAATACAATACTTCTGTTCATTAGAAGGAAAAATGTGATTTTTTTAAAATAAAGCTCTTAAAATGTTATTGAAAATTAATGAGTTTTAAACTTAAAAAAATAACTAATCCATATACACAAAAAATCATTAAAATAAATCCAATTTAGGTGCAAATGTGTGGTAAAAATTTCAGCCCTTATTGTAAATTAGTTTCGGAGATGATGGGTCATATAAATCATAAAATTTACTTCTTCAGAAACTGCTTTCAAAGATAACAATAAAATAAATACAACCTAAGTTTCCAAACACAGCTTCGCAGTACTTTGAAACTGTCACATTAAGGGAATATGAGCGCATGTCAATGTTGCCAATAGCTAAAGTAAAACTTTCAAAATAAAAATAACATCTCTTCTCTAACACTAATATTTACAGAGTTTACAATGTTTTAACAAATGAATCTATCAACATTTTTTAAAGACAAGATTATTTTCAACAGTATGTTAAAACTATTTACAATTCGCGTACGTCAATGAAAGTTACACCAAAAGAGCGAGAGATTCGAAATATCGATGAGCAATTAAAATATGAAAATGGAAAAAATTTAAATACAGCTCCCTGGTTTGATTTTAATCAAAAGCTATATAATAATACATTATTTTGTAAACACAACACGAACACTTACTAGTAACATTCACAGGATATTCTCTATTATAATTAACTTTTCTTTTCCAGCATAATATAATATTACTGCGATTATTGAAGAACAATAACTATTTTATATATGTGTATATATATATTTTTTTTTTTTGCTTCATTTGTATAGCCCCCTTTAACATCAATGGTCATATCGGGGGCTTTCACTTGTGAAACTGTAGGTTCAGAACATTAGGTTAAACTTTATATTACTAAACACACGCACATTCAATCTCACATACTTCCAGGCTCTATGGGAGATACGGAATAATTTCGGTTAAAGAAAAGTTCCCCGCTCCAGCCGGGAATCGAACCCGGGACCTGCAGGTGAGAAGTCAGCTCGCTGACCACTCGACCACGGAGGCAGTCTATCTCGCAAGTAGTGTGTAGGATGAAATTGGAAAGTTTGAAATATGCGATGTCAAAGCAGGGATTTGAACTACGGATCTTATGTTTCCGTCTCCAGTTTTTCTATCCGACTAAGCTACGCATAGCATGGAAACACGTTGATAGATATAGAGTTCCTCCAGGTCAGAAAATTGTGATTATTATTTGCTCGTTTCTGCTTTTTTCTTATTGGTTTTTTTGCTCTCTCTGTTGCGTCTAATAAAAAGGGCAAGTATTGTATTCCATCCAAGGATTCGATGATGAGATTTCATCGTAAATATGTTTTGAGGGCATCTGAATACATAAAAAGCTTTCTGAAAAAGATCCATATGTGTGAGTGTGCATGTGAGCAGTAGAATTTCAGAAACGAAAACTCGGTTAAATACTTAAATTAAAGACCAAGCTTTACATTTAAATTCAGCATAATTGAAGGATGCAACACAAGATTTTTAAGAACACCCTCCCGCTCAAACTACTTTTCACGTGTGGCATTTCTCGAATATTTTTTCCCCTGAAAAGTGGCAGTAGCGATTTTGTTAAAAAATATCATAGGTGTAAGATATTTTTATTACAAAACAAATGTTTGTCTTGAATAGTCTGGGAATTTTTTGTGAAGTCTCCTTCATTCTGGATAATTTTTGCATAATTGGTAAACCGCAAGAAAGAGTCAAAAATCTTACTACACAAAATGCAAATCTCGTTAATGCATATAGTTTATATTTATTTATTACACATTTCTGAGATATTTCTTGTTATTAGTTTAAATTTTCAAAAAATTGTATTTTTACTAAGAAAGAGTCAAAAATCTTACTACACAAAATGCAAATCTCGTTAATGCATATAGTTTATATTTATTTATTACACATTTCTGAGATATTTCTTGTTATTAGTTTAAATTTTCAAAAAATTGTATTTTTACTTTTACTACTCTGGAACACATCAGATTTTTTTTTAATCTCTTCATTCCAAAGTCAGAATTGGTTTCTTTAAGAACCTAATGTTTATTTATTGTTTTTTTCACACAAGTCGTGTTTTGGATAGGTAGAGTGAGACTAAAAACAATTTGAGATTACCTTGTGGTTTACGGAGAAACACAAGTCAGTTGGGAAATTTAAAGTCGGGCCGGAATGTTGCCATGGTAGCTTAGAGGTAGAACAATCCAGAATCGCTTTCCCTGTTTGAGCTTTTTTGTTCTGTAGTTTAACATCCTTTAACCTGGTTGGTCATATCGGACGATAAATGAAATTGATGAAATGATGCTCAAATGATCTCGGGGACCATGGAGGTTAAGGTTACTCGACATTCGTCTTCTCAGGATAAGGGAAAACCCCGAAAAAAACCTTATCCGGGTAATTATATATATATTTTTTTTTTTTCCAGTCCGCAGGTGGTACGTTTTCCCTCACCTATATACCAGTGCCCAACGCCATAAGTAGTAGGAACTGGTGTTAAATACTATTTAAAAAAATCAGATGTGTTCCATTCACATGACTTTCTCTACATCTTTGCAACAAATTATTTTTAAAAAGCTTATGCTTCTATTTACTTCATGATAATGGAGAAAAAAAAGCAGAAATAGTATTTTTTACTTGCTTCGTTGAAAGTAGGAGCGAAATAAGCGAGTGCTATAGGTTAAAATGATAATAAAAAACTCGTTGCTATATGAATGAAGTTTCTTTGTTTGTATGGACAAGAGTTGATAAATTCTTGTATAAGAAAAGTGTAAGCTTTTTAAAGATGTAGCTAATAACAGGGAATATCTCATAACGACCAAGTCCACGAAAAAATGTATATAACATAAATTGTGTGCTTTAACGTGCTCTACATTTTTGTGTGGTAAATTTTTGTCCGTCTCTTACAGTTTAGCAGTTATACAAAATTCTGTAAATTTCATCCAGAATAAAGTAGTCTTCAGAGACTATTCCCAGAAAATTCAAGATATGGGTTTTATTTGTCAGGTAAATATCTTTCATATACCATATTTTAATCAAAATCGTTAGAGCCATTTTTGAGAAAATCAAAATTTTCGAAAAAAGTTCCATGTAACAGGTAGTTGGGAGTGAGGGAATCTTTCTAAAATCTTCGTGTCGCATCCTTGGAAGAATCTAAACTTAAATACCAAGTTTGGTGCTCAACGGTCTTTTCGTTTTTGAGCTATGCTGTCCACAGACACACGGACACCACATATGAACCTTTTTTTGAAAGTGCATTTTCTGGTTTCAGCGGGACCCAGAACATGTATTTCCGGTGAAATCTCGGCATCGAATTTTTGAGTGGAATGCAATACCTTTTCTATAGACTATGTGCATAGTGCATGTAGAGAAAATAATAATTTGAGATTTCCTTGTGGTTTATGAAGAAACATACAAGTCAGTTGAGAAATTTAAAGTCGTATCCGCATGTTGCCATAGTAGCTCAATGGTAGAATAACCGGGATCGCTCTCCTTGTTTGAGTTTTTTTTTTCTTTCATTTTTTTTTCACAGTCAGCATAAGTGGCAGGTACTACGTTTCCCCTCTCCAAGATGCCAGTGCCCAACGCCATAAGTAGTATGAGCGGGTGTTAAATACTATTTTAAAAAATCGTAAAATATATCATGGTTTATAAATCGCTTTATTTTTGTAGTTTCTTTTTTCTCTTATATTGTTATAACTTTTATTATTGTTGTACATCTTTTATAATCTTTGTTACAATTTGTTCTCATAGACTCTTTTTATATAACTATTTTAACGTATGGTAAATTATTTTTTAGAATATTCACTTATAACATTTTTGTAAAAAGTTTTAAATATTATTTTATTTGGTATCACTAGGCAAACTTATTGATGAGTCAGAACTAATAAATAAGATTTTAAAACATATTCTTTTATATACATCATGCTTATCGAGATAGCTCTTACTACTTGAAATGATAGAAATGGTCTAACTACTTGATTCCTTGGAAACAGAAGGGAAATATAAAAAAAAATGATAGTCATATCTTTTAAAAACTGGTCGTTGCCTATGTGAAGAATTGAAGTTCAAATCACTTCGAAAGGCTAGCAATAAGAAGAAAAAAAAAGCGAGAAGAAAGGAAAAGTAACCCGTTTGAGAAAAGATCCTTTATTTAAACTTGAAACCCATAACAAGGAATATATTGGAAATGGTCACTTCTACAATAAAACTGCATATGAGATAAATTATATCTTTTAACGAGATCTATATTGTTTGTTTGCTAAGTTTTTGTGTATTACTGCGAAGTTCAGCAAAACTCATCCAGCCTTCAGAAGCTATTCTCAGAAAATTCAAGATATATGTTTTATTTATGATGTAAATATTTATAACAGTTATACGGTATTTTAATCAAAATATTTTGCGTCATTTTTGAGAAAAACAAAATGTTCATTAAGGGGTAGTTTGGAGTGGGATATTTTCTTGAAAATCTTATTTAACATTCCTTTGGTTTTTATGTGAAATATCCCTATTGAACAAGCAATAGGTGTACTTGCTCTATACACAATGTACATAATAGGAATGGAGAAACTAAGAATCTGATGTGTTCCACTTACATGACTTTCTCTTCATCTCTGTAACAAATTATTGTTAAAATCTTGTTTTTCTATCTATTTTATGATAATCAAGATAAAGCTTACCAGAAATTATCTTAATGATTTACTTCCTTGTGAGTAGGAGGAAAATAAGGGAGTACACTAGGCTAAAACGATAGTCAAAACATTTGAAAGCTGGTTGCCATGTGTTCGAAACCCGTTTCTATGCAGGGCCAGGATTTTCCTTGTGAGAAAAGTTTAAGTATTTCAAATCTGAAACAAATGATAGGATTATCTTAGAAATGGCCAATTTTCCACGAAAAATGTATATGACATAAATTGTGTTTTAACTTGATCTTAATTTTTTGTGTAGTAAGGTTTTGTTTATCTCTTACGGTTTACTAGTTACGCAACATTCAGCAAAATTCATTCAGAAAAAAGATGTCTTTAGAGGCTATTCTCAGAAAATTCAAGATATACATTTTAATCGTTAGAGTCATTTTTGAGAAAATCAAAATATTCGAAATTTTTTTCTATGTAAAGGGTAATTTGGGGTACACGGGCATACTGACACACACGGACCTTTTTCTGGAAATGATTTTTTTGGATTCAAGGGATCCTAAGAGGTTTATTTCCGGTAAAATCCCGATATCGAATTTTTGCGTGGAATGCAATACCTTCTCTATATACTACGTACACAATACTTGTAGAGAAAGTAAAAATACGTTTTATTTATTCAGATGGTCTCAAAACATGTATTTACAGTGAAATATCTGTGTCAAATGTTTGGTGGTATACAATACCTTCTCTACCTACTATGAATATTGTAAGTACGTAGTTGAGAGAGTAAAAATACGCTTATATTTCTATTCAGGGTCACGACCCGCGATATCTGCCCAGTTTTAGTATATTCTATTCTGTGTAATCGCAACCGACTAACTCTCGCATACGAATAGTGAATACAAATCTCGCAACCGCGAACAGGTAAATCAGAGCACGAATGATAAACAAAGGGAATGTGCAGTTAAAGGTCCCAGAAAGGGTCACGGTAGCGTAACGGTTAGCGCCTCCGCAAAGCATGCTGAAGATATGATGCTCGATTCTTGGTCGTGACTCCTGATAATCCGATCATTAAACTGCACTTTTTTGTGAAATGTTTTAACTCTTCCTGGAAAATTACGAACCTATCAGATGATACAAAACAGCACAGCCGAACTGTTGGGGCAGGTAATTTATCATTCACTCGTAAAAAAGAACTTGAATATATATTCATCTAGTTATTCCCCTTATAAAGAAATTAATTATTTCACAATATCGCTTGCAGGCAGATCCTTTCCTGTAGGAGGCCTAAAAAGCTCTCTCATTTTAAATTCTAAGCAAATGAGCCGGTTTCCTTCCTTTACAAAAGACAGCAACTGGTTTAAATTTACAAAATAGCCAACAAGTAATCCAGCACTGGCTAATAGGTATGTTTTATAAGCATTAAAATTAATTGTTTCTACATCCGATGTACGATGTGATGCATGTTCTAATTTGTCGGCAACACTGTAGTTTTACAGAACAACATTTTTTCATTTCCTTTACAATGTCCCGGATAAAGTGCATGGACTTCCCACTGCGTTTCTATTTAATGCTCGAAATTTCAAGTACATACCTAAGCGTGTTAGTTTTAGAATATATACTCCCAGCAAGTAATTTAATAATCATATGAATTCTTCTACTTATTGTGCAACAAACTATTCTTATAAAGGCTTATTCTTCTATACACTAAATATTGTTCATACTAATCCGGAAAAATAATAGTTTTATTTTGTATTTAACAGTAGGCTCAACTGAAATAAGGGAAAACACTGGGCTAAAGTGATAGCCAAATATTTTAAGAGCAAGTCGCTATATGATAACTTAGAAATTCCCTTTACTTTGTATGAGAAAATAAATGTGAGGATTTTCTATTTAATGAATTTAAAATTGGAAAATTTTAAAATAATGACATGGAATATCTCGGAAATGGTTAACTCCACAACAAATGCAATTGACATAAATTGTGTCCTTCAACGAGCTGTATATTTTTGTTCATAAGATATCTATCTCCATCTCTTCGTTCTACCAGCTATGCGAAAGTCATCCAGAAGACCAGAATTATTCCCAGACAATTCAACATATACATTTAATTTTCCATGAAAATATCTTTAATTATTTTCGAAAAAAGTTCACTGTAAAGATATTTTGGGGTGGGGGATTTTTTAATTTTTTTTCTAAAACTCTTCTCACATTCTTGGAAGATGCAACATATTAAGTATTTAAACAACTTCACGTATTTAAGTTATGCTTTTCATTCACAGAGTACATAATATATACATACAAGCATACATATACTTATATACATATATTTTTAGAAAAAAGTGTGTATACGTATGTAAGTGTAAAACTTATTATGCATTTGTGTATGAATGCATAAGTACATATTTACATATGCATTTATGTATGCATATAAGTATGTGTATGTATGTACATATGCAATGTATATGTGTAAGTATATATGTATGCATTTGTGTATATGTGTATAATATAATGTATGTGTCCATGTATGTGTGTATGTGATTATGTGGTTATGCGTGTGTGTGTATATGTACATATGTTTTCTGAATATAACACGCTAAGATTTCTATTTGATCCAGTTAGTTTCGCTCTAAATTGTTATTTTTCCAAGCTTTAACGCCATCGTCCAAATATAGATACACTAAAAAGATTGGGTGCCAAACTGCACCCTTGTCTTACAGTCTTATTTTCTAATATGGGTATACTTGTAAAGTTGTTTTTCATTATTATTATTATTGTTATTATTATTATTACTTTCTCTATACGTACTATGTACTTAGATGATAGAGAAAGTAATGTATTGCACCCAAAAATTCGACACCGATATTTCACGGGAACTACATGTTTTTGGGACCTCCTGAATCCGATTTTTTTTTTTTTCGAAAAATGTCCGTATCTGTCAGTTAGTTTACGTGAGGGGGCGGGTAACATAGCTCAAAAACGAAAAGTTGTTGAATACCAAACTTGACGTTTAAGTTCAGAGCCTTCCAAGGGCGGGACAGGAAGATTTTCAAGAAAATCCCCAAATTCCCAAGTATCCTTTAAATGGCAAAGGTTTTGAAAATTTTGATATCCTCAAAAATGGCTCTAATGATTCTGATTAACATACCGTATATTAAGGACATTTACGTGATAAATAAACTATATATCTTCAATTTTCTGGTAATAGATTCTTATTCTGGATGAATTTTGCTGAATTTTGAATAACTGGTGAACCCTAAGAGATAGAAAAAAAAACATATTCACATAAAATGTAGATCTCGTTAAAACACATAATTTATGTATATATGTATGTGGGGTTGACCGTTTCCGATTTATTTCTTGTTATTGGTTTCATTTTTAAAATACTTATACTTTTCTCATATAGGAACTTGTCAATTCCTGGCCATGCAAAGAAACGGATTTCAAACATATAGCAACCAGATTTTAAAAGATTTGACTATCATTTTAGCCCAGTGTAGTCCCTTATTTACTTCGTACTTAGAGGGAAGCAAGTAATAAGACCATTAATGTTTATTTCGATTAGTATGAAGTAAATAGAAGAATATACCTGTTAACTATACCTTTTTACAGAGATGTAGAGAAAGTCATGTGAATGGAACACATCAGATTTATTTTATTGTTATTTGTCACTATATAGCATTGTTTAACTGATGTGTGACCGCAAGCAAGATGTAGCGGCCGTGCGGTTGGCAACGGCTGTAGAAGCAAGAATTAATTACACTGCGCGCTTAAGACCTGACTTTGCACTGCAGACAACTTACTCAAATGGAAGATAAAGCTAGCACATGTTTAATGTAGTCTACATTAAGATTTAAGGAACACAAGATTCACTGGATGAATTAGTACATAAAGTAAAATATTATTAAAAAGCCATTGCTTCCATTTCCTTCATGCTGATATAGTCTTATTACTTGCTTCCTTGAAAGTAGAAGCGAAATGAGGGTTAAAGTGATAGTCAAAAGTAGTTGCTATGTAACTGAAGTTCCTTTGTTTGTATGGACAGGTATTGATAAATTCCTGTATGAGAAAAGTTTAGTTTTTCATAGCTGAAATCAAAAACAAGGAATATCTCAAAAACAATCAACTCCAGGAAAAAAATGTATATAACATAAATTGTGTGTTTTAAAGTGCTCTACATTTATTGTGTGGCAAGTTTTTGTCCATCTCTTACGGTTTAGCAGTTATGAAAAATTTCGTAAAATTCACCAAGAATAAAGTAGTCTTCAGAGACTATTCCCAGAAAATTTAAGATATACATTTTATTTGCCAAGTAAATATCTTTAATATCTGAAATTTTAATCAAAATCGTTAGAGCCATTTTTGAGAAAATCAAAATTTTCGAAAAAAGTTCCATGTAAAGAGTAGTTGGGGTAGGGGGATTTTTCTCAAAAGCTTCGTGTCGCATTCCTGGAAGATACTAAACTTAAATACCAAGTTTGGTATTTTACCGACTTTTCGTTTTTGAGTTATCGTGTTCACAGAAACACCACGGACACACGGACACACTGGCACATGGGCACACGGACACGCGGACATACACACGGACCTTTTTCAAAATGCTTTTTTTAGAGGGGAACCTAAAACATATATTTCCGGTGAAATCTCGGTATCGAATTTTTGGGTGGAGTGCAATACCTTCTCTATACACTATACATAGTGCGTATAGAGAAAGTAAAAATTGATGTGTTCTGTTCCATTCAAATAACTTTCTCTAGCTGTTCCACAAACAACGCTGTCTTACAAAAGATTATCCTTTTATTTACGTCATGCCAATCTAGGTAAACATAAGTAGAATTGGTTTTATTACTTGCTTCCTTGTAAGTAGAAGGGAAATAAGCGAATACATAGACTAAAGCAGATAATCAAATCTTTTAAAAGCTGTACGCTAAGTGAAACAAGTGAAGCATCTTCCTATTCGAGAGAAGTTAACTTAGTTTAAAACTGAAACCAGTAACAATGAATATCAATCACGTATATGACATAAATGTTTTTGAAAGATAGGTTGATTATATATCTATTTTCTAACATATTTTTGTATAGCAATGTTTCTCTATAGTCTAACCGTGATGTAAAATTCTACAAAATTCAACCAGAATAAATAGCTCGCAGAGGCTATTCCTGGAACATATAAAATATATATTTTATTTATGATATGAATATTCTTATACAGTGTTTAAATCAAAATCTTTTGATACATTTTTGAGAACATCACCATTTTCGAAGTATTTTCCATATAAAGTGTAGTGGGGTGGGGGAATTTTGTTGAAACCTTCGAGTCGCATCCTTTTAAGATACTGAACTTAAATACCAAGTTTGGTATTTAACCGATTTTTTGTTCTTGAGTTATGCTGTCCACAGACAAACAGACACACACACGGACATTTTTCTAAAAAAAAAATCGGACTCAGAGGATCCCAAAGCATATTTTCGGTGAAATCTTGGTATCCAATTTTTGGGAGGAATACAATATCTTCCCTATCCACGTTGTACAATGTACAAACGGGCTAGAGAAAGTAACAATTACTATTTTATATTTAGAAACATTAGTTATAAACACTGTTTTGGTTTTTGTTGTTTTTATTTTCATTTATATAGCCCCCTTTAACATCTAGGGTCATATAGGGGGCTTTGCATTAGAAACAACTCGTTCTGTACGTTGGCTTTAAATCATTTTATTTTTCTCCAACACACACATTCCCTCTCACATACATACTTCCAGACTCTGTGGGGGATGGGAAATAGTTCTGGTTAAAGAAAACTTCCTCGCCCCAGCCGGGAATCGAACCCGGCTCAGCAGTCAGCGCGCTGCCAATTTGACCAAGGAGACCTAAGTAATTGAACTACTGTATTAACTCTGCACTTACTTCAACTTTGTTGCATTAAGCCTCGTGTCATTCGGATGACCCAAACGTTCTATTGCAAGTACTGAGTAGTTCTTATATTGTTAATTTGAACACAAGCCATGTGTAGGCAGGAGTTAAATAAAGAACCACAGATATCCCGGCTATGGCGTTGAATTTTTCGGTCTGACTCTATCTATCCAGTTCTTACATTGTAATTAAGTGGTTATGAGGTTTTACCTTTTATTTACCTATATGGAACTGCCTATATTAGCACGGGTTACTTTATAGGTAATGATTAACGTTTTAGAGGCACATAATATAGATCATAATCAGAAGAAAAAGTGTAATGTACTGCATGACTTTCACTACCCAGTCTTCAATAAATTATTCTTAAAAGAGCTGATTCTTCTTTATGCTTCATGTTAAACGGAGACAACCCTTTTTGATACACATTTTATTGTTTTTTTTCTTTATAGGTGTATTTTTTATGAATTCTATCATTTTCAGGATATCCCTTGTAATTGGTTAGAATTTTCCAGTGCTTATATTTTTACTTTCTCTATACGAACTATGTACATAGTGTATAGAGAAGATATTGCAGTCCACCCAAAAATTCGATCCCGAGATTTCACCGGAAATACATGTTTTGGGTCCCCTGAATAAAGAAAAACATTTTTACAAAAAGGTCCGTGTGTGTGCGTGTGTGTGTGTGTCTGTGTGTCTGTGGACAGCATAGCTCAAAAACGAAAAGTTCATTAAAAACCAAATTTGGTATTTAGGTTTGATATCTTACAAGGATGCGACACGAAGATTTTCAAGAAAATCCCCCACCCCCAACTACCCTTTACATGGAACTTTTTTCGAAAATGTTGATTTTCTAAACAATGAATATAACGATTTTGATTAAAATATCATATGTTACAGATATTTACCTGACAAATGAAATGTATATATTGAATTTTCTGGGAATAGTCTCTGAAGACTTCTTTATTCTGGATGAATTTTACAGAATTTTGCATATCTGCTAAACCGTAAGAGATGGATAAAAACTTATAACACAGAAAATGTAGAGGGCATTAAAGCACACATGTTATGTTATATACATTTTTTTCGTGAAGGTGATCATTTTTAAGGTATTCGTTGTTTTTGGTTTCAGCTTATACTTACACTTTTTTCATACAGGAATTTGTTAACTCATACAGACAAAGGAACTTCAGTCACATAGCAACCAGCTTTTGACCATCAGTTTAACCTATGGTTTCCCTTATTTTGCTTCTACTTACAATGTATCAAGTAATAAAACTATTTCTGCTATTTTTTCTCGATTAGCATGAAGTAAATAGGAGCATAAGCTTTTTAACAATCTGTTACACAGGTGCAGAGAAAGTCATGTGAATGGAACACCATATTTTTCTGAAAATTAAAGTCATTAATGTTTCTTTTCGTCCTGCTAATGCAAAGAGAACGGAATTGCAAAGTCATTAAATGGTTAATTAGTTTTACTATCTCTGAAGGCTACAGTATTCTCTTATACCATTATACATAGAGAATCTATATTGATGTTTCTAAGAGGAAACAATTGTGCATTATGTACGTAGAGTAATCTCAAGAAATCCTCAACCAATTTTGATAATTATTTCACTACTTAATACTTATGTTCTTCCAGAGAACCTGAGACTATACAACTCCTCAAATATTTTTAAATAGGTATTATAAACAGTTTTTTCACAACCGCATCATGAAATTTTAAAACCATTTCACTAAATATGGATATTAGATGCTGCTTGTTGCTCTTAATTTTTGCAAATAAAAGAGATTTTCCATTTCTTTAGCAAAAGGGATAAGTACTTCGAGAGGCATTTAAAATTTAGTTTTTCGTGGTGACTTTAGGGATTTGTGTATCGTTCATATGAATGAATATCCATCATTTTTGACAGCTGTGATATCAACCAAATTTTTTACAAAATAGGGCACATTTAACTTCTAGAAATTGATAAAAATGATAAACCACCCTTACATTCAATTCCCATTTCTATCAACTTTTAACAAAAACCAACATTTTTTGGCGTATCTAGATGCACATACTAAAAAACCAATGAAAACGTTTATAAATATAAAACACCAATCTTACTGTATTTTCAGATACTTATATAGAAATATGTACTGTTTAAACCATATAGCCAAAATATTGCAGTTATATAATAGAAATTAGAAAAAGTCATAGATAAATTAAGTTACAAATAGCAGAAACTAATTAATGCTTATTTTTAGCCGATATTGGCAAAGTAGTGACAATTTATATATAAGGATTTGAAAAACCTGCTATGATAGCTTTTTAAATTTATATGGTATTCTATAGTATAAGGCGTCCTAAATTCCAATTTCATAAATTTTAACCCTGATTGAAATGATTCCATTTTCCTCTCTTAATTTAAATACTGGAATTAAATTATCAATCTATCATAAAACATAATCCTGGCCTACAAATAATATTGAAACACACTGGAGTTGATTACAATGGTGAAACATGGAGCACCGGTGAAATGTGATGGCCGGGGAAACCAGCGAACCCGGAGAAAGCCCACTCCTGCGCCGCTTTGCCCACCATAAATCCCACATGCGGTCGCTTGGGATGGAACCGGGCCTAGGTGAGAGTCGAGTGGTCTAACCATTCTGCCAGATGCGGCCCAATTGCAATGGAAAATTGTTCTCACCAAGCTGTATAGTTTTATCTGCAAAGGGTTGGAAATGAACTGAGGCTATATGTTAATGTTTTTGCCTGCTGGCAACATTAATTAATGCTGCAACCGCCACTGCATATGAGCAAACATAACCTTATTGGTGGAAAGTTTATATTTAACGTCACTTCTTATTTTTTTTACTTCATTATCTACTCCCATCGCTTGAGATATCTCTGACTGTATTAAGGCCTCATAAATCAGGCCAACTTTACTAGAATTACGCTGCATGTTTCATATTTTCAGTTAATGGTCCGCTTAGTCTCCCAAACGAGGTTCTTGATTATTCCACAGAGCTATGTATAAACCTACAGTTATTAGCGAACTGTATTACGTGACCAGGTCTTGTAACTCAGCGAATTTTATGGATTCCCGAAGAATGAATATACAACGGCCGTTTTTTTTTTTCAACTTCTGATAGGCTATAAATAAAAGATAAGTTCATAGAAAACAATTATTTTATTACTAAAAGTTTTGTACACTTATATTTTACTTTTCACCGAAAAGATGAGACATTTATCGTACCTGTGCACAAGCTTTGCAATACCCGCTTCAAAAAATGTTACCGCCAATAATGCAGTCCGGAACCACTATCAATGCAGCTGCTTATTGTGAAACTTTACGCGTTTGCGGAGAGCCATTCAAAACAAACGAAGAGCAATGCTGACTTCAGGAATTGTGTTGATCCATGACAACGCTCGTCCACACACTGCTGGCACAACCCATCAGCTCCTTGAACAATTTCAATCGGACATTTTTGATCATCCGCCGTACAGTCCTGACCACGCACCGAGCGACTTTCATCTTTTCCCTGAATTTAAGACGTGGCTAGGAGGGCAGCACTTTCAAACCAACGAAGATCTTCAAAACAACGTCAATGCTCATTTGAAATCAGCTAAATAATTGAGGTACAGAGGATATCTGATTATACTAAGAACAAGCATGCAAAAGTGTGATTATCTATTGCAAGTAGTGTCAGAGAAAAAGGTATATAAATTCACATGTTTTAAGACTAAGTTTAATTACTTTCCTGTTGAATGAAATGCTTTTTATAGACTCAACCACATAAGCTATTAATGCAAACAACCACTTGAAATAATTGTCATGATTTATAGAATAATTCTGAAAAAATAGTTGAATACTGTAAGAGCAGTGGTAATTCAAATCCCTTAAGATGTAATTTCCGTATGTTCAGACTACTTTGTGCCCTTAATAACGTATAAGTGAGGTTCATAGTAATAATTTTTATAGCACATCTTTTGTTCTATATGATATGCCCAAAGCTATATTATATAACTTCGGGCATTAAGAAGCATTTAGGTTAGTTTTAGTTCCCTGAAAATATATTCCGGTTTATTTTGCTTTAAAACTTATACTTCTTGCCATTTGACAAATAATTCTCATAACACTTCAAAACTGTTGATACTTTTTACTTTCTCTAGCCCCGTATGTACAATGTACATAGGGATAGAGAAGTATTGCATTCCACCCAAAAATTCTATGTCGAGATTTTACATGTTTTAGAACCCCCTGAATCCAAAAAAAGCATTTCCAGAAAAAAGTCCGTGTGTGTGTCCGTGTGTCTGTGAACACGATAGCTCAAAAACGAAAAGTAGCTAAAATACCAAACTTGGTATTTAAGTTCAGTATCTTCCAGGGATGCGACACGAAGATTTTGAGAAAAATCCCCCCACCCCAAACTACCCTTTACATGGAAATTTTGATTTTCTTAAAAATGGCTCTAACAATTTGGATTAAAATATCGTATATTAAAGATATTTATCTGGCAAATAAAATGTATATCTTGAATTTTCTGGTAATAGCTTCTAAAGACCTATTTATTCTGGATGAATTTTGCTTAATTTAGCATAACTCATAAACCGTAAGAGATAGACAAAAACTTATTAAACACATAATGTAGGCCTTGTTAAAATACACAATTTACGTCATACACATTTTTTTCGTGGAGCTTATCGTTTTCGAGGTATTCATTGTTATTAGTTTCAGTTGTGAAGTACTTATACTTTTCCCAGACGGGTGTGTCCGTTTTTCTTTTTTTTCTAATCCTGGCCAGAAATAGAAGCGATTTGTAATAGCAATCGCATAACGACAGCTTTTAAAACATTTGACTATCAATTTAGCCTAGTGTATTCCCTTATTTTCTTCCTACTTATAAGGAACTAAGTAATAAGAACATTGTGCTGAATACCTCGATTAACAAGGTGCAGAAAGAAGAATAATCTTATGTAAGAAGTTTGTAGAACGGCTAGAGAAAGCCATGTGAGTGTAACACATCAGATTTTTATATTCAAATTTTCCACCCCTGATGTGTCTATGTTTCAGATATTTATCATCATTTCTCTGTACTGTTATATATAGAATTATTTGTTACTTTTGCTCACAGTTTGTTATATTCCATGTGGTATCATGTGTCTATGTTATTATTTTGTTAAAAACAGACATTCAAAACTAGTCGGAATTAATTATGCTGTTATTTGTTTCCAACAAACTCAGCATTTCGACAAAAACAAACGAACTTTTTTACTAGTATACGAATGTAGGCAAGTAGGAGCAGGTACTCTCTCTAGAAGCAACCTAATTACTGACAGAGAATTTGCTAATTACCATGAAGAAATAAAACGTGAATAACAATACAGAGTTCATGACAGTCACGATTTTGCCATTCTGTGCTTTGATGTTCCCAGGTGTGCAGAGTAAAAAGAAAACAGGTTATAAGCAAACAGTAACCTCAGTTAGGGCGTTAGTACGACCTCTAATTGCAACAGCGTAATAGAGCAATTCAACTTGACGTCTCTTCAAGCAATGTTTGTCTTGTTATGTCATTAAGTAATTTCTTCCATAGGCGACGAGTCACAAAAAGTCTGCAGTTATATTATCCAAGTAAATGTATGATTTAAATGTTTTCTGACTAAGAATCTGCTACTGAATCTCTATACAAATTTAATAATCACTCTGGAAGGTTGACATGCTTAAAGAAATCGACATTTTATTTTCTATACATAAAAATATAAATATTCAGCTCTAAAATTGTATGTATAATTTGAATTTTGGACTATTTTTACTTTCTCTACACGCACTATATGCATAGTATATAGAGAAGGTGTTGCACTCCACCTAAAAATTTGATACCGAGATTTCACCGGAAATATATGTTTTAGGGTCCCTTATATCCAAAAAAAGCATTTTTACAAAAAGGTCCGTGTGAGTGTGTGTGTGTGTTTGTATGTGTGTGTGTGTGTGTCCGTGTGTCCGTGAACACGATAACTCAAAAACGAAAAGTCAGTAAAATACCAGACTTGGTATCTAAGTTTAGTATTTTACAGGGATGCGACACGAAGATTTTGAGAAAAATCCCCCACTCCAAACTACCCTTTACATGGAACTTTTTTCGAAAATTTTGATTTTCGCAAAAATGACTCTAACAATTTTGATTAAAATATTATATATTAAAGATATTTACCAGCCAAACAAAATGCATATCTTGAATTTTCTGGGAATAGCCTCTGGAGACTACTTTATTCTGGACGAATTTTACGGAATTTTGCATAACTGCTAAACCGTAACACTTAGATAAAGACTTAATACACAAGAAATGTAGAGCACGTTAAAACGCACAATTTATAGTACATACGTTTTTTTCGTGGAGTTGATCGTTTTTGAGATATTCATTGTTTTTGGTTTCAGCTATGAAAAACTTACTTTTCTCTTATAGGAATTTGTCAACTCCTGTCCATACAGATAAAGGAACTTCAGTCATATAGCAACCAGCTTTTTCACTTTAACCTATGGTACTCCCTTATTTCGCTTCTACTTACAAGGAAACAAGTAATAAGACAATTTCTGCTTCTCGAGTAGCACGAAGTAAGTAGAGGCATAAGCTTTTTAACAATAATTTGTTGCAGAGATGTAGAGAAAGTCATGTGAATGGTACACATCAGATTTTTATATTTTAGATGGCTGATTAAAAAAGCTGTCTTACATGCACACGACTCCCTCTACCTGTTCATAAAAAAACTTATTCTTTTATCTATATCGTACTAGGTTATGTCACTGTTCGGCTTATGTAGGGCTGCCATCCCCGTAGAACTTACAAGCAGGTCCTAAGGGTCAGAAACCTGAAGGGAAGCCAACTACACGTAACCATAGAATGAAGAACCTGGAACGAGTGCTTAGCATGAGCGTGAAGAAATGGATGATATGAAAGGTGATGATGGAGCAACTGGAGATTGAGAGGCGGGGGAAACCGGAGGACTCGGAGAAAACCCGCCCTGACCCCGTTTCGACCACTACAACTCCTATAGGATCAATCCCATGCCGCCTAGGTAGGAGCCGAGCGGTCTAACCACTCTGCCACGGCTCCGCTCCATCGTATACTCTAGATAGAATTAGCAGAAATGGTCTCTTATTATTCACTTCCTCCTGAGTGCTTCTTTGGACTCACGGGATGTCAAAATAAATATTTCAGGCGAAATCTATGCGCTATGTATGTACATAGTATGTGTAGAGAAAGTAACAAGCCAATCAATTCTTCTATATACTTCATGTTAACCAAAACAAATATTAGCAGAAATTGTATTATTGCTTAGTTCTTTATAAGCAGAATGAAAATATGGGAATACACTAGGCTAAAGCGAACCTGTTTCAAAATGTGGTTGTTGTGGGATTGAAATTCGGTTTTCTTTGCATGGACAGAAGAGGAGTAAAACAAAAGAAACAGGAATGACAAATTCCATTTGAAAAGAGTTTAAATATTTTAAAATTGAAACCAATAATAAGAAGTATCGGTAAGATTTAACTTTACAAAAATTGTATGTTTTAAGTTTATACAAATCTCTAAGGGTTTAAAGTTTTACAAAAGTCGTACACAGTGAAAAGGTATTTAGGGACTATTACCAGAAAATTCAAGAAATATATTTTATTTGTCATGTAAGAATCATTAATATACGGAATTTTAATTAAAATCTTTATAGTTATTTTGAAGTAATCAAAATTTTTGGGAAACGGTTCATTCTAGGTGTCGCAGATGTTCCATATTTGGCATAAGCTGGGTTTTGAAGATAAGGTTTTTTCGGGGATTTCCTTTACTCTGAGAAGACGAATGTGCAGTAAGTTTAAGTTTCATGGACCTCGAACTCATTTGAGCATTATTTCACAATTTCATTCATCGTTCCTATATGACCAACCAGATAAAAGAAGAAGAAAAAACCTAGTAATCCTGTTATTTAACTGAGCCGGAAAACATTTTTGGAAAAAGGTCCCTGTGTGTTGGCATTTAAGTTTGGCATCATCCAAGGATGCAACACGAAGATTTTCAAGAAAATCCTACACCCCCAACTATCCTTTACATGGGACTTTTTTTAGAAAATTTTGCTTTTCTCAAAAATGGCCAAATAAAATGTATATCTTCAATTTTTTAGGAATAGTCTCTGAAGACATGCTTATTGTGTATGAATTTTGCAGAATTTTGCGTAACTGGTAAACCATAGGAGATAGACAAAAACTTACTGCACAAAAAATGTAAATCTCGTCAAAACACACAATTTATGTCCTTTACATTTTTGTTGTGGAGGTAACTGTTTCCGAGATATTCCTGTTATTGGTTTCATTTGCAAGTAGTTATACTTTTCTCAGTCAAGAAATCCGTTTTTTTTTCCTACTCCTGACCAAACAAAGAAACTATTTGCAATGACAATTGCATAACGACAGCTTTTAAAACATTTGACTATCACTTTTGCTTAGCGAATTCGTTTAGTCCCCTTCTACTTATAAGGAACTAAGTAATAAGAATATTCTGCTAAAGTTTATCTGAATGGGCATGGTGTAGAAATAACAATACTCTTTATAAGAAGTTTGTCTGTGTAGCAGCTAGAGAAAGTCATGGGAGTTTAACACATCAGATTTTTTTTTTTTGCATTCCTCTAAACATTTATTTAAGGTGAAACTCAGTGTCGAATTTTTGGGTGATATACCTAAAATGTACGTGAGCACTTGGAAGTGAAAGTAAACATATATTTTTCACAGAATAAAATTATATTTTATGTGACTTATGCAAACAAATGATGATCATAGAAACAATATCATTATTTGCAGAACCAGATAAGTATAAGCAATCAAATTTGCTTACTATTCATTCAGCAGCTATTATGTATCTAACTAGAATTTAAAGTAACGTCATATGTTAGGTTCCTTGGCTTCCTGATATCTCAGAGTCCTTAAGGGCACCATGTGTTACATTCTCATGAGTTTCTTTTGTCACTCGTCTAACAGCTCTTCCTACAAATTATTTTTCTTCTATTTATTTAAACTTACAAGACAAATTTTAATTATTTTATAAGTATAAACATGCCAGAATCAGAATTTTAAAAGCTCAGGTCGCTATGTGATGACACTAAATTTCTATGCTCTTTGCATGAGGGCAAGAAAACAAACAAATTATTTACTGCTAGATACATATTTTTTTCCATGCAAATACCTTTAATATACGGCATTTTAATCACAATCGTTAGAGCCATTTTTGAGAAAACAAAATTTTCAATATTTTTTCCACGGAAAGCATAGTTTGGGTTGGGGAGATTTTTCTCAAAATCTTCGTGTCGCATCCCTAGAAGATGCTAAACTTAAATAAAAATACTTTTATTGGCGTATTTCCGGTGACATTTTTGGTATCGAGATTGAGGGTGGAATGAATTACCTTCTCTATGCGCTATGTACATAGTACATGTACAAAAGGTAAAAATTTACTACCCAAAAAAGTAGATCTCATTAAAACACACAATTTATATGTTAAATACATTTATATACAGTTAAACGTTACCGAGATATTCCTTGTCAGTGGTTTCAATTTTAAGCTACATACCTAAATCTTCTCAAACGGGAAGTCATATATTATTGCATATCTCATTTGTTTTACTCCTGGCCATGCAAAGGAATCCAATTTCAACTGTTACACATAGCCAGCAGCTTTTGAATATTTATATATCGATTTAGCCAAGTATATTCCCTTATTTTGCTTCTCCTTACATCAAAGTAATAATAAGACCATTCTTCTATTGTTTATTTCGATTATCATAATGTAAATAAAAGATTAATCTTTTATATGAACTGTTTGTTTTTAGAATAGGTAAAAAAAAAAATAATGTGAATGGACTATATCTTATTTTTATAAATAGTTGTGTGTGTGTGTGTGTGTGTGTGTCTGTGAATACAATAACTCTAAAATGAATAGTCCAAAGATTTTGAATAAAATCCATAATGTTTTAGATATTTTCATATCAAAATAAAATATGTAACTTTCTGAGAATATTCTCTTAAGTCTAGGTGACTTTTGCATAACTGATAAATCGTAAGAGAAAGACTAAATAAAAATGTGAACTTTTTTTACCATATACTTTTTCTGAAGAAATATGCATTTTCGAATCCTCATTCGTTTCATATCTCTTTTGTTTTGTATATTGTATATCCTCGTATTTTCCTTCTATAATACTTATAAAGAAGCAAGTAATAATACCGTAATGTTTATCTCGATTATCTCGATGCAGATAAAAGAGTAATCTTTCCTAAGAACAAGTATAGAAAAGCATTCGAATGGAATGCATCACATGTTTTTCCACAAACCAGCTCTGATCTTCTTATGTCAGTTTTTCATTCAATGATGTAAACTATGTTACAGTAATTTGGCATTTTACTTGCGAAGTTGGATTCGTGTGATGAACTATCCACAGCAATTGTTTCAGCTGAGAACGAAGAAGGTGATAGCATTTTGGAGGTTGCTGTAAAATATCACTATATATAATTGTGTGGGTAAGATGAAAGCCAGAGCGTTAGATGAGACACTGAAGACAATGCTGTAAACAATGTATGGGTTCTTATGGAACTGTTACAAGCATTGTGTTTGAAGCCTCATATTTGGAATAAGAGGCCTTTATTACATTAACAGTATATCTGCTCAAAGGAGCTAATTCTAATGCTTATGTCTGAACATAACACTTTGACATGAATACACCATAAGTGCATAATCGTCATTTTCATCACTTTTAAAAGAAGAATTTTAAAAAGAAGAAATTTACGGTTAACACATTCTGATTCTCAATATCTGTCAATGAAATATCATATAATTATATTTATATTCTAAAGTGTAATACACAAGTAAACGTACAATATACTAAGACGGTATCATTTCCTTACGTATTTTGAAATTTCGATCTCACTTGTATGGATAAGCAGCACACAAATGTGGAACTATACATGATGTTTCAAAACGACCTTGTTGGTCATACCGTAAGAGATACGTGAATACAATTTTCAGCTCTAAATTCGGCACATACAAAAACTGCCACAAAATCACCATGGATTAGGCAGTCGTACATAACCAAATGGCACGCGCCTGGCCCACTCCAAGAGAGATGCCGGTTGGTAGCGAAGGTCCCAGTCGCGTGGTGTAGGGCTGTTTTGATAGACACGCCGGTGCGGCACAGGCCACCTTTAGTAATGGAAAACTTAGCATGTGGGTTTTGTTATGTGTTTCGTATAACACGTTCTGAAATTGTTTACGTTATGTAGGACAACCGTTGTTTCTTCGCTGCCTAATCCCAAATGTGTGCGATTTTAAACACATATAAATCTTTAAATAGAAGGGTTTGAAAGTTGCGACATCAAGCTTCGAACAAGTCAAAGTCTAAGCTAATCGACTGCTAACTTTGTTTGGTGTCGTTTTGAAATTACTTGTATATTGAATTCTCCTATATCTCCATACAATACATTTTAGAAAAAAGTCTGTACCTGTGTTTGTATAATAAAAGTTAGAATTTGGTATTTCAGTTCAGCATCTTCCAATATTACGACACGAAGATTTTTTAAGAAAATCCTCGCGCCCCTAACTTTCCTTTACTGGAACATTTTTGAACATTGTGATTCTATTAAAAATGGCACCACTGTTTTGATTAAAATGACATATATTAAATATATTTATATGAAAAAATGTATATCCTCAATTTCTTGTAGTTCCTGAGTTCTCTTCACTCTGAATACCTTTTAAATAACTAATAAACCGTAAGAAGTAGATAAATATTTAGTATATAAAAAATACAGAACCAAAAAAACGACACAATTTATATCATATAGTTTTCTTGTAGATCCGACCATTTCACAGATGTCCTCTGTTATTAGTTTCAACTTTAAAATACTTAAAACCTTTCTCAAAAGGGAGTCCTCATTCATTTCATATCTCTATTGTTTACTTCTGAACATGGAAGGAGAACAGAATTTCAATACTATTTCGTTCATGACATGTGATCGTAGGAACTGGCCAATCCAATACATTGGCGCGTAAAATTCCAACCAGTCCGAACTCATTATCTCTGCATTTTAATCGTCTTTTATCACATTCACGTGCAATTGTTTTTCTAAATTTATCGCACCCACGTGCATTTGTCTCCTCTCTGAACTAAAATTCGTCTCATAATAATAGTATCAATGTGCAGTGATATTCTTGTACATAATGGCGGAAGTTTCAAAACGTTTTAGTGGAAAGGTCTATCGCTGAAATATTAAATGAAAACTCAAAGCCGCAGAGTACTAAAAACAACAGAGAGAGAGAGTGTGGAACCAGTCACCGAATTCTGTAAGCATCAAGGCCATGGTTTGTGATATGGACATCAAGTTGCAGTGATTTCGGTGCAAATATACTCAAGACAAATTGGATTTTAGGAATATTATTCTTCCTCTCCATATAGGCTAACCATTGTTATTTTATTCACGGATTAGTCTTATTAAATACTGCTCGAACTACAACTATTCACTGGATAAATGTATCGATAAAAGTTGGAGCTCTCGTTATATTATTTAAGATAATTGAATAGCGACAGCTTTTAAAAGGTGTGAATGTAGCTTTAGTATAGTGTATTTTCTTACTTTCTTTCTACTGTATAAGGAAGTACGTAATAAAATCATTTCTGGTAATGTTGATATTGTTTAGCACTATGCAGATAAAATAATAATATTTTGAGAACAAATAGAGAAAGTCACTTTAATGGAGCACATCATATATTTTATTTATGAAGCCTCAAAACGTGCATATCCTGTAAACTCTCAGTGTAGAAGTTTTATTACAATTCAACACTTCCTCTGTTTACTACAGAAAATAATAAAAATCTGATGTGTACCATTCACATGACTTTCTCTATATCCCTGCAACAAATTATTCTTAAAAAACTTGTTCTATTTACTTCATGCTAATCAGAAAAAGATAGCAGAAATAGTCATATTACTTGCTTCCTTTAAGTAGAAGCGAAATAGGGACTACCATAGGTTAAAGTGATAGTCAAAAGCTGATTGCTATGTCAATGAAGTTTCTTTGTTTATATGGATAGCAGTTGACAAGTTGAAAAGTATACGTTTTTCATAGCAGAACCCAAAAATAAGGAATGACTCAAAAACGACGAACTCCACGAAAAAAAAATGTATATAACATAAATTGTGTGTTTTTATGTGCTCTACATTTTTTGTGCAGTAAGTTTTTGTCCATCTCTTACGGTTTAGCAGTTATTTAAAATTCAGTAAAACTCATCCAGAATAAACTACTCTTCAGAGGCTATTCCCAGAGAATTCAAGATATACATTTTATTTGTCAGGAAAATATCTTTAATATACGAAATTTTAATCAAAATCGTTAGAGCCATTTTTGAAAAAATAAAACTTTTCGAAAAATGTTCCATGTAAAGGGTAGTTGGGGGTGGGGGGATTTTTCTCAAAATCTTCGTGTCGCATCCCTGGAAGATACTAAACTTAAATACCAAGTTTGGTATTTTACCGACTTTTTGTTTTTGAGTTATCGTGTTCACAGACACACGGACACACGGACACACACACACGTGGACCTTTTTGTGAAAATGCTTTTTTTGGATATTGGGGACCCTAAAACATATATTTCCGGTGAAATCTCGGTATCGAATTTTTGGGTGGAGTGGAATATCTTCTCTATACACTATGTACATAGTGCGTATAGAGAAAGTAAAAATGTGTCTACCTGCACAAAAATATCCACTGTATAAATTATGTTATAAATCTCTTTATCAAATACACGAAATGCCTAGCTATCTATGAAGCATAACAATATAGCGGAGACATTGGTTTAGAAGAAACTTTAACCAGTAAGTCGGGATTCGATATAAAATTAATTTCTAATAGATATTTTTAGTTTCTCTACACGTACTATGTACATAATGTATAGAAAATTGCACCCAAAAATTCGATACCGAGATTACACCGGAAATACATGTTTTGGGTCCCCCTGAATAAAAATAAAAGCGGCAGTGCGTGGGTGTGTGTGTCTTTGGACAGCATAGCTCAAAAACTAAAAGCCCGTTAAATACCAAATAAGTATCTTCTAAGGATGCGACATGAAGATTTTCAAGAAAATACCCGCACCCCCAATTACCCTTTACATGGAAACATTTTCGAAAATTCTGATTTTCTCAAAAATGGCTCTAACGATTCTGATTAAAATATCGTATATTTAAGATATTTACATGACAAATAAAATGTATATCTTAAATTTTCTGGGAATAACCTCTGAACTCCTCTTTATTCTGGATGGATTTTACGGAATTTTGTCTAACTTGCAAACAGTAAGAGATAGAGAAACACTTACATAACAGAAAATGTAGACCTCGTTAAAACACACAATTTATGTTATGTACATCTTTTTTCGTGGAGTGGATTGTTTTTTAGATATTCCTGGTTATTAATTTCAGCTTTGAAAAGCATAAACATTTTTCATACAGGAATTTGTCAACTCCTGACTATACAAACAAAGGAACCTCAATCACATAGCAACCAGCTTTTGACTGTCACTTTAACCTATAGTACTCCCTTAATTCCCTTCTACTTACAAGGGAGCAAGTAATAAGACTATTTCTGCTAATTTTTCTCGATTAGCATGAAGTAAATAGAAGCATAAGCTTTTTAATACTAATTTGTTGTAGAAATGTAGAGAAAGTCATGTGAATGGAACACATCATTTTTTTACAACAGTAATCGTGAGCGAACTATATATAGACCCTTCTAGTACTCCAAAGTGCTCTTGTTGGGAAGTAGGGTAAAAACATGTAAGTCTAAATGTATACTTGATTCTTGCTTCAGTCCTTGCGCATGCCGATTCTGTTTAGTTTGCGTATCAAGCTTCTAATTGCTAGGTATGGGCTTTAGCGGAAATAATTGAACACTAATGGTAGGCAGCATGTAACATGCTCAAGACATCTGATGCTTCCAGCCACTCGTCTTCGCTCTGCTTTAGCCTGGTTTCCGTTAACCAAGCACATCAAGGGCTGACCAAAGTTAGCTTTCAACTGTGTACCTCTTTCACAGTAAGTCTTTCAATGTGTTTTGAGACCTGCCTAAATCTCTCTTTCCTGCAGTTTAAATGTTAATGGCAGTTTGGGAGGCTCTGATTAGTATTTCTATGTCAGAACCACTTATTACTTTCTCTATGGAACATAATGTATATATACATACAGAGTGTTTCAAAACGACACCAAACGAAGATGTGGACCTTGTTGGTCATACGTACGTGATACGTGAATATAATTTTCAGCTCTAAATTCGGCACAAACAAAAACTGTCATAATGGATTAGACAGTCGTACATAACCAAATGGCACGTGCCTGACCCACTCCAAGAGAGATGTCGGTTGGTAGCGAAGGTCCCTGTGGTGTAAGCGTGTTTTGATAGACACACCGGCGCGGGACAGTCACTTTTTTTTTTTTTTTTTTTTAAATACGGTACCGGAGTCTGATCAGGACTCTGGCACTGTATACCCTACTTTAATGTACCTTTTTCTGTTTTACCTTGTTTTTCTGTATTATTACTGGATTGCTGTTTTTTTTTTTGCTGTTACAACACACACATAAACACAAACATATAACAGCCATGCCCAAGGCGGGACTCGAACCCACGATCCCCAGTGCTACGAAGCACCAAAGCACCTTAGTAATGGAATACGTAGCATGTGGGTTGCCGTCTGACAACCGTTGTTCCTTCGCTGCCTAATCTCAAAAATGTGTATATGTGTGTGTGTGAGTGTGTGTGTATATATATATACAACTACACTTTATATGGAATATTTTTCGAAAGTTTTGATTTAATCAAAAATGGTTCAGACGATTTTTATTAAAATGGCTTATATTTAAGATATTTTAATTACAAGAAAAGTATATATCTTGAATTTTGTGGCAAAAGTCTCTTGAGACCTTTTCTTTCTGAATGACTTTATATAAATGGTAAACCATAAAACTTACCGTATAAAAAAATACAGATCTCGTTAAACTACACAATGTGTCTTTTATCTTATTCTTTATTTTTGTCGAGTTAATCTTATTGCTTATTGCTTTCAATTTTAAAATACTTAGCTCTTTTCTCAAACAGGAACACTTTTCGTTTCATATCTTTTCTATTCTACATTTGTTTTACTTTTATTCACATAGTGACCAGCTTTTAAAAAAATTGACTATCGCTTTAGCCTAATGTATTCCCTTATTTCCCTCCTACTAACAATGAACTAACTAATAAGAACATTTCCACTAGCATGGTGTAGATAAAACTACAATCTTTTGTAAGAACTAATCTCTAAAACTACTTAACTATTTTAATAGTTATTTCGCTATTGAAAACCCTCAGTCATTCTGAGAAGCATGAGATAGTAAAACCATTTTAAAATCATTTCACAAATTACTAGAATATAAGCAACTCACAACGCCTTGTAATTGAATACAAACACAATGAACTTACAAAATAGCATACCAGACTTTATTTGGTGTAAAAATTATTAAGTTTCTTATAAAACGAACATCTGGAAAACTTTTCACATTATGAACAATTCTGTCTACCTGTGTTTATGAAGTATAAAGGTATTAAAATGAAATATAAAATATATTTTAACATTGTTATAAACCAAATGAATTAAAATGGTCATCTCCATGAGTTCAAAGTGTTATTCAAAATCCCATGGAATAGTTTTGTTACTCCACAGAATATAAATGGTTGCTAATATCTTCGCAAAACCAGTTATTTTTATTGCAAAGAATACAGTGTGTCTATAGAAACATTCCCCAACTATGAACAAGTATAACGTGCTATCAGCTACTGTGTTTTAATGAAATGATTTCACTAGAAAGAGAAACTTGAACAGTTTAGTAGCTATCTTCAGTCACTGAATGTGTACTCCATACGTCATGCTGTAGACTTCTAGGCAGCATTCGCACTCGTACCAAGGCGTTCCAATATATCTATAGTGATGGACTAAATTGTAGCAATGATGCGCAATCGGATCTCTTGCAGATTTCGAGGTAGTGTGGTATGTAGGCAAGATCCTTAATGCGACCCACAAAAAGAAGTCACAGTCAAGTCAAGGGATCTCGGAGGCCAGTGCCTGAGACCTTATTTTAGTTCCGATCACGTTCAGTCCATCTTTTTGAAAGTTGACAATTCAGAATATCCTGCACAGCGAGATGCCGTAACACTCTAAACGCTGTAAAATGCACATCGAGTTGAAAATTGAATCTTAAGACCATTTAACAAATTTGCTCCTATACAATGACAATTAAAAGGAAATATCCTTTTCTCTTTGTGCTGCCATCTGCTGTTTCGACTAACAATTAGCAACTGTGTGCCCCAAGGCTCGGTACTATATCCGTTACTTTTTCTTATCTTTATTAATGATGTAACTATAAATATTAAATGTCAGATTGTTCGCAGACGATTGTATTATTTTCAATAAGATTTGAAATACCATGCATGAGACCGCAGGATTACATTGGGATGACCTAAATGTAATAAGTAGGTGGGCCGCTGCAAACAAAATTACAATGCTGGAAAAAGTAAGTTCATTGTTTTTAGTAGAATTTGAGGGAAAGTTCTTCATAGCTATCATATAGCCGGGGAATAAATTCCACACGAGGAGAGCCATGCTTGTCAAGTAATGCCGAATAGGAGGATCAGATAAATACTGAATTTAGGAAAGCGTGGAAGACATTGCACTTCGTAATGACAACACTGAAGAAGGGGAGCGCAAAGTCCAAGGAAATTGCCTACAAGTCCATAGTGCGGCCAGATATGGAATATGGAGTAGCATGCTGCGAGTCATACAGGGTTAATCAAACTGATTCGCTGGAAAAGATGCAGAAAATGGCTGTAAGATTAACAAAGAGAGGTAAAGGTTTTGGGCTTACAAAAGGCAAAGAGAATAAATAGATGCCGCTAAAAGTTAGGCGGAAAAGACATAGGTTAGTCGCACTATTTAAAGCTTATGCTGGTTTAAATACATGGGCGGACGTTACCCATTTTTACTTTCTCTACACGTACTATGTACATAGTGTATAGAGAAGGTATTGTAATGGCCCCAAAAATTCGATACCGAGATTTCACCGGAAATACAGGTTTTCGGTTCCCCTGAATCCATAAAAAATCATTTTTACAAAAAGGACCGCGTGTGTGTGTGCGCGTGTGTGTCTGTGGACAGCATAGCTCAAAAACGAAAAGTCAGTTAAAAACCAAATTTGGTATTTAGGTTTGACATCTTCCAAGAATGCTACACGAAGATTTTCAAGAAAATCCCCCCACTCCCAGCTACCCTTTACATAGAACTTTTTTCGAAAATTTTGATTTTCTAAAAAATGGCTATAACGATTTTGATTAAAATATTTACCTGATTAATAAAATGTATAACTTGAATTTTCTGGGAATAGCCTCTGAAGACTACTTTATTCTGGATCAATTTTACGGAATTTTGCATAACTGCTAAACCGTAAGAGATTGATAAAAACTTACTACACAGAAAATGTAGAGCACATTAAAGCACACAAGGTATGCTATATACATTTTTTTCGTAGAGGTAATCATTTTTAAGGTATTCGTTGTTTTTGGTTTCAGCTTTGAAAAACTTATACTTTTCTCATACAGGAATTTATCAACTCCTACCCATACAAACAAGGAATTTCAGTCACATAGCAACCAGCTTTTGACTATCAGTTTAACGTATGGTACTGCCTTATTTTGCTTCTACTTACAAGGTAACAAGTAATAGAACTATTTCTGCTATTTTTTTCTCGGTTAGCATGAAGTAAACAGAAGCATAAGCTTTTCAACAATAATTTGTTACGGAGATGTAGAGAAAGTCATGTGAATGGAACACATCAGATTTTTACTTTCTCTAGCCCCGTATGTACAATGTACATAGGGATAGAGTTGTATTGTATTCCACCCAAAAATTCGATGTCAAGATTTCACCGTAAATACATGTTTTAGAACACACTGAGTCCAAAAAAAAGCATTTTCAGGAACAGCCCTGTGTGTGTGTGTGTGTCTGTCTGTCTGTCTATCTGTCTGTCTGTTTGTCTGTCTGTCTGTCTGTATGTGTGCGTGTGTGTGTCTGTGGACAGCATAGCTCAAAAACGAAAAGACTTATATACCAAATTTGGTGTTTAAATTTGGCATCTTCCAAGGATGCGACACGAAGAGTTTTAACAAAAGCCCCCCACCACTAAGTACCCTTTACATGGCAAACTTTTCGAAAAATGTGTTCTTAAAAATGGCTCTAACGATTTTGATTAAAATGCTACATATTAAAGCCATTTCTATCACAAATAAAAATGTATATCTTGAATTTTCTGGCAATAGTTTCTAAAGACCTGTTTATTTTAGATGAATTTTGCTTAATTTCTAATAACCGTAAGGGATAGACAAAAACCTACAATTAAAAAAATGTAGATCTCGTTAAATACACAAGTTATATAATATGCATTTTCTCGTGGAACATTTTGTCGTGGAACTTACCGTTTTCGAGGTATTCTTTGTTATTAATTTCAATTGTAAAGTACTTTTTTTTAGACGGAAGTGTCGGTTTTTTTTTTTTTTTTGTTTTTTTTTGTTCTACTTCTGGTCTCAAGCAAAGACAGCTTTTAAAACATTTGACTGTCACTTTAGCCTAGTGCATTCCCTTAGTTCCATTCTACTTATAAAGAACTAAGTAACAAAATTCTGCTAATGTTTATCTCAATTAGGATAGTGTTGAAAGAAGAGTTATCTTTCGTAAGAAGTTTGTACGTAGAACAGCTAGAGAAAGTCATGTGGGTGTAACACATCACAATTTTTTTATTATTTGTTTTTATTTTAACGTCCTTTAACCTGACAGATTATATCGTAAAATGAATGAAATTGGTGCAAAAATACATCCGGAGTCCATAGACTCGACATTTGTTTTTTTCAGAATAAGGAAAAACCCCGATAAAGAGCCTTATCCGGGTAACTCCTCCTTTCCTGAACGGGAGTCTGGCACGCTATCACGCATAGTGTCTCTCATTGTTTTTCACACAACACAGGTTTCCTGGACTTCTTTTGATGCACACATAATATTGAAAAGCAATCGAATTTAAATTAACGAAGCATGAACATATGAATAGGACAATAACTACTGAAACCAGCCTTAACAAAATTGGTTGTGTGTTTCTTATATCACCCTCATCTTGTGCAGTGGTTGTACTGTTTTTCTGCTCTGGTAACGAACAGAGTTATCAATAAGAAAGGATCGTTTGGTGTAGGTGGACGCTGTCGCTCGGAGCATGCGCAGTTGATGTAATGCTTGTTCAGGAGCATTATTATGGGAGGTCTCAATCAGAAGTCCAACTTAACTCCACGGGATACGGTTCGTGAGTAAAATTACTATGGGTGCCCATAAATTGTTGACAGCTGAAATGGTAAGCCCGACTTCAGTACATGGTCTTATTCCTATACACTTGACACGTTAGACCTCCAGTTTTACTTTCTCTACTGCATCTTCAAGGTAGGGAAAACAGAAACAGTAATTATACCCGACTTTGCCTGTGAACTTATAATTAAAACATCAGATGTGTACCATTCATTTGACTTTCTCTATATCCCTGCAACAAATTATTCTTAAAAAGCTTATACTTCTATTTACTTTATGCTAATCAGAAAAAATGAGAAGAAATAGTCTTATTACTTGCTTCTTTGTGAGTAGAAGCGAAATAAGGGACTACCATACGTTAAAATGATAGTCAAAAGCTGGTTGCTGTGTCAATGAAGTTCCTTTGTTTATATGGATAGGAGTTGACAAGTTCCTGTATGAGAAAAGTATATGTTTTTATAGCAGAAACCAAAAATAAGAAATGTCTCAAAAACGACGAACTTATGAAAAAATGTATATAATATAAATTGTGTGTTTTAACGTGCTCTATATTTTTTGTGTAGTAAGTTTTTGTCCATCTCTAACGGTTTAGCAGTTATTCAAAATTCAGTAAAATTCATCCAGAATAAACTACTCTTCAGAGGCTATTCCCAGAAAATTCAAGATATACCTTTTATTTTTCAGGTAAATATCTTTCATATACGAAATTTTAATCAAAATCATTAGAGCCATTTTTGAGAAAATCAAAATTTTTGAAAAAAGGTCCATGTTAAGGGTAGTTGGGGGTGGGGGGATTTTCCTCAAAATCTTCGTGTCGCATCCCTGGCAGATACTAAACTTAAATACCAAGTTTGGTATTTTACCGACTTTTTGTTTTTGAGTTATCGTGTTCACAGACACACGGACACACACACACACACACACACACACACACACACACGCACACACACGGACCTTTTTTTGCCAAAATGCTTTTTTTTTTAATATTGGGGACCCCAAAACATATATTTCCGGTGAAATCTCGGTATCGAATTTTTGGGTGGAGTGCAATACCTTCTGTGTACACTATGTACATAGTGCGTATAGAGACAGTAAAAATAAAAATCCGGATGAATACCAAATTTCATACATATTACGAGGGCCGTTTTTTTACTTTCTCCATACGCACTATGGACATAGTGTATAGAGAAAGTATTGCACTCCACCAAAAATTCGATACCGAGATTTCACCGGAAATATATGTTTTAGGGCCCTCAATATCCAAAAAAAGCATTTTCACAAAAAGGTCCGTGTTTCACGCCTAATACAAAATGTCCCACCTGCTGAGGATAACAGCGTCTGTAAATAAAACTTAATTTCATTTCTAAATGCGTTTGCTCAAATTATTGCGACATTTTCTTTTGCAATCAATGTCAACTTTAATCTCTGTTATTACAAATCGCAAGGACTCTGATTTTCATTATCATCATTATCACCATCATTATCATCATCATTATCATCATTATCATCAGCATTAGCATCATCATTATCATCATTATCATCATTATAACCATTATCATCGTTATCATCATCATTATTATCAGCATTAGCATCACCATTATCATCATTATTATCAGCATTATCATCATTATCAGCATTATCATCATTATCATATTTATCATCTTTATCAGCATCATTATTGTCATCATTATCATCATCGTTATCAGCATCATCATCATTATCATCATTACCATCTTCATTACCATCTTCATTATCAGCATCATTATTATCAAACATCATTATCATCATCGTTATCAGCATCATCATTATTATCAGCATTATCATCATTCTCATCATTATCATCATCATTATCATCATTATCATCATCATTATCACCATTGTCATCATCAGTATCAGCATCATCATTATTATTATCATTATCATCATTATCATCACCGTTATCAGCATCATCATCATTATCATCATCTCCATCATCAAAGTTTAGACCCATAGGATAAGTTTCGTACCCATCAGCCAATATCATCCTATCTACATTTCTTTCTCGTTCTTTCACCGATACCAACGAATTCGGTTACATGTATCCAATTTGTTTTAGCCTCTGATATTAACCGTCTTAAACATTAGACTGTTGAGCTCTAGTTGAGAGATCATCTAGCAGATACTATTTCAGGCAATTTTGTACTAAATGACTAAAAGGAAACAAACACAAAATAACCTTTGGCATGACAAGTGAAGAGCAATAAAATTGATGATAATAGATAAAAAAAAAATTGATGTGTTCCACTACTTGTCTACATCTCTGCAACAGATTACTGTTAAAAAGCTTATGCTTCTATTTACTTCGTGATAATCGAGAAAAAACTTAGCAGAAATAGTCTTATTACTTGCTTCCTTGTAAGTAGAAGCGAAATAAGGGAGTACCATATGTTAAATTGATTAGTCAAAAGCTGCTTGCTATGTGCTTGAAGTTCCTTTGTACATATGGACAAGATTATACAAATTCCTGTATAAGAAAAGTACACGTTTTTCAAAGCTGAAACCTAAAATAAGGAATATCTTCAGAACGATCCATTCGACGAAAAAAATGTATATAACATAGACTGTGTGTTTTAACGTGTTCTACATGTTTTGTGTTATAAGTTTTTGAACATCTCTTATGGTTTAGCAGTTATGCAAAATTCCGTAAAATTCATCCAGAATAGTCTTCAAAGGTTATTCCCAAAAAATTTAAGAAATACATTTTATTTGTCAGATAAATATCTTTAATGTACGATATTTTAATCAAAATTGTTAGAGTCATTTTTAAGAAAATCAAAATTTTCGAAAGAAGTTCCATGTAAAAAGTAGTTGGGGGTGGGAGGAGACTCTTGTAAATCTTCGTGTCGCATCCTTGGAAGTTACCAATCTTAAATACCAAGTTAGGTATTTAACAGTCTCTTCGTTTTTGAACTATGCTGTCCAAAAACACACACAGACATACAGACACACACACGCACACACACGGACCTTTTTCTGAAAATGATTTTTTTTCAGGGGGACCCAAAACATGTATTTCCGGTGAAATCTCGGTATTGAATTTTTGGGTGGAGTGCAATACCTTCTCTATACACTATCTACATAGTACGTGTAGACAAAGTAAAAATGATAATTGTGGTATACTAAACCAGGTGTTAATACAGTGCAGAAATCTTTGTTTTAAAAAAATAGTTAGTTAATTACTAATATACAAAATTGGCATATGGAGTTTTTAAAAACTTTTCTTGTTATTTCAAAAAAGTAAGATTTAATATTTAAATTAATTTTTTGTATGAATGTATCCTCAGCTTTCAAATTAATTAAATCATTTTTTAAGCAATTTAAAAAAATATCAAAAACCATAAGCAAATTTTAAAACTTTTCTTTCTGAGATTGGCTGCCAACTATATCTAGGAGACATTTTAATGCGCAAAAGTGTAATAAAATTCAAATTCAAGAAAATGGTAGTGGAAATAACTTCAGGCCATTTGGCCGAGCAGTATTGGGCATTTAAATATTTAAAAGAATCTTAGAGCAAAACCTGTAGAACTTAAATGAAGCCAAAGGCTAAAAGTATGTTTAAGATACAAAGCTAATGTTTAAATTTTTTAAAATATTGACAAAATTTTAGCAACGGGAGCGCAAAATTTTGTCTAGGGATACTGTACTATCTTCTGGTTCCCAAGATTGCGGGTTCAAACCCGGCGGAGGACAATGGATTTTTACGGCATAAAAATCCTTAGCATGGCTTCCCTCGAAAGGGAAGTAAAGCCGCTGATCCCTTGTTGTATATTTACGCCACGGAAAATAAGCTCAAGTCTGGTAAAGAGGCCTCTGAGTAAAATTAAGGGGTCTCTCAAACCCAATGTAACATGGGACGCTGAGAACCATATATTTAAAGAGCGTCCATAAATAAACCATAACTTAATTAGCTTCCACGCCTTTGAATACCCAAAGATACTGAATTTCAATACTTTTTAAATACCGCATGGTTTAAATACACTTATGAAGGTATTATTTGCTAACTTTGAGTTTGTCAATACATTTTTGCTTTTTTAAATAAAATTCTTAAAACTTTATTGAAAAATTATGATTTTTTAATTAAAAAAAATAATCCATAAACATATTTTTTTTTCGTTAACATAAACCAATTTAGGTGCTAATGTGTGGTAAAAATTTCAACCCTGAGTGCCAATTAGTTTCTAAAATAATGGGATATTTGTATAGAAAATTTTACTTCTTCAGAAAAATGCATCCAAATATAAAATTAAAAAAAAGAGACAATGTAACCCAACTTCCAAAACACAGCTTTGTAGAACTTCGAAACTCTCACAAGAAGAAAATATGAGTGGGATGCCAATTCTGCGAACAGCCAAAGTAGAACTTTCCGATTAAAGTAAGAAAAATCTGATGAGATCAATTTACATGACTTTCTCTACCTCTCTGCAAAAAAAAAAAAAAAAAAAAATACTGTTAAAAAGTTTATATTTCTATATACTTCATATTAATCGAGAAAAAAATAGCAGAAATGGTCTTAGTACTTGCTTCCTTGTAAGTAGAAGCGAAATAAGGCAGTGCCATAGGTTAAAGTGATAGTCAAAAGCTGGTTGCTATGTGACTGAAGTTCTTTTGTTTGTATGGACACGAGTTGACAAATTCCCGTATGAGAAAAGTATAAGTTTTTAAAAGCTGAAACCAAAAATAAGGAATATCTCAAAAACGACCAACTGCACGAAAAAATGTACATAACACAATTGTGTATTTTAACGTGCTCTACAGTTTTTCTGTTGTAAATTTTGTCCATCTCTTACGGTTTAGCAGTTATGTAAATTTCCGTAAAATTCATCCAGAATAAACTAGTCTTCAGAGTCTATTTCCAGAAAATTCAAGATATACATTTTATTTGTCAGATATATATCTTTAATATACGATATTTGAATCAAAATCGTTAGAGGCATTTTTGAGAAAATAAAATTTTTCGAAAAAATGTCCATGTAAAGGGTAGTTGGGTGTGGGAGAATATTATTTGAAAATGTTCGTGTTCCATCCCTGGAAGATACTGAACCTAAATACCAAGTTTGGTATTTAACGGTCTTTTCGTTTTTAAACTGTGCTGTCTACAGACACACAGACACACACACGTACCTTTTCCAAAAATGTTTTTTTTTTTTATTCAGGGGGACCAAAATGTGTATTTCCTGTGAAATCTCGGTATTGAATATTTGGGTGCAATACAATACCTTCTCTATACACTATGTATATAGTACGTGTAGAGAAAGTAAAAATATCTCTTTTCTAACATTGATATTTACAAAGTTATTGATGTTTTACCAAGTGAGTATACCAAAATGTTCTAACAAAAAGACTACGGAGGATTATTTTTAACAATATTCAAAACTTTACAAGTAGTGAGTGTAGCTTTATGAAATTTATACCAAAATGAGCGGCAGATTCGAAACATTCATCTGCAACTAAAACATAAAAATGGAAAAAAAGTTATGAAAATCTCTTTTCGATGCCCTTAAATGATATAAATAATTTAAACGTGCGTTCTTAATCACGAAGGTCGTCCTCCGTGGTCTAGAGGTAACATGTTAACCTCTGTGATAAATGTAATTGTTTTCTCACAGAAACCGTGTTTAGGACAGGAGTTGGATAGGTAGAGTCAGACTAAAAAATTCAATTCCATAGCTGGGATTTGAACCAGGGGTCTGTCAGTCTCTAGCCGGTTGCTATACCACTGAGCTACCATAGCAACATACCGTCATAGCACTGAACTTCTCAACTGACTCGCATGTTTCCCGGTAAACCACAAGGTGACCTCAAATTATTTTGAGATGACAACCCAATGGCGACTTAAAATGTTGCAAATACGATTTCTGTGAGAACACAATAACATTTATCAGAATTGTCCATAATAGTTGTCTAAACTATGAATCCTGTGAGTTAAAGTACTTACAACAATGTAAGTGGCCATTGGGGTTTTCATCTCAAAATAATTAGAGAGCACCTTGTGGTTTACCGGGAAACATGTGAGTCAGGAGGAATTCAATGCTATGCCGGCATATTGCCATGGTAGCTCAGTGGTAAAGCAACTGGCTAGAGACCGGGAGATTCGTGGCTCAAATTCCGCCTATAGTGTTGAATTTTTCAGTCTGACTCTATCTATCCATGCTAGCCTCTGGTTCCCGGCGGAGGGCGATGGATTTTTTCGGCAGCAGTTATCGAGCGTCCATAAATAACACTCAATTTAATTTCAATTTAATCGAGAGGAAACTATTCAGCATGAAGTGAACAAATTTGTAGAATGTGTAGCAGTGAAATGGTGAATTATCCAGCTAAATATTTAAGTGCCACATGTCTTTCTTACCTAATCAACTTACTGAACACATCAGCTGCTAAGTTATTGCCAATGTGACCGAGGTAAACTAGATAACTAATCTATATTCGTCTCTATCTCAATCCATTGTTAGATATGTCCACATATCAGTTGAAGATAAACGTGTGGGATTCAATAGTGAGCATGATTATTACTGAACTAGGATGTGACCCATGACCTTTCGATACAAATTAATCACAGCGCTGACAGAAACATGTAAAGGGGCGTCTTCAAACGGCTCATTGATATCGGAAGTGGTTTCTTGCCACAAAAAAGGGCGTGTGTCACACAAAGTCAGCTTTCACCAATGCGTCTGTCTGCGGCATTGTCCTGCATTGTTCCACGCCAGGAAACGACAGACGGACCTCGCAAATCTCTGTTCATTATACAGCATTAAGGTTTAAATCATATACAACCTAAAAATAATTAATCCATAATATTTAAACAAATTAGAATAAAAATGTAATCTTTATTTAAATATAATGCTTCCCAACTATATCCCTAAATTCCTATCAAAAAATTATTGAAGTTCGCGAAAATAATTCTTCTTTTGAATGTAGATTTGTTCCAAATATAAATTATTTTATAACTTTATATTTACATATTTGAATAGTTTAAGCTTTTTTTAATTAAAATGCTAATATATATTTTAAAACGCCCAAAATGAAATTAAATATATTTCATTTTTATTCATTATATAATTTCATTTATCAAAATTTAATATCCGTAAAATAGCTATTAATATAGCAACATTATTCAACTAATGTATAATCTTGACTTGAAATAATCTTATTAATTAATCTTATACCCAAAATTTGCCTAAAAGTATATTTTTAAACAGGAAAAAAATATAAAAATAGAGAATAAAGAAACTACCTCCAAAATTCTATCTGAAACTACCTATTATATAAAAAAGGCATATCATATAAAGCAAAATTTGATACCATAACACATGCGGAAGCTAAAGGTATAAAGATTGATACATTTCCTATAAAGCGAATATCCTGAAAAGGATAAACAGGATTAAGGTATTCGTTGCAGTTCCGAAGCATTGTATTAAGTTTTAAATTACCTGGCAAATTTGTAATTCGTTAACAACTTTCTAATAAAGAAACACAAATATTGGAAATATCACATTTGAATTTTACATAAACCTGATTTTTTCGGACTTGGTGGGACCAAAGATAGACCGGATTAACGAAAATCAGGGAAATAAAATATTAGGTAAATAAACGCTTTGATGTACGATAATTAAATTTGATCACTGTAAAAGCGGAAGAGAAAATAATAAAAGCTAATAAGTCAGCTAAGATCGTTAACAAGAATGTCTTTTTTTTTTTTTGTTAGTGTTTAATGGCCCCTTTTTTCTACTTGTGACACCGAGACGATGACTCTGGTGATACATAGAACGAATATGGAGCACCGGTGGAATGTGATGGCGGGGGAAACCGGACAATCCGGAGAAAATCCTCCCCTGTGCCACTTTGTCCACCACAAATCTCACATGCAGTCGCTTGGGATCGAACCCGGGCCCTCTAGGTGAGAGGTGAATGGTGCAAACACTCGGCCAAGGCGCGGCCCCGGGAATGTCATGAAAACTAATATAACACGATCTCATAAACCAGGATTATAAACATATATATTCAGATATTCTAATCAAGGCGGCGCCGAGACAGAGTGGTTAACCTAGGTGGTCCGGGTTCGATCCCAAGCGCCCGAATGTGGGACTTGTGATGGGCGAAACGGCATCTCGGAGTTTTCTCCGGGTGTTCCAGTTTCCCCCACCACTCATTTCACCAAATGCTCCATTATCATCTTTCCTAACATCCATTTCGCTTTCATTTCGTATCATCCACTTCCCCACGCTCATGCCTGGCTACGGGCCAACCACTCGTTCCAGGTTATTTATTATGTTGGCTCTCCCACAGACATCTGTCCCCTAGGCACCCACTTGTAAGCCCCAGAGAGGTGTCAGTCCTACATACGGGGAGGTTAAGCCCACTATGAAAATGTTTTTATCAAAGTGCTCATTTAATTTCGTGGTGAGAAAGTTAGAAATAGTCAATCCGGATAAATCGAAATCTGAAATATGACCTGTTACAATGCTATTTTCTAGAGGATTTGAAAAATTAAATATAAATATTACTGGCTTACACTGGAGAAAGTTTTGAACCAGCTGATTCTTTACGTAGCCCTCTAAAGTGCTTAAAAGACATTATAGGTTAAATGTTGTCTTTCGCGCGCAACTTTGGCGGCCAATATACACACCAATTCCGTGTCATCTTGTGAATTATACATCACTATATAGGGACATATGCGCACTGCTATCTAAGGGTAATATATCTAAACCATTTAATTTTGACCTATCTGTTTTTTATAGTTTCAGTATTTCGAAATACCATTTTACGGCCATAAAAAGATGTCTTGATTTACTTTTAACAAAATTAAATTCAAATTGGTGAAACATTTTAAAACAGCAGCTTAAGAATTCAATAGAAACTCTTTCTGCACAAATTTACCGGGTTTCACAGCTGCCCCCCTAGAATACGCCACTGGTTAATTCGTTTTTCGTTGTTGTAATCGGCTTTCCCTCCCCGTAATGGTAGGACTTACAAGCCAATGCCTAGGAATCAGAAGCTTGTCGGGGAGCCAACGGCATGAAACCACAGAATGGAGAACCTGTTACGAGGGGCCGCCCCGTAGCCAGGCTTCAACATGAGGAAGTGGATGATATGAAATGTAAGCGAAATTGATGATAGAGCAATTGATGGAATGAGTGGTGGGCAGAGGACCAGGAGAAAGCCTGCCCAGACGTCATTCCGTCCACCACGAATCCTACATGCGGGTGCTTGGGATCGAACCCGGGACGCCTACATGACCCTGGTTAATATGTATAACAAACTGTATTCAAATGTGATAATTACTCCTACACCTAAAATCCCTTTATAAATTTATCATATAAATATGTCGCAGAAACAAAATTCCCACCGCGTCTCATAATTTGAGAAAACTGGTTGCAATTTTTTGTAATTGGAGCTTTAAACCACAAACCAAAATAGTATGAAAAATACTTTAAATAAATCCAATGAGTGAACTGTGATTTCTTTATTAACGTGTAAAATATTTAATATTTAAAATTAACCATAATTTCATAGATCTTATACTTTCTCTAGCACGTATAATACCTACATATAATGTACATAGTAGCTAGAGAAGGTATTGTATTCCAACCATAAATTCGGTATCGAGATTTCACCTGAAATATATGTTTTGAGGTCCGCGGCCTTCTTACAATTTTGATTAAACTACCATATGTGACAAATAGTACTAAGAAAAATAAAATGAACTTTAGGGAACAGCTTCTGAAGATGTTTTCATTCCTTATGACTTATGCATAGCTGGTAAACGTTAAAGGTCTACAAAAACTTATGCAGAATCCTTTAGACTCGTTAAAACACACAAATTATATCATATTTTGGTGGAGTTAATCATATCCGAGATATCCCTAGTTATTGGTTTCAATTTTAAAATTCGTAAATGTTTCTCCAACGGGAATTTTTCATTTTCTTTTTCTTTTGTTTTAATTTTGTCATGCAATGAACCTAATTTCAACCACATAGCAACCGATTTAAAAGATTGACTTAAGCCTAGTATTCCTTTCTACTTATTAGGGTTATTTTCTAAGCTTATCGTTACGGCTAACTAGTAGCTAAGAGCTGTAACTGCTAGTTACGGGCCGAACCTTACTTTCTAACTCTCAACGATATCGCTATGTGACGTAATGATAGTTAAATCGTAACTACGGTCAGGAGCTGCTGTTAAGAGATCGTTAAGCACCTGTTACAAGTTTTTCAACATGCATGCTGTGCTAGTAATGCTTTTTGATGAGTTTGAGAGAGAAGAGGAGCATCAATTGAGGTAAGAACTTAAGTTACAATCGGAAAATGAAATTTATCGAGCGAATTCTTGCAATCAATTAACAGGTTTCTTACCTACGTTTGTAGATTGGAATGTTAAGCAAAAATAATATAACCTAACCTTTGCCAAATTTAGAATGTGAGTGTTTTATGGAGTATACTGTTTAATGTGGATAATATTCTCTACAGAAGTACACAGAGATCACTGAGGGACAACAGTGATCCATTTTCCATGCCAGACTGGAATTCTAAAACCCTGTTTCGGTTTCCCAAGGAAGTGGCTCGCGAGCTGATTGACAGACTTATACCCCAAGTGAATTAGTTTACCAAATAATTTTCGGCCTTATATATCATTAACTACTTTTATTTTTTCTTAGAGAATATAAAACACTATTATTTCAAATACAGATTTTGTGCTTAAGCTGTAGAAATGTAATTTTATTGGAATTTTTATTAGCTTTCATACAGAAAAATACAAATAAATGCGGTTTATTTCATCTCTATAATACTTGGCAGATGAGCAATTTCTATCAAGTGAATAACACAGGTGACTTTTTTAATGTTTTCAGATCTGTGATACAAATTTAAGAATATTATCAATGAATGCACATTATCCTGGCTCAGTCCATGACGCAGCACTTTGGACAATGAGCAGAATAAAATCGCCTGGAGGAGAAATACAGAAATACAGAACCCATGAAAGTTCTTGGCTTATCGGTAAGCATTACAGTTCTCAAATATTAGGTACGAACACAGGTTCAATAAGTATTTATTGTTTATTTTCTGTATAAAATGTTGTTTAAGGTGACTCTGGTTATCCAACACAGCCACGGCTGCTAACTCCTGTACTGGAAGCTCAACCTAGATCACCAGAGCAACATTACTCGTAACAGCAGCTTGTGCAGGACAAGAAACTGTGTGGAGCGTTGCATAGGTGTGCTCTACGTGCCGGTCCCCATGGCCGCGTTCGCCAAGGCGTCTCGCTTTGGTGCTTCGTAGCGCTGGGGATCGTGGGTTCGAGTCCCTCCTTGGGCATGGATGTTATATGTTTGTGTATATGTGTGTGTTGTAAAAATAAGAAAACAGTAATAATACGGCAAAACAAAGCAAAAAGAAAAAGGTAAATAAAAGTAGGGTATACAGTGCCGGAGTCCTGATCAGACTCCGGTACTGTATTTAAAAAAAAAAAAAAAAAAAAAAAAAAGACAGATTCAGATGCCTCCTGAAAGACAGAGTTCTACACTATGCTCCACCCATGGCAGTTTCTATAATCAATGCCTGTGCTGCCTTGCAAAATTTTCTTCTTAACAGAAATATTCCTTGGGATGACGCAGTATATAAAGATGGTGAAATTGAAAATGCAGGTATGTTAAACAAAAAAATGTATATCCAGTTGGAACACCATTTTATTTGTATTTATATTCCTAAATACTGTACATCAAAAATACACTTTAGCATTGTAATAATAATAATAATAATAATAACATTTTATACAATTTATTTTTTTGTAGTTGCTGGTGAAGAACATTTATTTGCTCTTAGAGGGCAGGCAAGTGAGAGCAAGAGTCATCAGACAATATTTTACTTAACAAACTTTAACACAGCAACAATTTCTGTATTCAACACAAACATTTTACAGTTTTTTAGATTATACATATTTTCTAATTGTGTTACACTGCTTATTTTCATTGAATTAATTAAGAAACTGATAGTAAAGTAGAAAATCAAAATGTACAAAGTATCACTTTTCTACTCTCTTTCTACAAGCACCACTCTTCAGGTATATGCACTGATGCTGAGAACTGATACCATTACATGCTTGAAACCAATTTGATCAGCTGACAAAGATATAAGTAGTGAACTCGGAAAGAGCTTACCACATGTTAGACTTGTAATAAACCACACTAAATTCATTTACACAGCAATATTGTATAAGTGTTGACAGTAGGTGATGCAGTCTTAATTCAAATTCTTATACTTCTAGTTTTTAACTCTGTATTTTATTGAGGAAAATATATATGAGTTAAAATTCTGAAAATTGACTCAGCCTATTCTGTATGAGCAAATATTAATTGTTCTGAGTGCAAAATTTTGCTGTCTGTTTTATTTCATGCTGAGGTAGTATAGTGTTACTCTGTATATAATAAATATATAAAGATGGATATCAAAAGCGGTGATGTCATAATTATTATTTTATATGCTCTACTTCGTTATTTATACTGTTTTAAAATTCTTTATTTATTACATTTAAAAATATAGATATGCATAGATTACAAATGAGAGGATGCTACATATTCCTTCACAGCAAAGGGGAGTTTGTTAAACAATGCAGTTCTCCACTGAGAAAAGCTTGTATTTGAAAATTCAAAAATAATAACAAGGGATTTCTCAGAAATAAGTTAATTCAACAGAATGAAAATTGACTTGAGCTGGTGCTTTAACGAGATCAGTATTTCTTATTCAATAAAGTTTTGTCTATTTCTTTATAGTTTACAAGCCATTGTAATTTATGGTGCTATTACAAAAATTATACTTATTTTGTTCCAAATCATCAGAAAAATGAAACAGTACTTCGTGAATTTTTAAAACAAAAATTATTAATGAAGTTCATATGACTTTAGTTGGTAAAAGGTATTTATTTCAAATTCTCACCATTAAAATCAAGTTTTCAACTGTGTTTAAAAATGGAAACATTCCAAACAATTCATTTTGGTTATCTTTAGCAAACTTTCTGGTTCTGTATTAAGAGGTACATTAATTCAGCTACCCAAAAATATCCAAATTCCATTTAGAGGTAGTGCAGAAATTTCATATAAAAGAAGAAAATTTGTAAATATTTAAATTTCATGATACACAAATTACTTAAATTTTATGCTCTCCAAAATATAGATTTTATGATTCTAAAACTCAAATTGGACAATAAACATATAAGTGTTTTTTCCTTTGTTTAAAGTCAATAGTTAGTGCTACAGAGATATTTTGAAGTAAAGAAAGACTAAACTGTTACACCGTTTGTCAACAATCAGCTCTCTCCCTTCAAATAATACAGCTAAGTTCTTCTCATCTCTGCTTCAAACAGCCTACACTTTCTTTTCACGAAACTCCTCCAATCTGTGAAGATCTAAAACATAAGAGGTGTCATACAGTAGCAGGCTGTTTCTTATAAACTTCAATTATGGCCAGCAGCATTTCTATAAAGACAGAAATTCAAAATAAACAATTGCTGTAATTATGTAGAATAACAGCTCATAATATTTAGCAGAAACTTATGTAACAAACTTTCTCAACATCTTTTCCTACATAGTATTAAATAAAACCTACTTAAAAAGATTGACAAGAAAGTCAGGCAAAATGTGTGATGAATTATATGAAATTTCAGATTGCCAATATTCTGGAATTTGTCTCGCAGAATCTCTCATATTCCAAGGAAATAATGATAACACACATTTGTATAAATAAGCAAGTCACGTCCCAACACTATAGGCAGTTACTCGCAAAATATTATAAACCAGATGGGAATCTATCCATTTTTAGTTGAATTTAGTGACTGTTAATTCCATAGGGAATTTAAACATAACCTACATTCTTAAAAATTGCGAAACTTAGTTATGGCCTACAATGCTTATGAAAATTCTAAAACTAACTTTTACCTGTAACTAAATAATAAATAGATCATACTATCGTATACGTACATGCTTCCACCCTTTCACATTCTTTTAGGGCCCATTGCCGCAGCTGTTCAATTGTTCCACAATTGCTCCATATCTTTCGGCCCCATGTGTGGTGTCAAGCGCCCACTTCGCAGTACTTGATGAGTATTTAGATAATCTAAATATATTCTGTACTGCTCCTGGCTAGTTTTGGAACTTCGCTTCCGCTCCATTTTCAAAAACTGATTCGAAAGCTCTCGTAACATTACATACACAGTGGTACCGCACGAAGAAATTTCATTGCAAAACTTCGTCCTTTTTGTCCATATGTTTCTTTCAAAAACCGATCTTTTTTCCGTTTTAAGCTTTATAACTATTTTTTTCGAATGTTCTAGGCAATAATAATTATGTTTAGTTTGTTTGACAGAGCTGGTTTCAAAATTGAACTGCAGTTAACCGTTTTTCAGCACATAATTTGGCTACAAGGTATACAAAATAAATGGCGAATGTATAGCAAGCTAATAATCGATTACTCTTTCCAGGTATGTAAACGTTTCTCGTAACTACAGGGAACTTAGCGACAGTGTCAACGACTCGCAATACAAAGTAGTTAATTTCAACTATCTCGTTGAGAAACTCGGCATGAAAGTAGTTGAAATTATAACGATTTTGTTAACGACTAACATAGTAAATAACCCTGAAGGAACTATAATAAGATCATGTTTATCTTGATTAGCATGAAACAGACGAATAAGTTTTCGTAAAACTTGTTTCGTACAGAATAGGCTCAGAAAGCCTTGTGTATCGATTTTATGAACACGATTACTCAAAAACGTAAAGTTGGTTAAATAAGTTTAGCATCTTCTACCCTTTATATAGAAACACTTTTGAAAATGTTTATTTTCTCAAAAATGTATCTAACGTTGTTGGTTAAATTGCCGATTATTAAAGTTACTTACATGAGAAAATGTATGTCTTGAACTTTCGGAGAAGTTCTCTTCATTGTGAATGACACTTGTATAGCTGGCAAAATGTAAGAGATAGACAAAAATTACTACACAAAAAATATAGATTTCGTTAAAGCAAACAATTTATATCACATACGTTTTTTGTGGAAATATCACTCGTTATTGGTATTAATTTAATACTTTTAATTGATAATAATTCATTATTTTAAACTTTCCTTATACAGAAATTTGTCATTCTATTTCTTTTGTTTTATTCCGGACCATACAAAGAGAACCGAATTTTAGTCATATCGTCACCATCTTTGAAACACTTGACAAATGTTTTAGCCTAGTGTATCCGTTTATTCCTCTTCTACTTATAAGGAACTACACAATAAATTCATTTCTGCTAATGCTGATTTTGATTACCATGAAGTAGATAGAAGTAGAAGAACGTAAGAATAGCTTGTTTCAGAATAAGTAGAAAAAGTAATATGAATGGCTGGCATCGGCATTTTACTTTCTCTGCAGGTACTATATACATAGTGTTTAGTGAAGCTATTGTAGAGCACCCAAAAATTCGATACCGATATTTCACCGGAAATACATATTTTGGGTCCCCTGAATTCAAAAAAAGCATTCTTGCAAAAAGGTCTGCGTTAAACGAAAACTCCTAGATATGGCATTGAATTTTTCAGTCAGAAAAAAGGTGTCAAAACTAAATGACTGCGTGAAACTGTTCATCGAATCGAAAGACTAAGTTAAATAAATAATTAACACTTTACCGAACATTTTCCTCTACATAATTCACACTAATTCTTCCAAGGTAATTCCAAGTAGTGGGTATAAAGTTTAAAGCTTGACCCCATTTTTAATTTGTAATTACATACTAACATACTGATTATAATTATTTCTATTTCGTGTCCAACTTTCACTTGCAGATGAAATCTTGTAACCTAAAATATTGCAGGTATTGTTTCGTGCTCCAGTTTGGTTAACGTATGTAGGTGCAATTTAGCGGAGGAGTTATTTAAATGATTACTATGTAAAATAACGCGCATTCGACAGTGGTGTATCAATGGTCCTAATTTCTGCCCAAAGCAATGTAAAATCCGATGACATCCATTCACATGACTTTCTCTACAGCTCTGCGACAAATTACTGTTAAAAAGCTTATGCTTCTATTTACTTAATGCTATTCAAGAAAAAATTAACAGAAAGAGTTTTATTGGTTGCTTCCTTGTAAGTAAAAGCGAAATAAGCGAGTACCATAGGTTAAAGTGATAGTCAAAAGCTGGTTGCTATGTGACGAAGTTCCTTTTTTTTTGTATGGACAACAGTTGACAAATTCTTGTGTGAGAAAAGTAAAAGATTTTAAAGCTGAACCCAATTACAATGAATATTTCAAAAAGACCAACTCCACGAAAAAGATGTATAAATCATAAATTGTGTGTTTTAACGTGCTGTACATTTTCTGTGTAGTAAGTTTTTGTCCATCTCTTACGGTTTAGCAGTTATATAAAATTCCGTAACATTCATCCAGGATAAGTGGTCTTCAGAGGGTATTCCCTGAAAATTCAAGATATACTTTCTATTTTTCAGGAAAATATCTTTAATATACGATATTTTAGTCAAAATCGTTATAGCCATTTTTGAGAAAATCGAAATTTTCGAATTTTTTTCCATATAAAGGATAGCTAGGCGTGGGGGGATTTTCTTGAAAATTTTCGTGTCGCATTCTTGGAAGATACCATACTAAAATACTAAGTTTGGTTTTCAACGGCTTTTCGTTTTTGAGCCATGCTGTCCACAGACACACACACATACACGCACACGGACCTTTTTCTGAAAATGCTTTTTTTTTGGATTCAGGGGGACAGAAAATATGTATTTCCGGTGAAATCACGGTATTTACTTTTTGGTTGGATTGCAGTACCTTCTCTACGCACTATGTTCATAGTACGCGAAGAGAAAGTAATAAACAGGAATGAGACACATTTATATGACATTATTTATTGTAATTAGTTGAGTATTTCTTTTTTTCCGAAAAAATAATTATAATGTAATAGGAAAATAATTCCAATATCAGAAGGAAAATTCACGATTATAGAATTGCAACCATAACTGCATGTACACATTTATATGACATTATTTATTGTAATTAGTTGAGTATTTCTTTTTTTCCGAAAAAATAATTATAATGTAATAGGAAAATAATTCCAATATCAGAAGGAAAATTCACGATTATAGAATTGTAACCATAACTGCATGTGTCACTTTATATATTGTCTTCACTGCAAGCAAACTGCTGCATACCTTCTGCAACAATCACCATCATCAAAGCCATCATCGTCTACGTTGCCGCTATCAGCATAACTACCATCTTAATATCTTTAACATGAAAATAATTAGATGCATTTTGATTCATGTAATAAAGAATATCTTCACTAAATAATAACTTTTAGCGCTTTGTGCCCCTGTAATGCTGGGATTGGTTGAGACTGGTGTAACGCAAGTTGTAAGACAGGTTAAGCCATTTAATCACAGATCATTCATCAGACCAAGGAAATAATCATAAGGAATGTTTAAATTCAATATCCCTCTTCCGCTTTATACCGTAAAAATCTGACGTGTTTCATTCACATGTTTTTCTCTACATCCCTGTAACAAACTATTGTTAATAAGCTTACTCTTCTATCTAATTCATGCTAATCCAGACAAACGTTAGCAGAAATTATATTATTACTTACCACCTTATAAGTAGAAGGGAAATAAGGGAATACACTAGACTAAACCGACACTCAAATGTTTTAAAATGTGTTTGCTTTTGGATTGAAATCCTTTTTTTAGCGTGGCCAGGAGTTGACAAGTTCCCGTATGAGAAAAGCTCAAGTATTTTGAACTGAAACAAATAACAAGAAGTATCTCGAAAACGGTCAGCTCCACGAAAAAAAAAGTATGAATTATGTGTTTTGACGAGTTCTCCAATTTTTTTTTTCCTTTTGTTAAGTATTTTTTCGTGTCTCTCTTACGGTTTACCACAGCAAAATTTCCCAAAATGAATCCAGAATAAAGATCCTTCAGAGGCTATTCCCAAAAAATTCAAGACATACATTTCGTTTTTCATGTAAATATATTGAATATACGATATTTTAATCAAAATCTTTAGAGTCATTTTTGAGAAAATAAAAATGTTCAAATATTTTTCCATGTAAAATAAAATAAATGACGTGTTATTTATGGACGCTCTTTAACTGCTGTGGATTTCAGCGTCCCATTCTAAATTGGGCTTGAAAGAGCGCTTAATTTTGCTCAGAGGCCTCTCTGTCAGGCTTGAGGTTCCTTTACGTGCCGTAAATCTACAATATGGGACCAAAGGCTTTACTTCCCTTCCGAAGGAAGCCATGCTAAGGATGTTTATGCCCGAAAATATCCATCGTCCTCCGCCGGGTTTGAACCCGCGACCTTGGGTATATGAAGTCAGCATTGTAACCATTATACCATGGAGGGCGACATTTTTCCAGGTAAAAAGTGGTTGGTGGTGGGGGGGGGATTTCTTGAAAATCTTCGTGTTGCATCCTTGGAAGATACTCAACTGAAATACCAAGTTTGGTATTTAACTGACTCTTCGTTTTTGAGCTATACTGCCCACAGACACATACGGACGCACACACATACCCTGATGGAAAGACAGTTTCTCTTTTTTTTGAATTCTGAGGGTTCTAAAACATGTGAAATCTCGGAATCGAATTTTTGGGTGCATTGAAATACCTTCTCTATTCAGTATGCATATAGTACGTGTAGAGAAAGTAAAAATCCGTATATTTATTGTTGGTAATATCATCTAAATATTTCCACTTAATAAACTGGTGAATTTGAAGGAATGTATCAGTTTTAAAAATAATACGAAGAGAAAAGCGACTTGAAACGTTTTAGTGAAGCCTTCTGAAACGAGGTTTATGTACTGCTTCACTAGATTTCCTGGATTGCTGAAGAGTGTGTAAAGAAAATCTGATATGTTCCATTCATTTGACTTTCTCTAAATCTCTGCAACAAATTATTGTGAAAGGATTATGCTTCTATTTACTTCATTCTAATAGAGAAAAAATTGACAGAAATAGTCTTATTTCTTACTTCTTTGTAAGTAGAAGCGGAATAAGGGAGTACCATATGTTAAACTGATAGTCAAAAGCTGGTTGCTATGTGACTGAAGTTCCTTTGTATGGACAGGAATTGACAAATTCCTGCATGAGAAAGGTATGTTTTTCAACGGTGAAGCAAAAAAAAACAAGAAATATCTTAAAAACATTCAATTCCAGGAAAAAAAATATATATATGTAACATAAATTGTGTGTTTTAATGTGCCCTACATTTTTTGTGTAGTAAGTTTTTGTCCATCTCTTACGGTTTAGCAGTTATACAAAATTCCGTAAAATTCGCCCAGAATAAAGTAGTCTTCAGAGGCTATTCCCAGAAAATTCAAAATATACATTTTATTTGTCAGTTAAATATCTTTAATATACGAAATTTTAATCAAAATCGATAGAGCCATTTTTGAGAAAATCAAAATTTTCGAAATTGTTTCTATGTAAAGGGTAGTTTGCGGTGGGGAGATTTTTCTCAAAATCTTCTTGTCGCATCCCTGGAAGGTACTAAACTTAAATACCAAGTTTGGTATTTTACCTAATTTTCGTTTTTGAGTTATCGTGTTCACAGACACACGGACATACGAACACACTGACATACGGACACACACACACACACACACACACACACACACACACGGACCTTTTTTGTGAAAATGCTGTTTTGGATATAGGGGACCCTAAAACATATATTTCCGGTGAAATCTCGGTATCGAATTTTTGGGTGGAGTGCAATACCTTCTCTATACACTATGTACATGGTACGTATAGTGAAAGTAAAATATGAAACATTGTTTTACGGCTTTGCATCATAATGGCTAGTGCTACATATGGAAAATGTTTGCACTTGGTCCGTACAATGAGTAATGCGGTACACGTGCTGTTCCGCCCCGCAATCACAGAATGTCAAAAGGAGCCATATCCAAAACATTGTAATGGCTGTATAAAACATATGCGCACAGACATAGATACTTATTGCTAAAGCAGAATCAAATGTTAATTTCTTCAAAACTCAAAGTATTCCACGGAGTATTTTAAACTTTTGTCAAACGTTATTTGTCTTTAAAGAATTGTTCACAATGCTTGCATAAGTGTTACATCATTCCAATTATGCATTTTAAAATATAACGTTTTGCTATTTTTATAAATGCTCTATACATGTGGCAAAACTTCTATTTGTGTTCTTTATTGATTCAGAATATAAATTTCCTTAGAAGTATGCTTTTAAATAATTGGTTTTATAGAGAAATTTTACACAATAATACCCTTCGGTTTTTGAGAGCATGGTTGCGTAAAAAATGTAAATGGTGTTTTATTTATAGACGCTCTTTTGACTGTTATGGTTTTCAGCGTCCCATTTTAAATTGGGCTTGAAAGACCGCTTAGTTTTGCTCAGAGGCCTCTCTATCAGGCTTGAGTTGCGTGCCGTAAATCTACGACATGGGACCAAAGGCTTTACTTCCCTTCCGAAGTAAGTCATGCTAAGGATTTTTATGCCCGAAAAAAATCCCACGTCCTCTGCCGGGTTTGAATCCACGACAATAGCATGGTAACCACGGAAGGCGACTTGGTTTATGTAACGCAGACATATGATTAATACTGTAAAATAAATATTAGGTAGGAAATATTGGTGAAACCATTTCCAAAGTTTCACCCTGACAATTTAAAAATACTGAAACGTAAAGAGCATTAAGTGTTGAAAAATATATAAAATATTACAGCTGAGAAAATGTACCACTAAAGCTGAACTAAAATTCTGCTTTTATTTTAGTTATTAAATGTTGTACACTTTTATCTGAAATACAGAATTTAGAAAGTTATTAACATATATGTAGCAAATATTGCAACAATTGTTTTAGAAACTCCAAAAAAGAAAGTGTATAGTATATAGTGTATAGTACCTAAGTTAACAAACCTTAATTATAAGAATTGTGATTTTTGCCCAACTGTTAGGTTCTCCAGCACGTTAAGTACAGTGGGCTAAAGTATTGAACTCCCCCTAAAATTTGATGATGAAAATTCATAGAAATCTAAAAAAGTATATAAATAAAAAATGTGATGCGTGCCATTCACATGACTTTCTCTACATCTCTGCAACAAATTATTGTTATAAAAGCTTAAGCTTCTTTTTACTTCATGCTAACCGAGAAAAAAATAGTAAAAATAGTCTATATTTTGCTTCCTTGTAAGTAGAAGCGAAATAAGGGAATACCATAGGTTAAAGTGATAGTCAAAAGCTGGTTACTATGGGAGTGAAATCCCTTATTTGTATGGACAGGAGTGGACAAATTCCTGTTTATGTATTTTAAGGAATATAAAAAAAAAAGTAATAAGAGGACCGTGTTTGTAGATATGTGTGTGCGTATGTGTGTGCGTATGTGTGTGCGTATGTGTGTGCCTAATTCAAAAACGCAAATTCTGTTAGATACCACACTTGCTATTTAAGTTTAGCATCTTTCAAGGATGCGACACGATGCTTTTCAATAAAATTCCTCCACCCCAAATTACCCTTTACATGAAAAGTGTCCATAATTTTGATTCTGTCAAAAATTGCTCAAACGCTTTTAATTAAAATACAGTAAATTTACAGACAAATAAAGCGTATATCTTGAATTTTTTGTAACTGGCCTCTGAAACCTTCTGGATCACTTTTGCCTAACTAGTAAAAAAAAAAAAAAAAAAAAAAATTACGTGTTCCATTCACATGACTTTCTTTACATCTCTGTAACAAATTACAGTTAAAAAGCTTATATTTCTATTTAGTTCTTGATAATTGAGAAAACATTAGCAGAAATAGTCTTATTACTTGCTCCCTTAAGTATAAGCGAAATAAGGGAGTACCATAGGTCAAAAGCTGGTTGCTATGTGACTGAAGTTCCTTTGTCTGTATGGACAGGAGCTGACAAATTCCTGTATGAGAAAAGTATGTTTTTCAAAGCTGAAACTAAAAATAAGGAATATCTTAAAACAATAAACTCCACGAAAATAATGTGTATAACATAAATTGTGTGTTTTAATGTGCTCTACATTTTATGGGTGATCATTTTTGTCCATCTCTTACGGTTTAGCAGTTATGCGAAAATCCGTAAAATTCATCCAGAATAAAGAAGTCTTCAGAGGCTATTCCCAGAAAATTCAAGATATACATTTTATTTATCAAGTTAATATCTAAAATATACGATATTTTAATCAAAATCGTTAGAGCCATTTTTAAGAAAATCAAAATTTTCGAAATTTTTACATGTAGAGGGTAGTTAGGGGTTGGGAGATTTTCTTGAAAATCTTCGTGTCGCACCCTTGGAAGATACCAAACTTAAATATCAAATTTGGTTTTTGGCGGTCTTTTCATTTTGGAGCTATGCTGCCCACAAACACACACAGACACACACACACACACACAGACAGACAGACAGACAGACAGACACACACACGGACATTTTTATAAAAAAACATATATTTCCTTTGAAATCTCTGTATCGAATTTTTGGGTGCAATACAATACCTTCTCTATTCACTATGAACATAGTATGTGTAGAGAAAGTAATAAGAGACAGATAAAATGGTTCCTCACAAAAATGTAGATCTCGTTAAAACAACTATTTAACTCTTGATTGTCTCCGTGGTCGAGTGGTCAGCGAGCTGACTTCTCAGCGGAGGTCCCGGGTTCGATTTCCGGCTGGGATGGGAAATTTTTCTTTAAAGGAATTGTTTCCTAACTTACACAGAGTCTGAAAGTTTGAATGTGAGAGTGACTGTGCGTGCGTTTAATGATATAAAATGATTAACCTAGTGTCAATAACCTACAGTTGGTGTTTCACAAGTTAAAAGCCCCCAGCATGATTATAGCATTTATAAGATACTATAAAAATGAATAACAACATTTAATTCTATATATATATTTTTTTTTTATTTTTGTAAAGTTAATCATTTCCGAATACATAGTTGGTTATGTATCTCAGTTTTAAAACACATACTTTTCTCAAACCTGAAGCCATCATTCGTTTCACTCTTTTTATTTACTCCCGGAGATGCAGAAAGTGCTGCATAACTTTTAAAAGGTTTGACTATCGTTGTAGCCTAGTGCATTCTCTTATTTCCCTAATGCTTAATAGAAAATAAGTAGTAAAACCAATTATGCTAATGTTTATATTGATTAACATGAAACAGATATAAGAATAAGCTTTGTAAGAATAATATGTTGCCTAATAGGTAGAGAAAGCCATGTGAATAGAACACATAAGATATGTCACCTATCTCCTTCACCTTAAACAGTTACGTTACATTATATTGTGGGCTTAGCCTCCCCTTATATAAGACTGACACCCTTGGACTTACAAGTGGGTGTCTGTCGGGGAGCCAACGGCACGCAACCAGAGAAAGAAGAACCTTGAATGAGTGGTGGGCCCCTAGTCTGATATCAGCATGAGGAAGTTAATGATATGAAATGAAAGGGAACTGGATGATAGAAAAGGTGATGGAGTAATTTGGTGGAATAAGAGGTGGGGGAAACCGGAGGAAACCCGCTTAGATACCGTTTCGTCCACCACTAATCCCGCAAGGGGCGCTTGGGATCGAACCCGGCCGCCTAGATGCGAGGCGATCGTAGCCACCTTAAGTAGTGAAATTCAAAATCGCACCCTTATCCAAAACAAGAGCCAAAAGCTGGGATGGACAGGAGTTGACAAATTCCTGTATTAGAAAAGCATACGTTTTTTAAGGCTGAAACCAACAAGAAGGAATATCTCAAAAACGATCAACTCCACGAAAAAAGTTATATAATATAAATTGTGTGTTTTATCGTGATCTACATGTTTTGTGCAGTAACTTTTTGTCTATTTCTTACGGTTTACCAGTTTTGCAAAATGCAATAAAATCATTCAGAATATGGAAGTCTTTAGAGGTTTTTCCCAGAAAATTCAAGATATATATTTCATTTGACATGTAAATATCTTAAATATAAGAGATTTTAATCATAAATAGTTAGAGCCATTTTTGAGAAAATTAAAATTTTCGATAAAAAGTTCCATGTAAAGGGTAGTTTGGGGTAGGAGATTTTCCTGAAAATCTTCTCGTCGCACTCTTAGAAGATACCAAACTTAAATAACCAGTTTGGTGTTTAACGGTCTTTTCGTTTTTGAGCTATGTTGTCCACAGACGTAGACAGACAGGCGCATGGACCTTTTTCCGAAAACCTTCTCTATACATTATGTACACAGTACGTGTAGAGAAAGTAAAAAGAGGGCACACAATACATCTAAGAGTTTATAGATGTCCCCAGAAGGGAAGAAGAGGTATAATTTAATCTTGGATAACGACCATGAAATAGTCCCACGTTCTGACGCTGTCGGTGAAAGGTTTACCTGCTCGCTCCGCAACGAAGCACTTGCGCCTAAACAGTGCAACAGGTGCCTCAGCTGTAAAGTTTTAATGACGTCTGAAAATGCTCGGCGGTGAAGGAGTAAAACTTGTAGATTTCTCCGTTCATTAAACAGCGACAGGCAACAGAAAAAAAAACAAAAAAAAAAAAAAAACAACAGACGTACGTGAGAACTAACCAGCTGTAATCTGTTCATATCGCAATGAAACCAAACACACGTCATTGGGCCTCTGATGACCCCTAGCATGGGCACAATGAGAGAGGTTAACTGGGGTTACACGCCGGACAATGAGGCATACAACTAAAAGCAAAAAGAAGAGAAAGTTGGAGGTTTTTTGCCATGACTAATAGCAATTCGCAGCTCTGTTGAAGCAAATTTGCCATTTCACTAATGCAGAAGTTCCCTGCAGGGAGCAGATTGACACATTGACAATGTCCGTCCGTCCGTTCGCGGTTCGCTTGAATACCCTTTGAGTCGAGCCGCGTTAAAATGCTTGTAATATTTGCCTTAATTATGTTATTGACATAAACGAATGAATATTGCATCTGTTCTGCCAGGATAACATTTCTTGTCAGGACTCCACCAAGATAAATGGACTGTAAATTCAAAATGCTCTAGAGTCAAAAAGAAGATGCAACATTTTTATCTGGAAACATCTGATGTGTTACAGTCATATGCCTTTCTCTAGCTGCTCTACAAACAAACTTCTTACAAAATATTCTTCTTCTTTCTACACAATGCTAATCGAGATAAACATTAGCAGAATATTCTTATTACTTAGTTCCTTATAAGTAGAAGGGAACTAAAGGAATACACTAGGCTAAAGGGATAGTCAAATGTTTTAAAAGCTTTGTTATGCGATTATCATTGCAAATTCCTTCTATGCTTGCCAGGAGTAGAACAAAAGGAAAACGGACACTTCCGTCTGAGAAAAGTATAAGTACTTAACAATAAAATTGAAACTAACAACTAGGAATACATCGAAAACGTAAGCTCCACGAAAAAAATGTGTATGACATAACTTGCGTATTTTAACAAGATCTATATTTTTTGTGAAGTAAGTTTTTGTCTATCTCTTACGATTGACACAATAAATAGGTCTTTAGAAGCTGTTCCCAGAAAAGTCAAGATACTCATTCTATTTGTGATAGAAATGCTTTAATATGTGGCATTTTAATCAAAATCGTTAGAATCATTTTTAATAAAAACAACATTTTCGAAAATTTCTCCATGTAAAGGGTAGTTAGGGGTGGAGAGGAGGAAAGTTTGTGAAGGAATGTATCAAATATCTGATAAAATATAATTAATTGCTTAAGATGTACGGAATTACCAACATTTTTCAGACTTTTTCTTAATGTTTCGTACTCTCTCGTCCGAAGTAAAACATATCACCGAAATCAATAAATAAATAAATAAATACATACATAAAGAAAGTAAGAAAAAACTCTGATATGACTTTCTCTACATAATCTGCAACAAATTATTGTTAAAAAGCTTAAGCTTCTATTTACTTCATGCTAATCGAAAAAAAATTATTGCTTGCTTCCTTGTAAGTAGAAGCGAAACAAGGGAGTACTATAGATTAAAGTGATAGTCAAAAGTTGGTTGATATGTGACTGAAGTTCTTTTGTTTGTATGGACAGAACTTGACAAATTCCTGCATGAGAAAAGTATAGGGTTTTCAAAGCTCAAACCAAAAACAAGGAATATCTCAAAAACGATCAACTCCACGAAGAAAATGTATATCACATAAATTGTGTGTTTTAATGTTCTCTATAGTTTTTGTATGGTAAATTTTCATTTATTTCTTACGGTTTAACAGTTATGCAAAATTTCGTAAAATTCACCCAATATAAAGTAGTCTTCAGAAGCTATTCCCAAAAAAAATTCAAGATATACATATTATTTGTCAGGTAAATATCTTTAATATAAATATTTTAATCAAAATCTTTAAAGCCATTGTTGGGAAAATCAAACGTTTCGAAAAATTGTCCATGTTAAGGGTAGTTGTGGGTGGAGGGATTTTCTTGAAAATCTTCGTGTCGCATCCTTGAAAGAATCCAAACTTAAAAACCAAGCTTGGTATTTAACGGACTTTTCGTTTTTGACTATGCTGTCCACAGACACACACAAATCGATTTCACCGGGAATATATGTTTTAGGGTCCTCAATATCCAAAAAAAGCATTTTCACAAAAAGGTCCGTGTGTGTGTGTGTGTGTGTGTCCGTGTGTCCGTGTGTCTTTGAACACGATAACTCAAAAACGAAAAGTCGGTAAAATACCAAACTTGGTATTTAAGTTTAGTATATTCCAGGGATGCGACACGAAGATTTTGAGAAAAATCCCCCCACCATCAACTACCCTTTACATGGAACTTTTTTCGAAAATGTTGATTTTCTCAAAAATGGCTCTAATGCTTTTGGTTAAAATTTTCGGTATTAAAAATATTTACCTGACAAATAAAATGTATATCTTGAATTTTCTGGGAAAAGCCTCTGAAGAGTAGTTTATTCTGGATGAATTTTAATGAATTATGAATAACTGCTAAACCGTAAGAGATAGACAAAAACTTACTCCACAAAAATGTAGAGGACATTAAAACACACAATTTATATTATATACATTTTTTTCATAAGTTCGTCGTTTTTGAGACATTCCTTATTTTTGGTTTCTGCTATAAAAAACTTATACTTTTCTCATACAGGAACTTGTCAACTCCTATCCATATAAACAAAGGAACTTCATTGACACAGCAACCAGCTTTTGACTATCATTTTAACCTATGCTAGTCCCTTATTTCGCTTCTACTCACAAGGAAGCCAGTAATAAGGCTATTTCTTCTCATTTTTTCTGATTAGCATAAAGTAAATAGAAGTATAAGCTTTTTAAGAATAATTTGTTGCAGGGATATAGAGAAAGTCATGTGAATTGTACGCATCAGATTTTAAGAACTTCGTTTAAAACGTTCTCAGAATTGGTTTTTGGTAAACAGACTTTCTTATTTTCCCAAAGGCTGAAACATGTATGTGTTTATTATGACATAAAAATCTGATGTGTTACAGTCACACGACTTTCTCTAACTGCTCTTCTAACTATTTCTCACAAAAGTTTATTCTTCTTTCTACACAATGCTAATCGAGATAAACATTAGCAGAATGCTCTTATTACTTAGTTCCTTATAAGTAAGTATAAGGGAACTAAATTAATACGTTAGACTAAATCGTTTTATTTTCCTTAAACTCACACACAGCTCGCTGACAACTCGACCATTGAAGCAGCTCTTGAAATACGTTATAATAAGGAATATTTGCCGTTTAGCGGGCTATAGTTTGAGCAGCAGCGCATGATTCTGCAATGTGGCTTGGCTGCCCAGGTACTCTGGAGGTTAGCGTTCTGTAGAGGTGTTGTTACGAAGGTGGTCATAGTTCGGGAGGAGGGTCCAGCCTGGGCGGACAGATCATACGGTCCATTCAATGTAAATCGCTACACTGGTGTGTGTGTGTGTGTGTTTGTATGTAGGTCTCACCCACCTGTGAGGAGATCCTTATCTGCCAACAATGATCTATCAGCATTCCCCTATGTCTGCTCTCTCTTCATCACACGCTTTAAAATACATATACGAGGGCCGTTTTTTTTTCAACCTCCGATAGGCTATAAATAAAAGACAAGTTCATAGAAACAATTATTTTATTACTAAACGTTTTGTATACTTATGGCTACTTTCAACATAATCATTGATTGATGTTTTGAACATCTTCGTACTTTACAACGTCTGCGGAGAGCCATTCAAAACAAACGAAGAGCAATGCTGACTTCAGGAATTGTGTTGATCCATGACAACTTTCGTCCACACACTGCTGGCACAACCCATCGTCTCTTTGAAGAATTTCAATGGGACATTTTAGATCATCGACTTACAGTCCTGACTTGGCACCCAGCGACTATCACAATTTCCCTAAACTGAAGACATGGGTAGGAGGGCAGCACTTTCAAACCAACGAAGATCTTCAAAACAACGTCAATGCTCATCTGAAATCATTGGCGGCACATTTTTTGAAGCGGTATTGCAAAGCTTGTGCACAGGTATGATAAATGTCTCAATCTTTTCGGTGATTAGTTGAAAAGTAGCCATAAGTGTACAAAACCTTTAGTAATAAAATAATAGTTTTCTATGAACTTGTCTTTTATTTATAGTCTATCGGAGGTTGAAAAAAAAATGGCCCTCGTACATTACAAATACACTTTACTTACATAGTATGTAGAGAAAGGATTGCTTTATATTGTTAAAATACAGGTTTTGAGATACCCTTAATCTAAAAAAGCATTTTAAAAAACATATTTGTGTATTTGCGTGGGGGGGGGGGTTCTGTGAAAATGCTAAACTTGGTATTTAAGTTCAGCATCTTGAAAGGATTAGAAGTGATGATTTTCAGGGAAATCCCTCACCCCAAACTATCCTTTAACTGGAATACATTTCGAAAATTATGATTTTTCAGCCACTGTTCTAATGATTTTCACTTAAGTATCATGTGATATAATTTGAACTTATCTTCTTCTTCCTCTTCTTCTGATGTAAGGAATGCATGTCCGAAGTGTGTAACGTATTTTTGAATCATCCTGTATACACATTTTTATAGACTTTTTCGTAATTGCTAGTTGTAACATAATCATTTAAATAACAATGACAATAATCATAATATTAACATAATAAAACAAAATCTCCTTAACTTCGTCATTACCATTAAATAGAAGTATGAGCATTCATTTATAACGTAGGGATTTCACTTTTATAATAGTAAATGTGAAATAAACTGTGTGTTTTAACGAGATATGCATTTTTTGCATCTCTTACGATTTGTCAGTTCCGAAAAAGTCCTGTATGAAGAGGGTTTGTGGCTAAGCCCAGAAAATTCAAGGCAAGAGTTTATTTTCAAAATCTGATGGGCTCCATTCACATGACTTTCTCTACATCTCTGCACCAACTTATTGTTAAAAAGCTTAAGCATCTATCTACTTCATGGTAATTGAGAAAAATTAGCAAAATTAGTATTATTACTTGCTTCCTTTTAAGTAGAAGCAAAATAAGGGAGTACAATAAGTTAAAGTGATAGTCAAAAACTGGTTGCTATGTGACTGAAGTTCCTTTGAATGTATGGACAGGAAATGACAAATACCAGTATGAAAGGAAAAAAAAAAAGAACAAAACAAAACGAACAACTCCACGAAAAAAGTGTACATGACACAAATCGTGTGTTTTAACGTGATTTACATTTTTTGTGCAGTAAGTTTTGTCAATTTCTTATGGTTTACCAGTAATGTGAAATGCAATAAAAATCATCCAGAATAAAGAGGTCTTTAGAGGCTATTACCAGAAAATTCAAGATATAAATTTTATTTGGCATGTAAATATTTTAAATATAAGAAATTTTAAACAAATCGTTAGACACATTTTTGAGAAAATAAACATTTTAGAAATGTTTTCCATTTAAAGTGTAGTTTGGGGTGGGGGAGATTTTCTTGAAAATATTCGTGTCGCATCCTTGGAAGATATCAAACTTAAATACCAAGTTTGATGTTTAAAGGTCTTTTCGTTTTGAGCTATGCTGTCCACAGACACAAATACCCACCCACACTCACACTCAAACGGACCTTTCCCAAAAATGCTTTTTTTGGATTCAGGGAGACTCAAAACATGTATTTCCGGTGAAATCTCGGTAAGTTTGTGGGTGGAATACAATACCTTCTGTATACAAAATGTACAGATTACGTGTTGCGAAAGTAAAAATATTAAGTGAAGGAAAAATTAGTAGATATTCCCCAAATGTTTTGGTTTAGAAGAAGCAATAATTCCACAGTGTTATGCTCAAATAAAAATGACAATTGATAACATTTATTTACACTTTTTAAATTGAAAAAGCTTACTTCTAAATGGCCGGCACCCTTTTTCCGAATCCCCCTGTGTCTAATAGAGAGGTCTTAAAGCAGGCGGCATTCATACAAACGGTTCGACCCAGGGCTAATGGGCACCTTAAAATCTAGTCCGACAGAAGGTGTGGCGGCAATTGTTTCTGTTGTTGTGCTCTCATTTAGTATTCACTTCTTACACTGCAGATGTTACAAACAGGATCTATGGGTGCCAACGCTCATATTGTGAAATTTACAGTGACGTAATACCCGTGTCTTAAAATACAATTTTTGAAAATACAATGCGATCATTTACTAGCCCAGGAAACGCCTTCTTGAATTTTAGATGTAAAAGTAGGAGATAACACTTTAAAGACACAGAACTGAAAGTTTTCTCAAAGATGAAAAATTTACACATTTCTAAATTTTAACATACACACGTCACATTTTTGCCTTCTGCCAATTTTAGATGTATATAAACTTTCATCGAGTATAGGTATATTCAATTGAATATAGTTCACAAAATTTTGATTTGCATTTTTCTAATACCTATGTTTTACTTTCTCTAAGTATATGTACATAGTGTATAGAGAATTGTAATGCACCCAAAAATTCGATACCAAACTTTCACCGTAAATAGATGTTTTGGATTTCCCTGAATAAAAAAATGCATTTTTGGAAAAAGGTCCGTTTGTGTCTGTGAACAGTATAATTCAAAACGAAAAGTCCGTTAAATACCAAACTTGGAATTTAAGTTCAATATCTTCAAAGGATGCATCACAAAAATGTTCAAATAATCCTCCCACACCCGACTACCCTTTACCCTTTTTGATTTTATTTTTATTCATTGGAATAAATCGTAATTTCTATAAGTAATTTGTTAATTTGGTAGCTTTAGGTAAATAATCGTTAGAGCCATTTTTGAGAAAATACATTTTTTTGAAAAAAGTTCCATGTAAAGGGTAGTTTGGGGTGGGAAGATTTTCTTGGAAATCTGTGTATCCCAACCTTGGAAGATACCAAACCTAAATACCAAGTTTGGTATTCAACGGTCCTTTCGTTTTTTAATTATGCTGTCCACAGACACACACATACACACACACACACACACATGCACGCATACTCACACGGACATTTGTAAAAATGCTTTGATATGGATTCAGGGGGACCCAAAACATGTATTTCCGGTGAAATCTCGGTATCGAATTTTTGAGTGGAAAGCAATACGTTCTCTATACACTATGTACATAGTATGTGTAGAGAAAGTAAGAATTCGATGTGTTACTCTAATTTGAGTAATTTAGACAAATTCAATTTTTCATAACTTTCGTATTTTTTATTTAATTTTATAAATATGAAGATGCACGGAAGAATTAGATGGATACATGTAACAAACAGATGTGATTTTCTAATGTGCAGAGGGGCATGTCATTTGAGTGTTTTATATTCGACGTTTTTTGTAGTGACACACCTCCTAAGTGTAAAAGGGGTTCTTCTAATTTGCAAATAATGTAAAACCTAGGTGTGCTAAGGAGACTGCTGATTACATGTTAAATCAATGACTGAACGTTTTCTTTCATGGGGAAACCTCCCCTCCTTGTACGCGCTCCCTTCCTTGCCCTTTTCTATTCGACGGTGGCACAGCACAAACAGGTTTGCAGCGACGGTTTACAAAAATGCTTGTGAGGAAAGTTTATTCTCGGAAAAGCCAAATGTTTAATAATCCGCACTGCTTGACACCCCCCCCCCCATTATTAGGCTCTTTTGGATATTAAAGATGTATTCTACAATTTTATTGTAAACGTAGTAAGATAACTCATACTCATCTTAAAATTGTTATTGCCAATAAGCCCAAAAATATCATGATGCATTTGTTAATTCTAGTTGCAGCTAGATATAAAGCTAGTAACTATTTTAAAAGATCTCGTAAAGTCATACAATTTATGTATGCCAAATAAGTGCTATATTATTTATTTTCACTTTCTACTATGTACATAGTATATAGAAAAGGTATTGCACTCCACCCAAAAATTCGATACCGAGATTTCACTGGAAATATGCGTTTTAGGGTGCCCTGTATCCACAAAAGTATTTTCAGAAAAAGGTCCGGGTATCAGAATGTCAGTGTGTCTGTGAACACGTTAACTCAAAACGAAAAGTCCAAAAAAAACAAAAAAAAAAAAACGCTAAAAATGTCCATACCAGTTCTCACTGGAAACACAGATTTTGAGGTTCCCACTTCCAAAAATTATTTTTGGGATAAGCTGTCTCTGTGATGTATGTATTGTGTATGTGTGAATGTGTGTGTATGTATATGTGTGTTTATATGTGTGTATGTGTGTGTATGTGTATGTATGTGTATATGTGTGTATGTGTGTATTTGTGTCTGTGTGTATGTGTGTATATGTGTATAGGTGTGTATGTGTGTATGTGTATGTATGTGTGTATGTGTGTGTTTGTATGTGTGTATGTGTGTATGTGTGTGTTTGTATGTGTGAGTGTATGTGTGTGTATGTTTGTGTGTATGTGTGTTTGTATATGTATGTGTTTGTATGTGTGAGTGTATGTGTGTGTATGTTTGTGTGTATGTGTGTGTTTGCATGTGTGTGTATGTGTGTGTGTTTGTATGTGTATGTGTTTGTATGTGTGAGTGTATGTGTGTGTTTTTATGTGTGTGTGTTTGCATGTGTAAGTGTATGTGTGTATGTATGTGTATGTGTTTGTATGTGTGAGTGTATGTGTGTATGTGTATGTATGTGTGCATGTGTATGTATGTGTGTGAGTGTATGTGTGTGTATGTTTGTGTGTATGTGTGTGTATGTTTGTGTGTGTGTGTATGTTTGGGTGTGTGTTTGTATGTGTGTGTATGTTTGTGTGTATGTGTGTATGTTTGTGTGTGTATGTATTTGTATATGTGTGTATGTGTGTGTGTGTTTGTGTGGGTGTGTGTATGTATATGTGTATGTATGTGTGTATGTGAGTGTGTTTGTATGTGTGTGTGGGTGTATGTGTGTATGTTTGTGTGTATGTGTGTGTTTGTATGTGTATGTGTTTGTATGTGTGAGCGTATGTGTGTATGTTTGTGTGTATGTGTGTGTGTTTGTATGTGTATGTGTTTGTATCTGTGAGTGTATGTGTGTATGTTTGTGTGTATGTGTGTGTTTGTATGTGTATGTGTTTGTATGTGTGAGTGTATGTGCGTGTGTGTTTGTATGTGTATGTGTGTGTGTTTGCATGTGTAAGTGTATGTGTGTATGTATGTGTATGTGTTTGTGTTTGTATGTGTGAGTTTATGTGTGTATGTGTGAGTGTATGTGTGTGTTTGTATGTGTATGTGTTTGTATGTGTGTGTGTTTGCATGTGTGAGTGTATGTGAGTCTGTATGTATATGTGTTTGTATGTGTGTATGTGTGAGTGTATGTGTGTGTGTTTGTATGTGTATGTGTTTGTATGTGTGTGTGTTTGCATGTGTGAGTGTATGTGAGTCTGTATGTATATGTGTTTGTATGTGTGTATGTGTGAGTGTGTGTGTATGTGTGTGTTTGTATGTGTATGTATGTGTGTGTGTTTGCATGTGTGAGTGTATGTGAGTCTGTATGTATATGTGTTTGTATGTGTGTATGTGTGAGTGTGTGTGTATGTGTGTGTATGTTTGTGTGTGTGTGTTTGTATGTGTATGTATGTTTGTGTGTATGTGTGTGTATGTTTGTGTGAGTGTATGTGTGTGTGTTTGTATGTGTATGTGTTTGTATGTGTGTGTGTTTGCATGTGTGAGTGTATGTGAGTCTGTATGTATATGTGTTTGTATGTGTGTATGTGTGAGTGTATGTGTGTGTGTTTGTATGTGTATGTGTTTGTATGTGTGTGTGTTTGCATGTGTGAGTGTATGTGAGTCTGTATGTATATGTGTTTGTATGTGTGTATGTGTGAGTGTGTGTGTATGTGTGTGTTTGTATGTGTATGTATGTGTGTGTGTTTGCATGTGTGAGTGTATGTGAGTCTGTATGTATATGTGTTTGTATGTGTGTATGTGTGAGTGTGTGTGTATGTGTGTGTATGTTTGTGTGTGTGTGTTTGTATGTGTATGTATGTTTGTGTGTATGTGTGTGTATGTTTGTGTGTGTGTATGTTTGTGTTTGTGTGTTTGTATGTGTGTGTGTATGTTTGTGTGTATGTGTGTATGTTTGTGTGTGTATGTATTTGTATATGTGTGTATGTTTGTGTGTATTTGTGTGTATGTTTGTGTGGGTGTGTGTATGTATATGTGTATGTATGTGTGTATGTGTGTGTGTTTGTATGTGTATGTGTTTGTATGTGTGAGTGTATGTGTGTATGTATGTATGTGTATGTGTTTGTATGTGTGTGTGTGTGTGTGTGTGTGTGTGTGTGTGTGAGCCCGCGCCAGCGCTTGTACTTGTAAACAGCATATTCAAAAACGAAAGGGCAAATCATACTTGGTATTTAGGATCAGTATCTTGGCAGGGAGATTTTCAAGAAAATATCCCATCCCAAATACACAGAAATGCCTTTAACAATTATGATTAATTATAAACATATTCATGACATAAGGTTTTGTAAATAACCAGAGATTCACTTCAGTCAGAAGGAATATTGTACAATTGTGTATGATATATACATTAAGCTATAGACAAAAAGTAGATATAAAATTTATTCCAAAAGTTGCATAAGCCATTGCCGAGATATGCATAAAAATGGTTCAAATGTGTTCAATACTTCTTGCGTATTTTCGGTTGTTTCTCGTGAATGCATCTTAAGGGTCTGTAATTTTTGGACCTATTGTGCAGTTGTTAAAAATGTAAGTATCGTTATAAATAGAGATATTTCTTCAAAAGGTATCGTGATTAAAGTGTAATAAATAGTAAACTATCTTTGATAAGATTAGTTAATATATTCACCAATAAACGATGGACGGTAGAGAGGCCGTGCTCTCACCTAGGTGGCCCGGGTTCGATCCTAAGTAACCGCATGTGAGATTTGTGATGGAGGGGAGGGTTTTCGGTTTCCCCCGCCATCGCATTCCACCGGTGCTCCATCTTCATTCCATGTATCATCAGTGACATCGCCTGCGGTGCCACAAGTAGTAAAAGCGGACGTTAAATACTACCCCAAAAATGGTAGAGATTATAATGCAAACGTAACACATCAGCTTTTTTTTTTTTTTGGTAGTGTTTAACGCCCGCTTTAACTACTAATGGCACCGCAGGCGGTGATACTGATGATACATGAATGATGATGGAGCACCGGTGGAATGCGATGGCGGGGGAAACCGGAGTACCCGGAGAAAACCCGCCCCAGCACCGTTTTGTCCACCACAAATCTCACATGCGGCCGTCTAGGTACACATCAGCTTTACCATTGCTCCTACTGCATATGTTGGTGGTGGATTCTGACTATATATAAAATGATAATTAGGAAAGGAAATTTGTACAGAAAAAGTTGCAGACCTAAATTTATGGCTTCTCCTGGCATTTATCGTGCAGGAATCTCATAGATTCAATGCGTAAGAGGATGAAAGATATAATCAAAATGAAAGGAGGCAACATTTTGTATTAAAATGTAAGATAAACGAATAAATATTCATAATAGAATTATGTTTGTAATTTTCCTGCTTGTCCCAATTAATCTCCAAGGTACTGCACCATGTTGATAACTTTGCTCCTCCCTTAAGAAAGTGACCGAATTACGGTTCTGAAGTGAACCTGAATTTACATGCCAAAAAAGTGTGTGATACAGTGGTCAACAAAATGCGGTTGTTAAAAATGTAACAATCGTTATAAATAGAGATATTTCTTCAAAAGGTATCGTGATTAAAGTGTAATAAATAGTAAATTATCTTTGATAAGATTAGTTAATATATTCACCAATAAACGATGGATGGTAGAGAGACCGTGCTCTCACCTAGGTGGCCCGGGTTCGATCCCAAGTAACCGCATGTGAGTTTTGTGATGGAGGGGAGGATTTTCGGTTTCCCCCGCCATCGCAGTCCACCGGTGCTCCATCTTCATTCCATGTGTCATCAGTGACATCGCCTGCGGTGCCACAAGTAGTAAAAGCGGGCGTTAAATACTACCCCAAAAATGGTAGAGATTATAATGCAAACGTAACACATCAGCTTTTTTTTTTTTTTTTTTGGTAGTATTTAACGCCCACTTTAACTACTAATGGCACCGCAGGCGGTGATACTGATGATACATGAATGATGATGGAGCACCGGTGGAATGCGATGGCGGGGGAAACCGGAGTACCCGGAGAAAACCCGCCCCAGCACCGTTTTGTCCACAACAAATCTCACATGCGGCCGTCTAGGTACACATCAGGTTTACCATTGCTCCTACTGCATATGTTGGTGGTGGATTCTGACTATATATAAAATGATAATTAGGAAAGGAAATTTGTACAGAAACAGTTGCAGACCTAAGTTTATGGCTTCTCCTGGCATTTATCGGTTAGTGAACTGAGGAAAACCTGGAAAAATAAGAACTGTCAGGGAAGAAACTCCTGGTAAGGTTTCACCGCAGTTTTCCGTTCACGAGTCTGGTCTTAGCGACCTTGGATTCGTGTGTCGGTAAAGAAAAGTATGAAATGAAGTAAGTACTTTCCATGAAAAGGAGGCAGGTAGGCTGACGGATAGATTCGCTATTTCCGTTTAAAGTTATTGTTCCAACTCAAACAGATTTAAACGAATTTACACGAAAAAGTTATTCTTCTTTTAAAAGGAACTAGCTGGTGAAGATCAATGAAACTGGGTCATCCTGGGTATCCAAATCACACGAGGTCCACTCCAGACCCTTTTCATTTTATCGTTTCCTGTACTTGTCCTAGTTCTTTCCTTTATGTTTTTAAGAGAGATAAAAAAAACGGAAGAAAAAAAAAGAACCGTAAGTTGGATGAGCAGGTAGGGATGGTTGCCTTCTCATACATCTTTCTGGGATTAACGCAAACATGCTGCTTCTACAGCAAGTGGTCCCCCCGGCTCTGAAATCTCAGCAAACCCTCTCTCTCTGCATACTCTTTTTTATTCGTCCAGATTTTTTTTTCTTTAGGCAAATTATAAAGAGTAGTAATGAAAGGATTGCGCACATAGAAAACCATGACTTTGCAATTGATTTATTTTTATTTTCTCTAGCACGTATATACGAGAAGTATTGCATATAAATATAAAATTAGATACCGACATTTCACCGGAAATACACCTATTAGGGTCCCCTGTGTCAAAAAGAAGCATTTTACTTTCTCTACACGTACTATGTACATAATGTATAGAAAGGATGCTGCATTCCATCCAAAAATTCGATACCGAGACTTCACCGGAAACACATTTTGGGTCCCCCAGAATCCAAAAAAGCATTTTTGAAAAAACTGTGTGTGTGTCTCGGTGTCTTTGGACAGCATAGCTCAAAAACGAAAATACCGTTGAATACCAAACGGTACAACGGTTCCCCCCAACCCCAACTACCGTTTACATGGAACTTTTTAGGAAAAATTTGATTTTCCCAAAAATGGCTCTAACGATTTTGATTAAAATATCGAATATTAACGATATATACCTGACAAATGATGTGTATATCCTGAATTTTCTGGGGATAGCCTCTGAATATTATTTTATTCTGGATGAATTTTACGGATTTTTGTATAACTACTAAACCATAAGAGGTAGCAAAATCTTACTACACAAAGATGTAGATCACTAAAAAACACGCAGTTTATGTCATATACATTTTCTTCGTGGAGTTGATTCTGTTTTAGATATTTCTTGTGGTTGGTTTCAGCTTTAAATAACATACTTTTCTCATACAGGAATTTGTTAACGCCGTCCGTACAAAAAAAGGAACCTCAGTCACATCACAGCTAGCTTTTGACTATTAATTTAACCTATGTTACTCCCTTATTTCGCTTCCACATACAAAGAAGCAAGTAATAAGACTATTTCTGCTAATTTCTTCTTAATAGCATGAAGTAAAGAGAAGCATAAGCTTTTTAACGATAATTTGTTGCAGACATGTAGAGAAAGTCATGTGAATGGAACACATAATTTTTTAGTAAAAGGACCGTGAGTTCGTGGGTCTGTGAGCAAGATAACTCAAGATCGAAAAGTCGGTAAAATACCAAATCTGGCATTTAAGATTAGTATCCTCCTAGAATACGACACGAATAACTTCAGAAATATGTCCCACTCACAAGCTACCCTTTACACAAAAAAAGTTTCGAAAATTTTGATTTTCTCAAGAATGGCTCTAACGATTTTAATTAAAATACTGTGTATTAAAAATGTTTTCATGTAAAATAAAACATATTTTGAGTTTTTTAAAGAGCTCTTCATTCTGCATGAGTTTTGCATAACTGGCAAACCGTAACAAATAGACAAAACCTTGCTTAAAAATTCTGATGTGTTCCATTCACAGGACTTTCTCTACATCTCTGCAACAAATTATTGTTAAAAAGCTTATGCTTCTATTCAGTTCATGCTAATTGAGAAAACATTAGCAGAAATAGTCTTATTATTTGCCTTCTAGTTTTGCCCAATTTACATCCCCACCCTGTATGATTTTTGGTTTTACTGTTCCTTAACACAAACATATACACATTGCACAAAACATATAACACCCATACCCAAGGTGGGACTCGAACCCACGATCCCCTGCCCACGAAGCAACAAAGTGAGACACCCTAGCGAGCGTGGTCATGGGGACCAGCATGCTTGTAAGTAGAAGCGAAATAAGGGGGTACCATAGGCTAAAGTGATAGTCAAATGCTGTAGCTATGTGACAGAAGTTCCTTTGTTTGTAAGCACAGGAACTGACAAATTCCTATGTGAGAAATTTTTTTTTCAAAGCTGAAACTAAAAATAAAGAATACCTTAAAAACGATCAACTCCACGAAAAAAATGTGTATAACATAAATTGGTTGTTTTAATGTGCTCTACATTTTGTGAGTGGTAAGTTTCTGTCCATCTCGTACGGTTTAGCAGTTATGCAAAATTCCGTAAAATTCACACAGAATAAAATAGTCTCCAGAGGCTATTCCCAGAAAATTCAAGATATACATTTCATTTATCAAGTAAGTATCTTGAATATACGAGATTTTAATGAAAATCGTTACAGCCATTTTTAAGAAAATGAAAATTTTCGAATTTTTTCCATGTAAAGGGTAGTTTGGGGTGGGGGATATTCTTGAAAATCTTCGTGTCGCATCCTTTGAAGATACAAAACTTAAATACCAAATTGGGTTTTTAAAGGTATTTTCATTTTTGAGCTATGCTGCCCACAGACACACACACACACGAACATTTTTCTAAAAAATGCTTTTTTTGGATTCAGGGGGTCTCAAAACATATATTTTCGGTGAAATCTCGGTATCGAATTTTTTGGTGCAATACAATCAATACTTTCTCTATACACTGTGAACATAGTACGTGTAGAGAAAATAAAAAGTGCAGTTCTCGTTAAAACACACAATTTATGTCATATTTATATTTTACTCGAAGTGATCAATACTCCTTATCATTTGCTTCAGTTTTAAAATACTTGAAATACTCGGGACCCTTCTTTCAGTTTCAGGACTCTGACTGGGGGCTCGCCGGGAGGCTCGGAGCTCTTAGGCTTTAACCGATAGGGACTCGATCCATGCTTGCGCCTGTCGTCATGATCTGGTCGCTCCTTCATCGCTCCCTCCAGTAGCAACGTCCAGTTCTCTACCTCAGAGTCCTGGGATTAATCTTAACCCTAAGTCACTCTAATTGAGATTAAAATCCGAGAACCGTTGAATATGAGGCAAACACACTAGCTTCCCATACCATGGAGGTGGCTAAAGGAATGCTTGTAGAAAACAACAATAAAAATCTGATGTGTTCCATTCACAAGACTTTCTCTACATCTCTGCAACAAATTATTGTTAAAGAGTTTATACTTCTATTTACTTCATGCTAATCGAGGAAAAATAAGAGAAATAGTCTTATTACTTGTTTCCTTGTGAGTAGAAGCAAATAATGGAGTAGCATAGGTTAAAGTGATAGCAAAAGCTTGTTATTATGTGACTGAAGTTCCTTTGTTTGTATGGACAGGAGTTGACAAATTTCTATTAGAGAAAAATAAGTTTTTCATAGCTGAAACCAAAAACAGTAAATATCTCAAAAAGATCAACTCCACGAAAAAAATGTATATAACATAAATTGTGTGTTTTAATGTGCTCTAATTTTTTTGTGTGGTAAGTTTTTGTCCATCTCTTAGGGTTTAGCAGTTATGCAAAAATCCGTAAAATTCACCTAGAATAAAGTAGTCTTCAAAGGCTATTCGCAGAAAATTCAAGATATACATATTATTTGTCAGGTAACTATCTTTAATATACGAAATTTTAATCAAAATCGTTAGTCATTTTTACGAAAATTCAAATTTTCGAAAAAAGTTCCATGTAAAGGGTAGTTTCGAGTGGGGGGATTTTTCTAAAAATCTTCGTGTCGCATCCCTTAAATGCCAAGTTTGGTGTTATATACATTTCGTGTTATATACATTTTTTCGTGGAGTTGATCGTTTTTAAGATATTCATTGCTTTTGGTTTCAGCTATGAAAAATTTACTTTTCTCATATAGGAATTTGTCAACTTCTGTCCATATAAACAAAGTAACTTTAGTCACATAGCAACCAGCTTTTGACTATCCCTTTAACCTATGGTACTCGCTTATTTCGCTTCTACTTATAAGGAAACAAGTAATAAGATTATTTCTGCTAATTTGTTCTCGATTAGCATGAAGGAAATAGAAGCATAAGCTTTTTAACAATAATTTGCTACAGAGATGTGAATGGTACACATCAGATTTTTTTTTTAAAGCTGAAACCAATAACAAAGAGTGTCTCAAAAAGGGCCAACTCCAAGAAAAAAAAATATATATAACATAAATTGTGTGTTTTAACGTGCTAAGTCTTTGTCCAGTTCTTACGGTTTACCAGTTATGCAAAATTCCGTATAATTCATCCAGAATAAAGTAGCCTTCAGAGGTTATTCCCAAAAAATTCAAAATATACGTTTCATTTGTAAATATCTTTAATATGTGATACTTTAATCAAAATCGTTAGAGCCATTTTTGAGAAAATCAAAATTTTCGAAAAACTTTTCATGTAAAGGGTAGTTAGGTATTTGGTATTTAACGGTCTTTTCGTTTTTGAGCTACGCTGCCCACAGGCACACTCACACACATATACATACAGACACACACACAGATACACACGGACATTTTTCTAAAAATGCTTTTTTTGGATTCAGAGGGACCCAAAACATGTATTTCCGGTGAAATCTCGGTATCGAATTTTTGGGTGCATTACTATACCTTTTCTATACACTATGTACATAGTACGTGTACAGAAAGTAACAGGATATCTTCTTTAACACTAATGTTTACAACATTATTGATGTTTCACCAAGTGAGAGTACCAAAATGTTCTAATAAGCTACTACGCAAAGTTATTTTCAACAATATTTTTAAACTATTTATAATTAGGCACATCTATGAAAGTTATACCAAAATAAACGGGAGACTCGAAATATGTATATGCTATTAAAACATTAAAATGGCAAAAAATTACGATAATCTCTTTTCAACTACCCTTAAGTCTTCATATCACCACCATCTGTAAGAACCAGGTTGGCCTAGGCTATGAGAGGGTGAAGGCGATATTTCATCAGTGTCCAGACAGACGCCCACCTGCTAACCCAAACGCAGAGCGGAAGCTGGGGCGGGTGGAAATTTTCCAAATGGTTTTTGCACTTCCCTGTGAATAATTAGGAAACATTTCTGGAACCACTATCAAGCCAAGGACAATAAGTTGATAAGAAAAGCTTAGGCATGCATCACTTTTTCCTTCGCTTTGGGTGATTTTTATGAAAAATAGACAAATTTATGTTAGTATGAGCAACTAAGCACAAACCCTCCTGTAGCGTGTATGCCTCACATTCAAGAGGTCCCAAGTTCGAAACTCGGTTAGGACGGGTTACCCGGACAAGGGTATTTTGGGGTATTTTCCCTATTCACAGAAGTCGATATCGGGTAAGCTTAATCACTCATTTGAGTATCATTTCATCGTTTCAGTCATTGTCCGATATAATCCCAGAATAAACAGAAAAACTTGAAAAAATAATAAAAGTTAAACTACACATGTTTTCTTAATGCACTTTTGCATTACAAGTTAGTTAAGCAGATTTTTAGTTAACCTGACTTTTCCATTATAAATATATTTATAATTATAAAATGCACATAATAACTTTACCAAAAATTTAACTTTAATCACATGAAAAGCAGACCTGTTTTCTCAGTATCAACTCCAGCTGTTCCATAAACAAAATTTACTTACAAAAACATGTACTGTGTGTGTGTGTGTCTTTGGACAGCATAGATCAATAACAAAAAAAAAAAAAAAACTCTACATCTCTGCAACAAATTATTGTTAAAAAGCTTATTCTTCTATTTACTTCATGCTAATCAGGAAAAAATTAGCAGAAATATTCCTCTTACTTGCTTCCTTGTAAGTAGAAGCAAAATAAGGGAGTAACATAGTTTAAGTGATAGTCAAAAGCTGGTTGATATGTGACTGAAATTCCTTTTTTTTTTTACGGACAGGAGTTGAAAAATTCCCGTATGAGAAAAGTATAAGTTTTTCAAAGCTGAAACCAATAACAAGGAATAATGCAAAAACGGTCAACTCCACGAAAAAAATGTATATGACATAAATTGTGTGCTTTAACGTGCTCTACATTTTATGTCGGTTACGTTTTTGTCCATCTCCTTCGGTTTAGCAGTTATGCAAACTTCCGTAAAATTCATCCAGAATAAAGTACTCTTCAGAGGCTATTCCCAGAAAATTCAATATATACATTTTATTTGTCATGTAAATATATTTAATATACGCTATTTTAATCAAAATCGTTAGAGCCAAAATCAACATTTTCTAAACAAGTTCCATGTAAAGGGTAGTTGAAGGTGTGGTGATTTTCTTGAAAGACAGACGGTCAGACAGACACATACGGACAAAGTTTCTATAAATACTTTTCTTGGTATTAGGGGGTCTCAAAATATGTATTTCCATTGAAATATCAGTATCGAACTTTTGGGTGCATTACATTACCTGTCTGTCTGTCTGTCCGTATGTGTCTGTGTGTGTATGTGTGTGCGTGCGTGTGTGTTGTGTGTCTGTGGGCAGCATACTCAAAAACCAAAAGTCCGTTAAATACCAAACTTAGTATTTAAGTTCAGTATCTTCCAAGGATGCGACACGAAGATTTTCAAGAAAATCACCACACCCCAAATTACACTTTGCATGGAAAAAATGTCGAAAATTTTTATTTTCTCAGAAATAGATCTAACGATTTTGATTAAAGTCTCTTATATTTAAACTATTTACATGGCAAATAAAACGCATATCTTATATTTTCTGGAAATAGGCTATGAATACCTCTTTATTATGAATGATTTTTATTGAATTTTGTATAACTGGAAAACCGTAAGCGATAGATAAAAACTTACTACACAAAAATTTAGATCTCGATAAAACACACAATTAATGTCACACATTTTTTCTTTTCGTGGAGTTGGCTAGTTTCGAGATATTCCGGGTTTCTGATTTCGGGTTTAAAATACTTAAACATTTTTCTTATACGGGAAGCTTGGCCACGCAAAGAAACGATTCACAATCCTTTAGCAACCACATTTTAAAATTTTGAGTGTCAGTTTACCCTAATGTATTCCCTTATTTTCCTCCTACTTATAAGGAAGCAAGTAATAAGACCATTTCTGCTAATGTTTCAGCATGAAACTAATAGAATTGGCTATTACCATAATTTGTTAAAGATGTTGGAGAAAGTCATGTGAATGGAACACATCAGATTTTTACTTTCTCTGTACATACTATGTACATAGTATATAGAAAAGGAATTGTATTCCACCCAAAAGCTTGATACCGAGATTTCACCGGAAATACATGTTTTGGCTCACTCTGATTTAAAAAAAAAGGACTTTTTGGAAAAAGGTCCGTGTGTGTGTGTCTGTGGACAGCATAGCTCAAAAACGAAAATACCGTTAAATATCAAACTTGCTATTTAAGTTAGGTGTCTTCCAAGTTGTGACACGAAGATTTTCAAGAAAATCACACTTGACTACCCCTTACATGGAACTTTTTTCGAAAACTTGGATTTTCTCAAAAATTGCTCTAAAGATTTTGATTAAAATATTGTATATTAAATATATAGCTGACAAATAAAATGTATATCTTGAATTTTTTGGGAATAACCTCTAAAAACTACTTTATTCTGGATGATTTTTACGGAATTTTGCATAACTGCTAAACCGTAGGGGATGGACAAAAACTTATCACACAAAAAATTTAGATCTCGATAAAATACACAATTTATGTAATACAAATTTTTTTCTTGGAGTGGGCTAGTTTCGAACTATTCCTGGTTATTGTAGTTTCGATTGAGGGGGTCAGTGCAACAGTGGTCTAACCCATCTTTTTAAAAAATGGAGAATAACTCAGTTAAAATTACCTGGTTTCTTTAAGAATAATGAAAACCTCATTTTAATTGAACTGATTGTTCACTGACACTTTTCCAGATTATTACACAACAGCACACTGGGTACTGTTAACATAATGTTGAGATATACCTAACAATGTTTATTAGTGTGGTGTAAATCTTTTTCTGGGTTAGACCGCTGTTGCGCTGACGCCCTCAATTGTAAAGTACTTATAATTTTCTCAGACAGGAAGTGATTGCTTTTCTTTTGTTCCACTCCTGGCCAAGCAAAGAAGCTATTTGCAAAGACAATCGTATAACTACAGCTTTTAAGATTTGACTATCAATTTAGCATAACACATTCGTTTAGTTTCCTTCTACTTAATAAGAAACTACGTAATAAGAACAGTCTGCTAATGTTTCACTCGATTAGCATGGCATAGAAAGAATCTTTTGTAAGAAGTTTGTTTGTAGAGCAGCTAGAGAAAGTCATGTGAATGTAACACAAGACTTTTTATTTCTGTTGCCTTGTTGGTTGTTGTTTGGCAGTTTCAGGATGAACCGCATCCAAAAATGTACCTTATTTTTCACTTTCTCTATACTCACTATGTACATAGTGTATAGAGAATGTTTTGCACTCCACCAAAAAATTCGATACCGGGATTTCACCGGAAATATATGTTTTAGGGTCCCCTGTATCCAGAAAAAGTATTTTCAGAAAAAGGTCTGTGTGTGTGTGTGTGTCCGTGTGTCTGTGAACACGATAGCTCAAAAACGAAAAGTCGGTAAAATACCAAACTTGGTATTTAAGTTTAGTATCTTCCAGGGATTCGACACGAACATTCTGAGAAAAATCCTCCCACCCCAAACTACCCTTTACATGGAACTTTTTTCGAAAATTTTGATTTTCTAAAAAATTGCTCTAACGATTTTGATTAAAATATCGTATATTAAAGTTATTTACCTGACAAATAAAATGTATATTTTGAATTTTCTGGGAATAGCCTCTGAAGACTACTTTATTCTGGATGATTTTTTCGTAACTACTAAACCGTAAGAGATGGACAAAAACTTAACCCACAAAAAATGTAGAGCACGTTAAAACACACAATTTCACAATTTATATTATACACATTTTTTCGTGGAGTTGATCGTTTTTGAGATATTCCTCTTTCTTGGTTTCTGCTTTGAAAAACTTATACTTTTCTCATACAGGAATTTGTCAACTCCTGTCCATACAAACAAAGGAACATCAGTCACATAGCAACCAGCTTTTGGCTTTAACTTTAACCTATGGTACTCCCTTATTTCGCTTCTACTTACAATAAAGCAAGAAATAAGATTATTTCTGCTAATTTTTCTCGATTAGCATGAAATAATTTAAAGATAAGCTTATTAACAATAATAATTTACAGAGATGTAGAGCAAATCATGTGAATGGAACCCATCAGATTTTGTAATTTGCAAAGCCACTTAAATTATGATTCATAGGAAACATTATAAGGGTAAACAACGATAATTTTAATCTTGAAATTGAATAACTATTTTCCCTTTCCTTAGCCAGTTATATCGTATGTAAGTATTTACAATTCCAATTATAACAGCTTTTTCTGTGTCTACCAGTGATTCTATTCTTTTTATATTTTAAATTTTTCGAGAGATACACCTTACTATCAACATGTTCGTTATTTGGATATATATTTTTAACGGATAGCCCTCGAAAAGTGATAAATTATGTATCTGGTCAAAGGTGATTATAGAGAGATATTGCTAGCCTGTGAACATTCCTATTCTCACATCTTCTCTCTGGATATCTCCCAAAAACTATCCCACGGAACTGTGACCCATCTTCCAGCGTCAAACTTCACCCTAACGTAGATGGCCGCTTCTATTCAAGGTATCCTTCATACATTCTCTTCCGAGGCTTTTTTTAACAATTCTTTTCTTCGTTTTTTATGCACTCCCTTTGTGCTACCTATTATATAGCGTGCATAAAAACGGAACTTCTCAGGGGTCTAGTTTCTCGCCGCCAGGCTCCATAAAAAAAGCCACCTATACACACATACACTAACCTACCTTAACCCAACGGAACATAGGTGAATAAAAAACGCTTGTACAACGAGAGGGAAGATTATCTTTTCCGTCTTGCTCGTAGCGTGGCCAAGGACTCCCCTAGGCTCAGAGAAGGACCAGATGGTTTCCAGAAGGCTTTTTTTAAGCGGTCACCATTGGGGTCACCCCCGGTACGTAAAAAAGGGGAGGAAGAACCTGGAAAGGTTGTTGCATTAAAAACGCTGGCCGCACCTCAGGGGTGAGGAGTTTTTTTATCTGTTTTTTTCTTTAGGGACGAGTGATGATGTGGTCTGCAGACTGGTGGTGATGGTGAGTTTGCAGACTCCTACCCTCCCTTAAAGATGCCTATGTTCGAGACACAGAATCTCTCCCTCGAATCACAGGGTCCCCTCGTTTTTTCTTTAAACGTCAAGCGGTTTTTTTGAAATGTCGGACAAAGGACGTTAAAAAACGAAGCTCGGCAATAGTTCGCCAATATTCCCCTTTGCTTTGTCCGACCTGCCACGGCTTGTAATGAAGATGACGTGAAGAGAAAAGTCCCACGGGTACAATGTTCTGGAGAGCTGACTGCTGTGATGGTCAAACTATTGTCCTCCTCCCATAACATGGTTTTTATAAGGCAGCAGCATCAACAGGTTGCTAGACGATTTCTTACTTTTGCTTTTAAAAAATTAGAGCCTCTTCCGTATCACTTCCTTCCTGGGAAACTCGAGGCTATGCACCTTTAGTGCAGCAACACTGTGGGAAAATCCTTGTGGCCATGTGGAGGCTATCGTCTCATGGAAACGCAACAGAAAAAAGTGATTGAATATAAACTAGATTGAAATTGAAAAATCTGATGTGTCCCATACCATGACTTTCTCTAGATCATTATAAAAGTATTGTTAAATAGTATATTCCTCTACCTATTTTATTATAATCCAGATATTTATCTAATTACTTGCTGTAAGTAGAAGGAAACTATACTAGGATAAAACAATAATCAAATCTCTTAAAAGCTGGTTGCCATATGGTTGAAATACGTTTCTATGCAGGGTCAGGAAATGACAACCTTCCATGTCTGAAAAGTTTCAGGATTTTAAACCTGAAAAAAAATAACAAGGAATATCTCAGAAATGGTCAACTCCAGTTAAAAAACATATATGATATAATTTGTGTGTTTTAACGCGATCTACATGTTTTGTGTAGTAAGGTTTTGTCTATCTCTTACGGTTTACCAGTTGCGCAAAATTCTGAATTAGAGGCTATTCCCAGAAAATTCAAGCTATACATTTTATGTGTCAGTTAAATATCTTTAATATGCGGTATTTTAATCAAGAGGCATTTTTGAGAAAATCAACATTTTCGAAAATACTTGCATGTAAAGTGTAGTTGGGGATGGAGGGATTTTCTTCAAAATCTACGTATCGCATCCTTGGAAGATACCAAACTTAATTATCAAGTTTAGTATTTAACGTCTTTTCGATTTTATGCTATTCTGTCCACAGACACTCACATGGAGCTTTTTCCAAACATGTTTTTTTTTTTTGGAATCAGTGGGACCGAAAACGTGTATTTCCGGTGAAATCTCGGTAACGAATTTTTTGGTGCATTACAACACCTCCTCTATACACTAACTACATAGTACATGTACAGAAAGTAACAAATGAAAAATTTGATGCGTTGCATTCACATGATCTTTTATAATCACTTACCTATATTTTTTTCTAAAAATATTATTTCTCTATCTACTTCTTGCTCGTGGAGATAAACATTTAAGGTGAAAATCTGAAAACTTGGGAAAGACCGCGGTATTTAAAATACCTTGTTAATTTTATAACAGTTATTACATAAAACAACAGTGATTTTTTTTTCATATTTGAAAATTCTAGTTTAGCTTGTTGTTTAGAAATTTTTAATCCCTCAATTCTGTCTAAATTCGTTGTTTTATTAAAATGCTCTAACAATTGCATTTTTAAGAATATTCACATAAAAATTTAACGTTTAGAGTAACTGAATATTAAAATATATCTATTACGTTACTTTTTCTATTAACCTTTAATTATTGTAGAAAAATATTACCTTTATGCTCTCCATAATTCTTGATACTTCAAAATAAAATAATATATTTCTCAAAATTGGAACGTTATTTTGACTATGAGAGGCACACACTTTAACGTAGCTATGAGGGAAAACACAGAAATTTAAAGGCAAGTTAATAAAAGATAGTATCGCCTTGAGGATGTTGAGTATGAAAAAGTTTGAAGAGAAAACAAGTTGAGCGTGCTTAGTAATAAGCAAGCGCTTCTCCATTTATAGCTAAAATGCAACAGGTGTAAAAAATATCTTATGTGTTCCATTCACATGAATGACTCTACATATCTGCAAAAATTATTGTTAAAAAGCTTATGCTTCTATTTACTTCATGCTAATCTAGAAAAAAAAAAAACTAGCAAAAATTTACCTCACAAATAAAATGTATATTTTGAATCTTCTGGAAATAGCCTCTGCAGACTGTTTTATTCTAGATGCATTTTACGGAATTTTGTATAACTGCTAAACTATGAGAGAGACAAAAACGTGTAACACAAAAATGAAGAGCACGTTGAAACGCACAGTTTATGCAATATACATTTTTTTTAGTAGAGTTGATCGTTTTTTAGATTATCCTTGTTTTTGGTTTCAGCTTTGGAAAACTTATACTTTTCTCATACAGGAATTTGTCAACTCTTGTCCATACAAAGAAAGGAACTTCAGTGCCATAGCAATCAGCTTTTGACTATCACTTTAACCTATGGTACTCCCTTATTTCCCTTCTACTTACAAGGAAGCAAGTGATGGGACTATTTCTGCTAATTGTTTCTCGATTAGCATGAAGTAAATAGAAGAATAAGGTTATTAACAATGTTTTGTTGCAGAGATGTAGAGAAAGTCATGTGAATAGAATGCATAAGATTTTTTGTTCATATATCTTCTGCGCACTAATTTACGGAAATGTATTTTTAAGTCTTTTTTATGTTAATCGAGACAAACATTTGTAAAAATAATTTCATACACATTTTGTTGTAGCTACAAGAGGAATAGAAAAATCTTATGTGTTCCATTCACATGACTTTCTCTATAGCACTGCAACAAAATATTGTTAAAAAGCTTATGCTTCTATTTACTTCATGCTAATCAAAAAAAGTTAGCAGAAATTATCTTATTACTTGCTTCCTTGTAAGTAGAAGCGAAATAAGGGAGTACTATAGGCTAAAGTGATAGTCAAAAGCTGATTGCTATGTGACTGAAGCTCCTTTGTTTGTATGCACAGGAATTGACAAATTCCTGTGTGAGAAAAGCATAAGGTTTTTTAAGGTGAAATCAAAAACAAGGAGTAACTCAAAAACGATCAACTCCACGAGAAAAATGTATGTAACATAAGCTGTGTGTTTTAACGTGGTCTACATTTTTCTGTGGTAAGGTTTTGTCTATCTCTTACGGTTTAGCAGTTATGCAAAATTCCGTAAAATTCATCCAGAATAAAGTAATATTCAGAGGCTATTCCCAGAAAATTCAAGATATACATTTTATTTGTCAGGTAAATAACTTTAATATACGGGATTTTAATCAAAATCGTTAGAGCCATCTTTTAGAAAATCAAAATGTTCGAAAACAGTTCCATGTGAAGGGTAGTTTTGGGTGGGGGGATTTGTCTCAAAAGCTTCGTGTTGCATCCCTGGAAGATACTAAACTTAAATACCAAGTATGTTATTTTACCGACGTTTCGTTTTTGAGTTATCGTTTTCATAGACACACGGACACACACACACACACACTTGGACCTTTTTCTGAAAATGCTTTTTTTTTTTTAATTTTTTTTGGATACGGGGGACCCTAAAACATGTATTTTCGCTGAAATCTCGGTATCGGATTTTTTGGTGGAGTGCAATAGCTTCTCTATACACTATATACATAGTACGTATAGAGAAAGTAAAACACTGAGTATTAGTCACATGTTTAAAAGTGGGTGGCTATATGCTGACTTCGAGGTGTCATACTCTTTCCACGATGACATGAGAAGCAGCTTAATAGCGAGAGAATTTTACAAAAATAACAGGTACCAAAAACAATCACTGCTATTTTGGAAATGGCGACTGCCAGCAAAAAGTTGACAAAATAAATGATATCCTATAGGAGATGGACATTCATTGTGTGGTATAGAGATACGTTTTGTCTATTTCTTAAAGTTTACTAGCTATATATAATTTCTTTAGAAATTAAGAGTACATCAGAGACTATGCCCAGAAAATTAAAATTATACATTTTATTTTTAATATAAATAATCTTAAACAGCTGGTATTTTAATGAAAATCATTACGGTTTTTTTGAAAAACAAAAAAACAAAAAAAAAACGCAATACTTTTGTCAGTAAAGGGTAGTGGGTAGTAGGTATTGGGCGTTAAAAGATTTTGTTGAATGTCGCATTCTAGGAAGATCCTTAATCTAAATACTAAATTGGTTCTTTAAAGTTTTTTTCGAGCACATACACACATATGGACACAAACAAACAAACAGAGAGACAGACACACACTTACATAATAATCCTTTCAAAAAAAGTGTTTTTATTCAGGGAATTGTCTAAATGAAAAAAAAAAAAAAACTACTATCAAAAGTCAGTAACACCCTTTTATTGACAATATTTTATTTCTGAAGTAGAAAATTATTGAGGAATATGTTACGTTATCTTACTTACCAGTTATATACATATATATTTACTTTCTCTACATGTACTATGTACATAGTGTATAGAGGAAGTATTGAATTCCAGGAACCCTTGAAGCCAAAAAACAGCATTTTCAGAAAAAGGTCGGTGTTTGTATGTGTGTGTGTGACTGTAGTCACCCTCCGTGGTGTAATGGTTACCATGCCAACTTCATATACCCAAGCTCGCGGGTTCAAACCCGGTGGAGGACGATGGATTTTTCGGGTGTAAAAATTCATGGCATGGCTTCTTCGGAAGGGAAGTAAAGCCGTTAGTCCCATGTCGTAGATTTAGGACACGTAAAAGAACCTCAAGCCTGATAGAGAGGCCTCTGAGCAAAATTAAGCGGTCTTTGGCACCCAATTTAGAATGGGACTCTGAGAACCATAGTTAGTGTCCATAAATAACACGCAATTTTTTGTGTGACTGTGGACAGCATAGCTCAAAAACTAAAAGACCGATAAATACCAAACTTGGTATTTAAGTTTGGTATTTTCCAAGGATGTGACAAGAGGATTTTCAAGAAAAAAAAACCCACCCCCAACAACCCTTCACATGGAAAAATCTTCGAGCATTTTGATTTTCTGAAAAATGGCTCAAACGATTTTGATTAAAATCTCTTACATTTAAGATATTTACATGACAAATAAAATGTATATCTTGAATTTTCTGGGAGTAGTCTTTGAAGACCTCTTTATTCTGAATGAATTTTATTGAATTTTGCATAATTGGTAAACCGTAAGCGATAGACAAAAGCTCGCTGCATATATATGTTGATCTCGATAAAACACACAATTTATGTCATATACATCTTTTTCGTGAAGTTGGCCGTTTTACATATATCCCTTGTTATTTATTTCAGTTTTTAAGTACATAAACTTTTCTCATACTGGAACTTATCAACGCTTGGCCACGCAAAGAAACGGATTTCAATCCCACAGCAACCACATTTTAAAACATTTGACTATCGGTTTAGCCTAGTGTGTTCCCTTTTTTTTTCTCTTCTACTTATAAGGAACTAAGTAATAAAACCATTCCGCTAATGCTTTAGCATGAAATAGAAGAATAAACTTACTAACAATAATTTGTTACAGAGATGTGGAGAAAGTCACGTGAATGGAGCACATCAGTTTTGTTTAATAACTTGACTTTTAAATAACTTACCGTAACATCCGTATAATCTAATTATCTTCGATTTCTCATATTAAAATTACTTTAGAGAACTGTATGTGAGTTTTTGACGCCTATAAAAAACATACAGAATGAGTTAGGAAATTTAAAATCTTCTGAGAGCATAATTTATGTGATTTTTTATACAAAAATAATAGATTTTCCAGCAATAGCTTGATCACTTGCAATATGGTTGGGTAAAATCAAGATTTTGAATTTGAGTTTTAATGGACTTATTGAACACAAATTTCGTTGAATTATTATACGATTTCAAAACATATTGGTTTTTCACAATGTTTTCTCATCAAAAATACTATTTTTTTTTTTTTTGTCGCTTACTGATGTATAGAAGAGGAACTGTTATATTCTATAAACATTTCGATACCTAACGATAATTTAGAGTAGATAAATTCCTATATTGACATCTCTTTGAAAACCCTTTCCATAAAAAAATACAAAAAGTTCTGGGTCTGTAATTCTTTCAGCCATTGAAATACTTGTGAGAGAGAGAGAGATAGGCAGAGAGAGGGATAGAAGGAGAGAGATACTGAGCGTGATAGGAGAAGGGAGGGAGACAGCACAACTCAAAAAAAAAAGTTGGATGGGTAACAAGTTAGGTATTTAAATCTTCAGAAATGGAACAACAGATTTTTCACCAATAAAATTCTTCTCACCTTAAACTGTTAAACTGCGCTTTACAGACGGAGCCATTCACACATTAATTTCTTAAAAATCTTACGTGTTCCACTCACATGACTTTCTCTACATCTCTGCAACAAATTACTGTTAAAAAGCTTATGCTTCCTTTTACTTCATGCTAATCGAGAAAAAATTGGCAGAAATAGTCTTATTACTTGCTTCCTTGTAAGTAGAAGCAAAATTAGGGATGATAGTCAAAAGCTGGTTGCTATGTGACTGTTGCTTGTATGGAAAGGAGTTGACAAATTCCTGTATGAAAAAAAGCTTTTTCGAAGCTGAAACCAAAAATAAGGAATATCTCAAAAACGATCAACTCCACGAAAATAATCTATATAACATAAATTGTGTGTTTTAAAGTGCTCCACATTTTTTGTGTGATGAGTTTTTGTCCATCTCTTACGGTTTAGCAGTTTAGCAAAATTCCGTAAAATTGATCCACAATAAAGCAGTCTTCAGAGGCTATTCCCAGAAAATCCAAGATATACATTTTATTTGTCAGATAAATATCTTTAATATCCGATATTTTAATCAAAATCGTTAGAGCCATTTTAGACAGACAGACTCACAGACACATACACTCAGACACACACACAAACAGGCACTTTTTTCCCAAAATGTATTTTTTTAATTCAGGGGAACCCAAAACATGTATTTCCGGTGAAATTTGTGGGTGGAATACAATAACTTCTCTGTACAGTATGTACATAATAGGTATAGAGAAAGTAAAAAGTGTGTGTATGAGTGTGTGCGTGTATCTGTGAGCAACATAATTCAAAAACGAAAAGTAATTTAAATATCTAATTTGAAAAATAAATTCAGCTGTAACAAAAAAGCGACGCGCAGATTTTCAAGAAAACTCCTCGCTCTAACTGTTCTTTATGTGGCCAAACTTTCGAAAAGTTTGATTTTCATAAAATGGTCTAAAATAATACAATACATCTAAAATGTTTATATTTCAAATAAAATGTTTATTTTGTATTTTCTGGCAATAGCCGCTGACTTTTGCATAACTGCTAAACTATAAACTGCTAAACCTAATTTTCTGCAGAAAAAAATGTGTATCTCATTAAAGCACATAATACATTATATCATACACATTTTTTGTAGTGAGTCATTTGTGAGATATTCCTTCTTATTGGTTTCTATTTTAAAATTCTTTAAACTTTTCTCAAACAGAATTTGTTTTTCATATTTCTCTTTACTTCTGCTCATTCTAAAAGAACCCTTTGGAATCAAATAGCATCCATATTTTAAAAGATTGACTTCCACTTTAGCCTAGTGTGTTCCGTTATTTCCTTTCTACCTACAAGGAACTAATGGGACAATTTCTGCTTGTGCTTACTTGATTAGCTTGAAGGTAAAAGAATAAGCTTTTGTACAATAGTTTGTTATAGATAGAGAAGGTCATGTAAATGAAAACAGCAGATTAAAAAAAGCTGATGTGTTCCATTCACATGACCTTCCCTACATCTCTAAAACACATTATTGATGAAAAGTTTATTGTTCTATTTACCTAATATTAATAAAAAAATAGCAGAAATAGTCTTGTTACTTGCTTCCTTGTAAGTAGAAGCGAAATAAGGGAGTACTATTGGTTAAAGTGATAGTCAAAAGCTGGTTGCTATGTCACTTAAGTTACTTTGCTTGTAAGGACAGCAGTTGACAAATTCGATATGAGAAAAGTATAAGTTTTTCAAAGCAGAAACCAAAAACAAGGAATGTCTAAAAAACGATGAACTCCACGAAAACTTTTTTATATTTATTTATATATACACATATATACATCTAAAACATAAATTGTGTGTTTCAACCTGTTCTACATTTTTTGTGTAATAAGTTTTTGTCCATCTCCTACGGTTTAGCAGTTATTAAAAATTCCGTAAATTTCATTCAGAATAAAGTACTCCTCAGATGCTCTTCCCAGAAAATTCAAGATATACATTTTATTTTCCAGGTAAATAGCTTTAATATACGATAGTTTAATCAAAATCATTAGAGCCATTTTTTTAGAAAATCAATCTTTTCGAAAAGAAGTTCCATGTAAAGGGTATTTGGGGGTGGGGGGATATTGCTCAAAATCTTCGTGTCGCAACCCTGGAACATACTAAATTTAAATACCAAGTTTGGTATTTTACCGACTTTTCGTTTTTGAGTTATCGTGATCACAGACACACACACACACACACACACACGGACCTTTTTCCAATAAATGCTTTTTTTCGATAAAGGGAGCCCTAAAACATATATTTCCGGTGAAATCTCGGTATCGAATTTTTTGAAGGAGTACAATACCTTCTCTATACACTATGTACATAGCACGTATAGAGAAAGTAATACCTATGTCTCGGCTTTATGTCCCATCGCATTCAGGAGGGAAAAAATTACATATTTCTTACTTGTAACTACTGACTTAGGTCTGTCTTCTGCTCACGATGAGCTGATAACGACTTTTGTCCACACCGAGGCTATACTATAGGACGACTGTCTTGGCTGTATGCAAGACTATACTCCAGTTATGTTGCAAGCATAAATTCATTTAGCAAACAGAATAGCGGCCGCAGAAATGTTCAAGCTTTTTCTGCAGTTGATGGGTGCCTCCAAGAGAGTGTGTGGGCAACACACACATTCAACAGAAAAAAATCTCATTTTTACTCTCTCTACACGTACTATGTACATAGTACATAGAGAAAGTATTGTATTCCACCCTAAAATTCGATACCGAGATTTCACAGGAAATATGTTTTAACGTCCCGTGTATAAAAAAAAGTATTTTTAGAAAAAGATCCGAGTGTGTCCGTGTGTGTGTGAACACGATAACTCAAAAACGAAAAGGCGGTAAAACACCAACATTGGTATTTAAGTTGAGTATCATCCATACATGTGACACGAAGATGTTGAGAAAATCTTCCCATTCTAAACCACCCTTTTACTTGGAAAAATTAGAAAAATTAAATTTTCTCAAAAATTATTTTAAAGATTTTGATTAAAATACCGTATATTAAATATATTTATGTGCAAATAAAATATATATCTTGAATTTTCTAGGAATATCGTCTAAAGATATTTTTATTCTGAATCAATTTTGCTGAATTTTGCGTAACTAGTAAACCGTAATAGACAGACAAAACCTTACCACACAAAAAATGTAAAACACGTTAAAACACATAATTTATATCATATACATTTTTTTTTCTCGTGAAATTGACCATTTTTTAGATATTCCTTTTTAATTGTTCCAGATTTGAAATACTACAACTTTTCTCATGCGGTGGGTTGTAAACTCATAGAAACGGATTTCAACCCCTTGGCAACCAGGTTTTAAAATATTTGACTCGTTTTAACCTAGTGTATTCCCTTGTTTCCCTTATAGTTACAAGGAAGGAAGGAATTAAGACAAATTCTGCTAATGGTTATGTCGATAATCATAAAGTAGATAGAAGAATGGCTTTTTAACAATAATTTGTTTGGTGTAGAGAAAGTCGTGTAAAAGGAACACATAAAAGCACACAACGCCTGTTTCGATAGCCTAATCAAGAAGATGGCTAGATATTGCAACATGTTAACACAAAGCACTGAAAGAACAGTATAATAAACTGCTAATGAACCTAACCTCAAAGACGAATGCACTTGGAAAAAGAAACAAATGAGCGACCTCTCATTACACGGTGGGCAGTGCTGCGTTCTGGCCTAAGTGGGACAAGTGAATGACTTGTCTTGCGCAAGTGCAGTTGCTATTATCATCAGACACCCATCGTGATGCTAGCTGGGATATCCTTATTATAATCACCAGTATCATCATTTCGTTGCGATTCACACACAACTTCCCATTCCTCTGTTGCTAGCTTCTTCCGGTTTCTTGTGTGAAACGGCGCTCAGAAGGAAAAAAAGTTCAATAACCCCGTTGCGCTCAAGAAAGACTCAAGGCATCACTTGTGCTAAACGACCTCCCCCGCAAAAAACAAAGATAAATAAATAAAAATAAGTCTTATGTGTTCCATTCACATGACTTTCTGTATATGGCTACAATAAAGTATTATTAAAAAGCTTATTTTTCGATTTACTTAATGCTGCTAATCGAGAAAAAAATAGCAGAAATAGTCTTATTACTTGCTTCCATGCATATAGGGGGGACACAAAGAAGTAGCATGAGCTAAAGTGATAGTCAAAAGCTGGTTGCTATGCGACTGAAGTTCCTTAGTTTTTATGGACAGGAGTTAACAAATTCCAGTATGAAAAAAAGTATGTTTTTTAAAGCTGAAACCAATAACAAGGAATATCTCAAAAGCGATCCATTCCACGAACTCTGATTATAGGAATAATTATTAATAATTATTATTCTGCTTATAGGAATGAAACATTCTTGCAAATGACTGTCTTTAATGCTCTAGATGATAAAGTCATTTGTTTTGTAGAAAGAGATACAGAATATTTGCATCCTACAATACTTTTTGTCATTCTTCTGTATTGCTCGGTGATTGCAGTACGACAAAAATCCCTTTTAAACGGTGTATTTCACATTTTTGTGACTTCCATACTCGATCCCTTAATTAGCTGTTGATGTGCTCACATGCACAAGATTTCTTTTACATTGCTGTTCTTAACAATATTCTGTTTTGAGAACAACATTCTGTAGTATATGGTGCATTTCAAGAGTGGTTTGAGAGGTATTGTACATGTTCGGAGAAGTATTTTTCAATGGTATAAGTTCATATTGTGCTCTACCATCAATTAATTTTAAATTAAGACATTAAAATAATATTTCTAAACAAAATAATTTGTATTAAGCAATTTTACTGCATTTTTTAATTGTAAGAAAATAGAACTATCTTTTTAGTTCTCTACACGTACTATGTCCATAGTGTATATTATTTATTTGGTAATGTTTAACGCCCGCTTTTACTGCTCTGGCACCGCAGGCGATGACACTGATAATACATGATGAAGATGGAGCCCCGGTGGAATGTGATGGCGGGGGAAACCGGAGAATCCGGAGAAAACCCGCCCCTGCGCCGCTTTGTCCACCACACATCTCACATGCGGTCGCTTGGGATCGAACCCGGGCCGTCTAGGTGAGAGGCGGCCGTGACATAGTGTATGGCATTCCAACAAGAAATTCGATACCGCGATTTCACCGGAAATACACGATTTAGTGTCCCCTGTATCCAAAAAAAATGTTTAGAAGAGGTCCATGTGTCAATGTGTCCATTTGTCTATGAATACGATTACTCAAAAACGAAAAGTTGGTAAAATACCACACTTCCAGAGATGCGACTCGAAGATTTTAAAAAAAATGCCCCCACCTCAAACTATCCTTTTAATTGAAAACATTTCTCAAAAATTACTCTAACGATTTTCATTAAAATACCGTATATTAAAGCTATTTATATGGCAAATAAAATGAATATTTTGAATTATCTGAGAATAGTTTCTAAAACCTCCTTATTCGGAATGAATTGTACTGAAGTTTGCATAACTGGTAAACCGTAAAAGATATACAAAAATTTATTACACAAAACTGTAGATCAGAATTAAACACGCAATTTATGTCATATATATTTTTTCGTGTATTTGATCGTTTTTGAGATATTCCTTATTAGTTTCAGCTTTAAGAAACTTACTTTTCTCATACAGGAATTTGTCAACCCCTGTTCACACAAACAAGGGAACCTCAGTCACATTGCAAACAGATTTTGACTATCACTTTAAACTATGGCACTCCCTTATTTCGTTTCTACTTACAAGGAAGCAAATAATAAGATTATTTCTGCTAAATTTCCTCAATTAGCATGAAGTAAATAGAAGTATAAGTTTTTTAACAATAATGAGTTGCAGAGATGTAGAGAAAGTCATGTGAATGGATGAGGCGCAGCATTAAGCCGGATCTAACAAATTGAGGATGTTCTCACAGTCAGGCAGGCAGGTCGACGTCTTCGTGGAGAGGAAATATTACCGCTATACAAACCCTGGTCTCTGGTATACCTGGACCCTTGTGAGACTTCAGATTTCACCACTTGATCACCCGCTGGCCCCCAGCCCTACACATGGCATCCATATGCGAGGTTTCGCTATATCAAGTAGACCCACCTATCAACGGAAGTAACATACAGCTTCTATCCCTTTATACAATTTCTCGAATAAGATATGTTATAAACGAAAATCCAAACTCATTAGTCGGGTCAAAAACAAACTTACGAGGCAAAACTTCAATTGATAGTTTAATTAACATATATTTTACTTTCTCTAGCCCCGTAGTACAATGTACATACCGGATAGAGAAGGTATTGCAACCACCTACAAATTCCATACCGAGATTTCACCGGAAATAATACTTGCTGGCTTGGAAGTAAAAACGAAATAAGGGAGTACCACAGGTTAAAGTGATAGTCAAAAGCTGGTTGCTATTTGACTGAAGTTCCTTTGTTTGTATGGACAGGAGTTGAGAAATTTCTATATGAGAAAAGTATAAGTTTAGACACTCATTTGCACTGTAGAACAGCATCGAATTAAAGCAACTCTGCAATCGTATTTTAAGCATGAGAAGTATATTTTTCCCATTTATTAAGATTTTAAAATTTTATTCGTTTTTGCCTTCTAGTCAAGTTACATTTTTTCCCAAAAGAATTTAAGCACTACTTCGATATAATATGTATTTGTGATATATGTAACAAACGAAATAGCTTTATAGCACATTCAGCATGTATATTTGTGGTATATGTTCTATCTGAGTCATTCTAACTCCTCTAATGTGAAATTAGGCTCCGCCTGAAGCCCAATATGTACAAATAAACAAAAATCTGATGTGTTCCATTCATATCCCTTCCTCTAGCTGTTACACAAACAACCTTTTGTTGCAAAAGAATATCTTTTTATCTACGTTATTAATTGAAATAAGTACTTGCAGAAATGGTTATATTATTTGTTTCTTCTAAGTAGAAGAGAAATGAGGGAACACACTAGGCTAAAGTGACAATCTCATCTTTTCAAAGCTACATCTATATAAAACAACTCAAATTCCGTTCTCTTTTCTATTCCCGGGAGTAAAACAAAGATATGAAATTGAAGCTGAGATTTCGCTTGAGGAAGGTGTAAGTAGTTTAAAACTAAAACAAATAAGGAATATCTCGGAAACGGCTAAGTCTAAAAAACAGTTATGTAGCATAAATTGTGTGTCTTAATGAGATATACATTTTTGTGTTAGTAAAATGTTATCTATATCTTACGGTTTATCCTGAATGAAGAGTTCTTCACAGATTATTCCTAGAAAATTCAAGATATATATTTCGTCTGTCATGAAAGTATCTTAAGATATAACATTTTAATCAAAACGTTAGATCAATTTTTGAGAATATCAAAATTGTCCAAAATTTCCCATGTAAAGGGTGGATTTTCATGAAAATTTTCGAGTCATATACTTAAATACTAAATTTGGCATTTAACAGACTTTGGATTTTTGAACTATGCTGCCCATATCCCAGACAGACACATGCAAACGGATTTTTTTTCTAAAAATGTTTTGCTTGGATTCAGGGAGTGTCAAAACATGTATCTCCGGTGAAATCTTAATATCTACATTTGGGGTGGAGAACGATGCCTTCTCTATTCATTATGTAATTATACATGCGAGCTAGAGAATGAAAAAATCTGATGCGTTCCATTCACATGACTTTCTCTATAGCTCTGCAACAAATTATTCTTAAAAAGCTTATGCTTCTATTTATTTCATGCTAAACGAGAAAAAATTAGCAGAAATAATTTGGTTACTTGCTTCCTTTAAGTAGAAGCGAAATATGGGAGTACCATAGGTTAAAGTGATAGTCAAAAGCTGGTTTCTATGTGACTGAAGTTTCTTTGTTTGTATGGACTGGAGTTGACAAATTCCTGTATGAAAAAGGTATAAGCCTTTAAAGCTGAAACCAATAACAAGGAATATCTCAAAAACTATCAGCTCTGCGAAAAAAAGTGTATATAATATAAATTGTATGTTTTAACGTACTCTACATTTTTTGTGTGGTAAGCTTTTGCCCATCTCTTACGAGTTAGCAGTTATGCAAAATTCCGTATAATTCATCCAAAATAAAGTAGTCTTCAGAGGCTATTCCCAGAAAATTTAAGATATACATTTTATTTAACAGGTAAATATCTTTAATATACAATATTTTAATCAAAATTGTTAGACATTTTTAAGAAAATCAAAATTTTCGAAAAAAGTTCCATGTAAAGGGTAGCTGGTGGTGGGGGGATTTTCTTGAAAATCTTCGCGTCGTATCCTTCTAAGATATCAACTTAAATAAGACTCAGACACACACAAACACACACACGCACATACGGACATTTTCCAAAAATGTTTTTTTTTTTTTGATTCAGGAGGACTTAAAAAAATTGTATATACCGTGAAATCTCGGTATCGAATGTTTGGGTGGAATGCAATACCTTCTCTATACACTATGTACATAGTACGTATAGAGAAAGTAATAAAAGCATTATATCGAACTATATTTTTGGCCTTTCCAACTAAAAGGCCTTACAGGAAGAGCAACTGGATTACCTTTATTTGAGGATCAAAGCACCGCATACAGAACAGACATCATCTGTAAGGGTCGCCTGGAGCGCCAAAAAATCTGGAATTTGTCCTTGTTTGGGGTCGGTAAGTCAATGCAGCCAGTCAGACTTAAGTGAATGTGGACTGATGAGGAACATTCTGCCCCCTCGGACCGTCTGGTCCTTATCTACCCTCTGACCTTCCTGTCCAACCCACTCTGGAGCGAGGGGCGCTAAGAGATCGTAAACTGAGTTGTATACGGACATCCAAACATCGCTCAAGAAATCTTAAAACTTTCCTTTTACCTAAACAGGGAACTTCAGAAACATTCTCCAGAAATTGGGGAAGTAGCTCTGCTTTTTTGTTTCTTTAACAAGAGACATGAGAAATGTTTCTCTGCAGCAAAGATAAGGATGTTTTTCCTGGGAAGTCTAAAATAACTTTGGAGCCATATACAAGAGTTTGCTACTCCATTCTGTAAACACAAGAAAATAAAACACAAAGTTCTTAGCTTGTTCTTTAAACAGTAAAACGCATCATAGCTACAATGTGTTAATGAGCGAAGTTAAAATAAAAGGAAACGATTCTAGATGTTATCTTTCTCTACACGTACTATGTACATAAGTGTATAGAGAATGTATTGTATTCCACACGAAAATTCGATACCGAGATTTCACCGGAAATATATGTTTTGGGTCCCCCTGAATCTAAAAAGAGCAATTTTGGAAAAAGGTCCAAGTGTGTGTGTGTGTGTGTGTGTGTGCGTGTGTGTGTGTATGTGTGAACAGCATAGCTCAAAAACGAAAACTCCGTTAAATACCAATCTTGGCATTTAAGTTTGGTATCTTCCAAGGATGCGACACGAAGATTTTCAAGCAAATCTGCCCGTCCCCAACTATCCTTTACATGGAACTTTTTTCGAAAATTTTGATTTTCTCAAAAATGGCTCTAACGATTTGGATTAAAATGCCTTACATTTAAGATATTCACATGCCAAATAAAATGTTTATTTTGAATTTTCTGGGAATAGCCTTTGAAGACTACTTTATTCGGAATGAATTTTACGATATTTTTCATAACTGCTAAACCGTAAGAGATGGACACAAACTTACTACACAAAAAATGTAGAGGAGGTTAAAACACACAATGTATGTTATATGCATTTTTTCCTGGAGTTGATCGTTTTTGAAATATTCTTTGTTTCTGTTTTCAACTTAGAAAAACTTATGCTTTTCTAATACGAAATTTGTCAATTCCTGTTTATACAAATAAAGGAACTTCATCAGATAGCAACCATATTTTGACTATCAATTTAACCTATGGTACTCCCTTATTTCCCTTCTATTTACAAGGAACCAAGTAATAAAACTATTTCTGCTAATGTTTTCTCGATTAGGATGAAGTAAATAGAAGCTTAAGCTTATCTAATAATAATTTGTTGCAGAGATGTAGAGAAGTCATGTGAATGGAGCATCAGATTTTTTAATACTTTCTCTACGTAGTACATAGGTAGATAAAGTATTACACTCCACCCAAACTTCTAAAGTAAGATTTCACCGCAAATATACATTTGAGGTTCCCCTGTATAAAAAAAAAATCAGATGTGTTACACTACATAACTTTCTCTAGCTGTTCTACGAACTTCTTACGTAAGATTAAACTTCTTTATGCACCTTGCAATCGAGATAATCATTAGCAGAATTATCTTATTACTTAACTCCTTAAAAGTAAGAAGAAAAGGCAATACACTGGGCTAAACCGATAGTCAAATGTTTTTAAAGCTGTCATTATGCGATTGCCATTGCAAACTGCTTCTTTGCTTGGCCAGGAGTAAAACAAAAGAAAAACGGACACTTACTGACAAAGTATACGTTTTTCACAACTGAAACCAACATCAGTGAATATCTCGGAAACGGTTACCTCTACAACAAAATGTAAAGGAAATAAATCGTGCTTTTTGACGAGGTGAACATTTTCTGTGGAGCATGTTTTTGTCTACATCTTACGGTTTAGCAGTTAAGCAAAATTTGGCAAAATTCATCCAGAATAATGAGGTCTTCAGAGGCTATTCCCAGAAAATTCAAGATATAAATTTTATTTTGGATGTAAGTATCTTTAATATACGGGATTTTAATCAAAATTGTTTGACACATCTTTTAGAAAATCAAAATTTTCGAACACTTTTCCATGTAAAGGATAGTTAGTGGTGCTAGGATTTTCTTGAAAATCTTCGTGTCGCATCCTTAAAAGATATTGAACTTAAATCCCAAGTTTGGTATTTAACGATCTTTTCGTTTTTGAGCTATGCTGTCCACAGACACAGACACACACGAACCTTTTTCTGAAAATGTTTTGTTTTGGGTTCAGGGGGTCTTAAAGCATGTTTTTTCGGCATCGAATTTTTTAGTGGAATACTATACTTCCTCTATACACTATGTATATAGTACGTGTAGAGAAAGTAAAAGTTAGCATGTATGTACATTGTACAATGTCCCTAGTAGCTAGAGGAGATGAGTCCACCAAAAAATTCGATGTCGAGATTTCACCGGAAATATATGTTTTGAGTCCCCTGTGTCCATGAACAGCATAAATCAAAAACAAAAATACCGTTAAATACCAAACTTGGTGTTTTTGTTTAGTATCTTTCAAGCTTGCGGCACGAAGATGTTCTAGAAAATCCTCCCACCATAGGCTGCCCTGTACATATTTTTGTCAAAAATGGTTCTAATTATTTTGTTTAAAATATCCGACATTAAAGATATTTACATCACAAATAAAATATATTCTTTTAATTTTTCTGGCAATAGTCTCTGAAGACCTCTGTATTCTGGACGATGTTTACAGAATATGCATTACAGTTAAACAGTAAGAAATAGACAGAAATGTAGGTATCGTTAAAACACATAATTTATATCATATACGTTTTTCTTGTAGAGTTTTCCATTTTCGAGATTTCCTTGTTATTGGTTTAAATTTTAAAGTAACTTAACTTTTCTCAAACGACATCATGCAAAGCGAATACAGAGCGACCAGCTTTTAAAATATTTAACTATCGTTTTAGTTCAATGTATTCCCTCAATTCCCTCCTACTTAAAGGGAGCATGTAATAAGATCATTTTTGTTAATGTTCATATCGATTAGCATGACGTAAATAAAAGAATACTGTTTAGTAAGAACAGTTTGAATAAAGAACAGCTACAGAAAGTTATATGAATTGAACACATTAGATTTTTACTTTCTCTAGCACGTATGAGCATACAATGTACATAATAGCTAGAGAAGGTGGAGATTACGATGTGGAGATTTCACCGGAAATGTATGTTTTAGGTTCCCGAGTCCGAAAAAAATATTGTTAGAAAAAGGTCCATGTGTGTGTGTTTGTCTGTGGACAGTATAAGTTTCTGTTATTATTTTCCAAGGATCCGAAATGAAGATCTTCAAGAAAATCCTACTATCACAACTGCCCCTTACATGGTAAACATTTTTAAAAATGTTTTTGTAAAAAATGTCTCTAACGAATTCTCCCTGAGGACAGTTTCCAAGCAGAGATAATTCTCGATATGGAATTCTTGATACAAATACAATACTTCCTCTAATTAAGGTGATTTGAAGGTAAGGTTTATTCGATTGCATCAGAGTGATGATATCTAAGACTTCGATGAAAAGACACGACTTTGAGTAAAAGGTCAGAATAATGTAATAATTGCACTGTAGAAGATAAGTAAATCATGAATTTTTACTTTCTCTATACGTACTATGTAGATAGTGTACAGAGAAGGTATTCCATTCCACCCAAAAATTTCGACACCGAGATTTCCCCGGAAACATACGTTTTAGGGTCACCTGTAACATAAAAAAGCATTTTCACAAAAAGGTCCGTGTGTGTCAGTGTGTCTGTGTATCCGTGTGTCTGTGAACACGTTAACTCAAAAAAAAAAGTCAGTAAAATACCAAACTTGGTATTTAAGTTTAGTATCTTCCAGGGATGCGACACGAAGATTTTAAGAAAACCCTCACACCCCAAAGTACCCTTTACATGAAACTTGATTTTCTCAAAAATGGCTCTAACCATTTTGATTAAAATGTTACATATTTACCTGAAAAGACAAATGTATATCTTGAATTTTCTGGCAATAGTCTCTGAAGACTATTCTGGATGAATTTTACGGAATTTTGCATAGCTAGAGATAGACAAAAACTTACCACACAAAAAATGTAGAACACGTTAAAATACACAATTAAGTTATATAATTTTAATTGTGGAATTGATCGTTTTTGAGATATTCCTTTGTTTTTGGTTTCAGCTTTGAAAAATTAATACATTTCTCATTCAGGAATTTGTCAACTCCTGTTCATACAAACAAAGGAGCTTCAGTCACATAGCAACCAGGTTTTGACTATCACTTTAACCTATGGTACTCACTTATTTCGCTTCTACTTACAAGGAGGCAAGTAATAAGACTATTGTTGCTAATTTTTTGTGGATTAGCATGAAGTAAATAGAAGAATAAGCTTTTCAACAATAATTAGTTATAGAGATGTAGAGAAAGTCATGTGAATGGAACACATCAGATTTCTTTATCATGTACCTGGCTTAAATTGTTGTACTTGTTTTTCGTTTAAGTTTTGTTATACAAAAAAATATATATTATATGTAATACATTGTATACGATGCTATAATTTCAGCGATGCTCTGTAGCAGCTCATCGAATTCAAATAAATAAATAAGAAATCAACAGCCCCACTGGATGGTCAAGTTAATTATATCAGAACAATTACATCCTGTAAATATCAGACAGGTATAAAATAGTCCACCATAAAAAATCGGATGTGTTCCATTCACATGACTTTACAGTTCTGCTACAAATTATTGTTAAAAAACTTGTGATTCTATTTATTTCATGCTAATCGAGAAAAAATTAGCAGAAATATTCTTAATACTTGCTTCGCTGTAAGTAGAAGCGAAATAAGGGTGTAACATAGGTTAAAGTGATAGTCAAAAGCTGGTTGCATGTGACTGATGTTCCTTTGTTAGTATGGACAGGAGCTGACAAATTCCTGTATGAGAAAAGTATAAGTTTTTCAAAGCTGAAACCAAAAACAAGGAATAGCCCAAAAATGATCAACTCCACGAAAAAAAAATCCCTATAACATAAACTGTGAGTTTTAACGTGATCTGGCCGCGCCGTGGCCGAGTGGTTAGACCACTAGCCTCTCCCCTAAACGGCTGGGGTTCGATCCCAAGCGACCACATGTGAGATTTGTGGTGGACAAAGTGGCGCTGGGGCGGGTTTTCTCCGGGTACTCCAGTTTCCCCCGCCATCTCATTCCACCGGTGCTCCATCATCATTCATGTATCATCCATGTCACCGCCTGCGGTGCCATTAGTAGTTAAAGCGTGCGTTAAACACTACAAAAAAATAAATAACGTGATCTACATTTTTTGTGTGGTAAGTTTTTGTTTATCTCTTACGATTTAACAGTTGTGCAAAATTCAATAAAGGTCATCTACAATATAGCGGTCTTCAGAAGCTATTCCCTGAAAGTTCAAGATATACATCTTATTGGCATATAAATATCTTAAATATAAGAGATTTTAATCAAAATCGTTAGGCCATTATTGAGTAAATCAAAATTTTCGGAAAAAGTTCCATATAAAGGGTAGTTGGGGTGAGGGGATTTTTTTGAAAATCTTCGTGTCGCATCCTTGGAAGTTACCAAACTTATATACCAAGTTTGGATTTGCGTTTTTTGGATTCTGGGAGACCCAAAACATGTATTTCCGGTGAAATCTCGGTATTGATCTTTTGGGTGGAATACAATACATTCTCTATACACTATGTACATAGTACGTGTAGAGAAAATAAAAATTCAAATCTACTTAACTTCTACAGTGCATTTATTAAATTATTGTGACCTTTTACTCAAAGTCGTGTCTTTTCATCGAAGTCTTTGATGCAATCGAATGAACCTATCTTCAAGTCACCTTCTCTTCTTCCCTACCTTAAGTAAAGGAAGTATTGTATTGCTCCCAAAAATTCCATATCGAGATTTCACTGTGCTTAGAAGTTGTCCTCAGAGAGAACTGCTTAGAATTAAGAGACACAATACCATAAGATCCATCTTGGCAAAGGCAGTACGTGAAACTGGTCTAGAAGTTCACCGCCCAGCTGATGGTGGTAGTAATGTCGCATAAACACCATTGCGATATATAGGCCAAAGTCAGAAGCAGAGATGATAGACCCAATCATCCGCTTTGAGCTTAATACAGACCAACCTCAAGAGATTCATCTGCAAAAACAGAAAATATATGAGCCCACCATATCATATTTTAAAGAACAATGCAACCTCAGGAAAATAACAGTAGTAGGCCCATTTTTGTGATCTCGAGAAACAATTACAAATATGTTTGTGAGATGGAGGGCAAAGTATAAAATTAACAGAAGTGTGGAACGAGCTATCACAGAAAACATCATAAAACATTCCGCAGCTATTTTTCGAAGTCATTTTTATAGTTTAAATAGAACCTAAAATGTATTATGATTTATAAATCTCTTAATTTTTATAGTTTTTTCTCTTTTATTGTTGTTGCACATCTGTTATAGCCTTTATTACAATTTGTTCACATAGTTTAATTTTAGATAACAATTATAACGTATGGTAAAATATTTTTTGAAATGCTCACTTATAATATTTTTTGTAAAAATTCCTAAATATTATTTTAATCTGTATCACTGGGCAAACCCATTTATGAGTCGGACTAATAAACAAATACATTTGGAAGCAGCCCACCTCCAAAGAAAGTATTTTCCCGAATGTGTGTGTGTGTGTGTGCGTGTGTCTGTATGTGCGCACGTGGGTATCTGTGTGTGTCTTGAACAGCATGACTCAAAATAACGGTTAAATACCAAAATTGTTATTTGAATTTCTACATCTTCCAAGGATGCGACACGAGGATAGTCAAGAAAATCTCCTGCCCAAACTGCCAATAACGAGGATAAAGTTTCAATATTTTTTAAATGCTTCTGACGATTTTGATAAAGGTATATTCATGATAAATGAAATACACATATTGAATTTGCTCGGATTATCCATTGAAGTCATCTTCACCTGAATGGCATTTGATAATTAAAAAAAAAAACAAGACATACATAAAGCTTTTTCTGCACAAAATATGCAGATACCTATAAAGCACACAATTTATGTGGAATATATGTTTTCTAATTAATCCTTATTACTATATATATATATATATATATATATATATATATATATATATACAGGCCGTTTCAAAACGACACCAAACGAACATAGCAGTCGATTGGCTTACACTTTGACTTGTCCGAAACTTGATTTCGCAACTTTCAAACTCTACTATTTAAAGTTTTATGTGTGTTTAAACATCGCACACATTTGGGATTATGTAGCAAAGGAACAACGGTTGTCATACGCCACACCCACATGCTAGTTTTCCATTACTAAGGTGACCTGTCCCGCGCCGGCGTGTCTATCAAACCACCTCTACACCACGAGACTGGGATCTTCGCTACCAATCGGCATCTCTCTTGGAGTGGGCCAGGCACGTGCCATCCGGTTATGTACAACTGCCTAATCCATGGTTATTTTATAGCTGAAAATTATATCCATGCATCACGTACGGTTTGACCATCAAGGTCCACATGTTCGTTCGGTGTCGTTTTAAAACATCCTGTATATCAATACTTACAGTTTTATCAAATGGGAAGACGATGAAATAGGTATAGAAATACGTTTTTGTAATAATGTTTTGTTAAGAATGGGCAGAGAAAGCCATGTGAATGTAACAAATTCGGGATGGAGGATTTGTCTAGCAGCTATATAAGAATTAGAGGTAAAATGAAACCAAGATAGAAGCGCTCCCGTCATTTGAAGACGGTCATAACAGAGAGGCAATTGCAAATTAATGCGGATATACTTGTAACCTTTATTGCATACTTTTGTGGCCAAGAACATAAACTGTGTTACTTTAGAAAGCATTACGGAAATGTTTGTACATACAGCCGTTTATTTTCACGGTAGATACTATAAAGTTTCTCGGTGTTCTTTCTGTACATGTGACACTAACCACAGCGTTGGTTGCGCAAGCGCAGTTTGATTGTACATATATTGCTTTAAGATTGTAGCTAGTGCTAGTATTCTGATATAAAGTTCGCGGTAAAAATATATGGAAATAGAATTATAATATTAGTATATTAAATAATAGAGAAGATGGGAGTGAAAATAAATGTGGATCCTTTACTAGTTTTTTTTTTTTCCAATTAAACTTTTAAATTCCTTATGGAGCTTATTAATAATCAAATTTCATAGAACTGTTCTTCATGAAGGGATAACTACAGACCGACGGTTTTTAAATGTGCTTGAAAGCGACTTCTCCATGTAAAAGAACTCCTGCTGGACAAGATCCCGGCACACAGGCGGTGCTGATATGGTCGTTGCTATTAATAGCTCCAGTAATAAAACAAATATATATGTGACGCATGATAACTCGTATTCGGGAGGCGTGGCTTCGATTCCCGTCTACGTCCAGTCGCACTTTGACTTCGGTTTTTCGTGGTTTCCTCTTGACACTTAGGCTTATTCTCCGAAATTTCTTTTCCATTTATAATGTTTCAGTGTGCTCCTAGGCTCGTAGTGGTGGCAGCGCTGGCAGATGGCGCGGATTCTTACGCAATGTAAATGCTATTCTAGGCGTTGAGGAAAATTTGATGAGACCCGGAGCCTGTGCTATAGCGGCTGCACGGCGGATCCCGGCGCCGGGATGAAGAGCTTTCTGCCATTGAGTTAGGGACTTCCGCGCGTCTCATTTGCCTGTCTGCCTGTGTCTTCCTGTTATTCCCTCACTGGAAATGTTAATGCACAATAGATCTAAATAGGCCATTTTATGTGAGGTGTTCCACGTCTAGCCGTTTCCTTTTGAATGCATTTAGTGCTCGTAAATTTGTACTTAGGAATTTTGTGAGTTGTGTTAGAGTTATATAGGATACGTAAACTGTTGAAATTCAGCAAAAGCTGAATGTAACATGTTTCCTTCATTGTAGTTCTCTGTTTACTTTATTTGGTATTCTGTTTATTCTGGTGACATCAATACCATAACTGCTCCTAAAATATACGCTTGTTAAGGATATACCCCAGTTGGTATTTACTACAGTTGTTAAGTTGAAGGTACAGGAGAACCTCTTGCAGGGCGTCAACCATCGATTTAAATCAAATAATTTTTAGGCCGCTAGGTTATACGCGTGCGTTTATTTATGGGAAAGTAATGTATTGGCAGTTCTAAGTGTTAAAACATAGAATTTATAAGTCCGAACTGGATATGGAATCATAGAAGGATAAAAAAACTGAAATAGAATACTCTTATGATTAGTTGAAAAAGATCATATACATTAAGTATAGTTTGAATACTCATTATTATAAATTTATATTTTAACTTATAAAGTAGTAAACAAAACAAATCTGATATATTCAATTCACATACATGTCTCTACTTCTCTGTAACAAATTATTGTTAGTAAGCTTATTCTTCTATTTCCTTCATGCTAATCAAGAAAAATTAGCAGAAATAGTCTTATTACTTACTCTCTTGTAAGTAGAGGCGAAATATGGGAGTATCATAGGTTAAAGTGAAGTCAAAAGCTGATTACTAGGTGATTGAAGTTCCTTTATTTGTATGGACATGAGTTGACAAATTCCTGTATGAGAAAAGTACAAGTTTTTCCAAGATGAAGCCAAAAACAAGGAATATCTAAAAAACGACCAACTCCTCGAAAAAAATGTATATAACATAAATTGTGTTTTAATGTGCTCTACATTTTTTTTTTGTGGTAAGTTTTTATCCATTTCTTACGGTTTAGCAGTATTGAACAATTCATCCAGAATAAGTAATCTTCAGAGACTATTCCGAGAAAATTCAAGATATACATATTATTTGTCAGGTAAATATCTTTATTATACAATATTTTAATCAAAATTGTTTGAGCCATTTTTGAGAAAACCAAAATTTTCGAAAAAAGTTCCATGTAAACGGTAGTTTGGGGGGGGATTTTCTTGAAACTTTTTGTGTCGCATCTTTGGAAGATACCAAACTTAAATAAGAAGTTTGGTATTTAACAGTCTTTTCGTTTCTGAGCTATGCTGTCCAAAGATACACAGACACAACACACACATATGGAGCTTTTTTCAAAAAATGCCTTCTCTATACACTATGTATATAGTACGTGTAGAGAAAGTAATTGTTTCAAAATTAGTAAAATGGAATAGCAAAATAATTTTCAAAATGTATAAACATAATTTAAGTGTTTAAATAAGTATATATTGTGAACCAGCAATATAACTGTTAGCAGGCTATTCCTTATTTTGCAAATTAAACAATCTAGAGTGATTAAAATATTCCATATTAATGTGGACTACTTTCTAACCACTGATGATAAAGGTGCTTGTAATTGAGTATTCAAACTATACTAAATGTACATGATCTTTTTCAACTAATCATAAAAGTATTCCGGTTCATTTTTACAGTTCTGCTGTGTGAATGTGGGCATGAGGCCGATAGTCAGGTAAGTAGTAGTACTTGTCCTGTTACAGATTATTATTATTATTATTATTATTATTATTATTATTATTATTATTATTATTATTATTATTATTATTATTACTAATACTTTCCCTACACACTATATAAATAGTGTATAGAGAAGTATTGCATTCCACCCAAAAATTCGATAAAAAGGATTTCTATTAAAATATCGTTTATTAAAGATATTTACCTGACAAATAAAATGTATATCTTGAATTTTCTGGGAATAGCCTCTGAAGACTATTTTATTCTGGATGAATTTTACGGAATTTTGCATAACTGCTAAACTGTAAGAGATGGACAAAAACGTACCAAACAAAAAATGTAGAACACGTTAAAACACACAATTTATGTTATATACATTGTTTTCGTGCAATTGATCGTTTTTGAGATATTCCTTGTTATTGGTTTCAACTTTAAAAAACTTATACTTTCCTCATACAGGTATTTGTTAACTCCTGTCCATACGAATAAAGGAACTTCAGTCACATAGCAAACCAGCTTTTGACTATCACTTTTACCTATGGTACTCCCTTATTTCCCTTCTACTTACAAAGAAGCAAGTAATGAGACCGTTTTATTATTATTATTATTATTATTATTATTATTATTATTATTGTTGTTGACTTGCGGAGTGGCGCAGTGAGCTAGAGCGTGGTGCTCTGGTTTGGTTTTAAGCCTCGGAATGCGTCTCACTTCAATATCAACCATGGGGGTGCAAATTCAAGTCTCTGTTACAGGACCGTATCCTTCAGCATATTGAAGAAAGTTAGGAGCTGCGATAGGCAGATAATTCTACTAAGAAAGCCAAATTTCCGGCTGGGAGAGGCTTATTGCTAGTCCCATAACCTCCCAGTATCGTTTGGATGATCGCCCATCTATGCCGTGCCTAAGAGACAGACAATCGGGTTGGTAGCCCCGGTACCCACTTGCTGTTCCACCGAGGACTTTATTATTATTATTACTATTATTATTATTATTATTATTATTATTAATGTATTTGCTATTATAGCTATTAATTGTGTCAAATTTACTTGATTCAAATTACTAACAAGAAACGCACACAACTTAATTTTTAAAAACAAAGTAAACATTTTATGTTCACATTAATTCTAAACAGATAACATCAGATGAAAATAGTATCTGAAACAGCTTAGATGTTTTTAAAAGTATAACGGATATAAATCCAAATGTAACTGTACATCTAAGTCAAGTTTCCTTTTGTTTAATTGAAATTTTAAAGGCAATATAAACATGTCAGATCTGTTAGTTTTACCACTATGAGAATACAACTGAAGCGGATGCGTGTATAATTTTCTGAATGTTAGAATATCTTTGATAATTCTTGGAAATGTTAATCAAGAGAAGCAAACTATGAGGAAATGCAGAGGTTATTAAATATAAATAATAATAATAATAATAATAATAATAATAAAAAATAATAATAATAATAATAATAATAACAATAATATTAGTCGTAATTTGATACGAGCATTAAATCACTCATATTAGGATTTCTTTTCTTTTTACTTTCTCTACACGCATTATATACATAGTGTATAGAGAAGGTATTGCATTCTACTAAGAAATTTGACACCGAGATTTCATCGGAAATACATGTTTTGGGTCCCCCTGAATACAAAAGAAAAAGGATTTTTGGAAAAAGGTCCGTGTGTGTCTGTGGACAGCATTTAGTTTCCTATCTTCCAAGGATATTGACATGAAGATTTTTAAGAAAATCTCCCCCACCTCAAACTACCCTCTACATGGAATTTTGATTTTTTCAAAAATATCTCTAACGATTTTATATTAAATTCTCTTATATATAAGATATTTGCATGCCAAATAAAATGTATATCTTGAATTTTCTGGGAATAACCTCTAAAGACCTTCTTATTCTGGATGATCTTATTGAATTTTGCATAACAGGTAAACCATAAGAGATAGACAAAAATGTACTACACAAAAAAAATGAAACACACAATTTATGTCACATACATTTTTTCATGGAGTTGATAGTTTTTGAGATATTCCTTGTTATTGGTTTCAGCTTTAAAAAACATACTTTTCTCATATGGAATTTGTCAGTCCCTGTCCATACAAACAAAGGAACTTCACATAGCAACCAGCTTTTGACTATCACTTTAAAATATGGTACTTCCTTATTTTGCTTCTGCTTTCATGGAAGCAAGTAATAAGACTATTTCTGCTACTCTTTTCTCGATTAGCATTAAGTAAAAAGAAACAAGTTTTTTAAGAATAATTTGTTGCAGAGATGTGAATGGAAGACGTCAATTTTTTTTAAGAAACAAAGGAATAAGCGCTCGATGTAAAATGAAAACGAATTGAATTGCCGGCAGTACACCCAGCTTAAACAGAGAAGTGTTTCTTCTGTTGTATAGAATGTAGAATACATCTTTGATAAATGTTAAACAAAAGCTACCTACTAAGAAGAGCTGCAACTTGAATCAATGTGTCCTTGAAATATCAAGGTCAGTACTATAATGCAAGCCTTTCAGATACCTAGGCTATTCAGCAAATCCACACCTGCTCGCTTTGAAGAAGACATGCTTCTTTATTGTGACCAAAATGTCTGAAAGAAAAATGAGGCTATCAAGAAATATAATTACGATTAATTTCTTGCCTGATTTGCGCGGAGATCTGTATCCCTTCCTTTTGTAACGGCAACGCAATTTTGTATACAATGCTCCACCTGTTGTCAGAAGATGAGGTAGCCTGGTCAGCAACCATAGGGGAGGCTTTTTGTCGAGAAATCCGGATTCCTGTGTTGTGTAACCACAAAGGTTCCAAGGACATACTAACATCCCAGATGGGGACATTCCTTCAGCATCCCTTTTTCACCTCACTAATGCACCAGCGCGAACCACCCCTCACGATCCTGACCAGACTGGACCTCGTATCGAGTTACGTATGTGTCCGGAGGGTGGCTGCTACAGGGATGCCCAGACTTGACCTTAGCATAGCGGTACCTCGTCAGAGAACAATGCCCAGTACATCTAACAACCGCTGGGATCCACGAGGGAACAAAACGTTCTTCAATTGCTTCACAACTACATAACTGGCAACCTGATTTTGATAGACGTTTGTCCTCCAACCAGAAAATCGATTTAAAGATTTCATCGGAAAAGTCATGCTTTAAGGTCCTCCAACGCCTTAGAACTTATTTCTAGAAATACTAAATTTGGTATATAAGCTGAGCATTTTCAAAAGATGTGGCACAGATATTTCTAAGAATATCCTACACCACTATTATTTGCATTGAACAACTTTTAACATTGGATAGGTAGAGTAAGACTGAAAAATGCAATGTCATAGCCGGGATTTGAACCACGGATCTCACGGTCTCTAGGAAGTTGCTCTAACCACTGAGCTACCATGAAATTATGCCGTCATAGCATCTCAGTCCGACTCTTCCTATCCAACTCCTGTCCTACACACGGCTTGTGTGAAAAAAACAATTAAATCAATACTAATTGACCATAATATTTGTTATACTATGAATCTTGGGACTTAAAGTACTTGTAGCATTGTAAGTCGCCATTGGGGTTGTCATCTCACCTGGTGGTGTGCCGGGAAACATGTGAGTCAGTGGAGAAATTCAATGCTATGACGGCAAGTTGCCATGGTAGCTCAGTGGTAGAGCAACAGGCTACAGACTGGAGAACTGTGGTCCGAATCCCAGCTATGGCATTGCATTTTTCAGTCTGATTCTACCTACCGAACTCCTGTCCTACTCACGGCTTGTGTGAAAAGACAATTAAATCAACTTTTAACATTTTTAATTTTCTCTAAAATGAATCCAATGACTTTGATTAAAATAAATGTTAACATGCCTGCATTATGTTTTATATATAAACATAGCGTGGTACAGACATAACAAATAAAAATATACCACTATTGTAAGCATCAACATGACCTAAATTAAGCATATAGCTTAAAATTTCCCGTAGGATGTCAGATGAAACATACTGACAGTCAGAACGGCAACGTTGTTGGCGAAGAGAAGAGGAGAAGAGTGACTGCCTCCGTGGTCCAGTGGTCAGTGAACTGACTTTTCACCCGGAGGTCCCAGGTTCGATTCCCCCACAGAGTCTGAAAGTATAGATGTGAGAATGAATGTATGCGTTTAATGTAATAAAACGATTTAAACACAACGTAAGGAACATACGAGTTGCCAACGAGTTGTTTCAAAGCAACACCCCAAAATGAGCTTAGATGTTAAATGGGGCTATATAGATGAAACAATAAAAAAAAAGTCAAAAACTCTTAAGTGGCGCCTAGATTTTTAGGTTTTAAGTACTTCCTTTCTTCTCTACTTCCATTCATTCTTTCTGTCTGGTTTCTTTGTTTCTTTCCATTTCTTTCATTTTATAAATTTTAATTCTATCATATAGCGACCCTCTTCTGAAATATTTGGCTGTTGCTAAAGCGTACTATATAATTCTTATGCCCATAATGAAATGTTTCTCTATTAACAAGAGAATTCTCTTTTGAGGAAACTTTTAGGAGAGTCAGCAATGAAAATGATGTGAATGCAGCAGCTTAGATTTTTAATTTCTCTAATTAATATAAAGAGTACATAAATAGCGAAGATACTGCATTCCATTCAACATTTTCAATACCGAGGTTGCATTAGAAATACACGTTTTAGAGTCTTCTGTATCCAAAAAGAGCATTTTTAGAGAAAGGTCAGTGTGTGTGAACAAAGAAAAAACCAAAGCTGATATTTAAGTTCAGCATCTTACAAGAATGGACATGGAGATTTTCAAGAAAAAGGCTTTGTTGCAACTCCTAGGTTCAAATCACGTGCTGTTTCCCGGAGAAAACCCACCCCTGAGCCGCTCTATCCACCTCAAATTTCACATGCGGTGCTTGGGATCGAACCCGGGCCGTCTAGGTGAGAGGTGAATGGTCTAATCACTCGGCCACGGCGCGGACTATACGACTGGATATGAAGAACATAATATTGCATTAATATAAATTTGGGCCTATCTATGCAGACAAAACAATTTTACTAACATTCATGTTAAATAAGTAAAAAAAGTGTAAATAAAACTATTAATATCTAAGACTAGAACACAAAAACCAAACATAATTAATATCGAGTGTATAAATTCTTAACTCGTTCAACTGCCCTCAATTTTCAATACATAGACAAAATTAAATTCCTTCAGTAATGTGGACGAGAAGCTACAAAATCCCAGGCTTCTTGAATTTGTGCCCAGAAGCCATTTTTTGTCCTTCACGCATCTATAGGTAAATTGGAGCGCAGTTCCCTTTTTGCCTTAGCCCACACATTCTCAACAGGGTTCAAATCTAGTGAACAGGAAGGCCAGTCTACCACTCTGATGTCCTGTCTCTATGAAAACCAATTTGAAACCTTTCGAGATGTATGGATAGCATGAATATCCTGTACAGATTCAACAATTCCATCAGGATATCTCATCCTTACTGAATGAATCAAAATATAGCGGGTGTTATCCTGTACTGCACACCGTTCAGTGTATCGTTAATCCGCCACAGCATACCTAGACCGTCCCTTGATATCCAGCCCCAACACTATACACATACGCGAGCATGATGGAATTATGAAGCCACGTATTTTCCATCGTTCTCGAAACTCCTTCTCTCGTCAGGCAACCACCTTTTCCTTACGCGTGGAAGAAAATGACACCTCGTCTGATAGTATCACGTTATTCCAGTTTCAGTTGGCATTTTCCTGTTGAATCTGCTTGGAAAAAAAGAGGGGAAGAAAAAAAAGAAAAGGAAACCTACCTCCCAAAAAATTGGATTCCTAAAAATGTTTTAAAACGCGATGTTCTAGGTATTAATTTTACTATTTTTAGTACTATATAGATTCCATTTTTTTCACTGACAGATGCTGTTCTTGCTTGATGCGCATCACGTGGTTTCATCTGCAGCATATTGCTGTTTAGGAGAATACATCCTTAAATACTTAACATAATAACTACCTATCATATTATTAACTATACGAATAACGTGTAAGAAGTATGCATTGATGTGTTGATTCAACATCATTAAGAGAGGGGGAGGGGAGCAGTTTGCTAGCAACATGCAAGAAGCGAATCTCACCAGAGGAGTAACCTACGTTTTGCCACACGTATGGAAAGTGGCAGGTTTAGTAATGCCGTACAATACAAATTGTATCACGTTTTGTGTGAAGTATTTTTAGTTAATATTGATCATTTGTTGTTGAAGTAGCATAAGTTATGTGTTTGCTTATGATTATTGATCATGTGGATTAGTAATATTAAGATTTGAAAATTGTGACAATTTGTTACTAGCACTACACAACTGTATCGCGCTGTGCCGTGTAGGACATATGAATTGGCGTTCAAGACACGACTCACTTTTTTTTGCACGGATGTATCTTTATATAGTTGACGAAACTGAATGAATTGACTGCACATTTAGCTTCCCCAGCTATAAATTATTATTACTTTCTCTACACGTACTATGTACATACTGAATAAATAAGATATTGCATTCCATCCAAAAATTCGATTTCACCGGAAATATATGATTTGGATCCCCTGAATCCAAAAACGGCATTTTTAGAAAAAAAGGTCCGTGTGTGTCTTGTTCCTTTGGACAACATAGCTCAAAAACGAATAGACAGTTGAATACCAAACTTGGTATTTAAGTTTGGTATCTTCTAAGGATGCGACATGAAGATTTTCAAGAAATCCCCCAACCCCCAACTACCTTATGCCTGGAACTTTTTTCAAAAAAATTAGTTTCCTCAAAATGGCTCTAACCATTTTGATTAAAATATTGTATATTAAAGATATTTACATGACAAATAAAATTTATATATTGCAATTTTTGAGAACACCCTCTGAACACTACTTTATTCTAGATGCATTTTACGGAATTTTGCATAACTGTTAAACCGTAAGAGATAGACAAAAACTTACCGCACAAAAATGTAGAGCACATTAAAACACACCATTTATGTTATATACATTTTTTTCGTGGAGTTGATTGTTTTTGAGATATTCTTTATTATTGTTTCAACTTTAAAAAGCTATACTTTTCTCATATAGGAATTTGTCAACCCATGTCCATAAAAATAAAAGAACTTTAGTCACATAGCAACTAGCTTTTGACTATCACTATAACCTATGGTACTCCCTTATTTCGCTTCTACTTATAAGGAAGCAAGAAATAAGACTATTTCTGCTAATTTTTTCTCAATTAGCATGAAGTAAATAGAAGCATAAGCTTTCTAACAATAATTTGTTGCAGAGATGTAGAGAAGGTCATGTGAATGGAATACATCAGATATTTTTTAATAACGTACGTCCACTAATAGTGAGTGTGTTTTTCGGTGGTGTAAGAATTTGCATAATTTTCAGGAAGTTCAGCCTGTTATAGTTAAAGTTGAAATTCATTAATATAACCAATGAAATCTATGCTAGTGATGCTGTAAAGTGGGCTAATACGAGTTCAACCCTCAGCTGTGGAGACGGGATCCTACCAAAAGTCATCAACAGCGGAAATTGTTCCTTTTTTTCTTTCCTAGGAGACTGGGATGATGAGGGTTTCAACCTTTTTCCCAGTTTGCTTGGAATTTAACGAGTGAATGTTTATAATTTTGTAAACAAAGTGTCCCTTTTCCAACAGCTCCCTTTGGTCGCTACGTCTGCACTCATTACGTTGTCTGGTGGGCGGCGGGAGGGTCAAGTGCACCCTGACGCCTGTGGAAGGATAAACACGACAACACTTTTGTGCAACAACGGCCTTTCTCGCAAACATCATTCCCATACTTGAGAGGTGCAGTATCTTAGCTAAGTTCTGTACATGCTTTAGCATTTTAATGACCTGCAATTGACAGAGTATACATCTCAAGACATGTAGAGCATTGAAATGATTAATTTCTACAAATTTATAACAATTATGTGAGTATCAGTATTAAAGCAGATTATTAATTTCCGCAATATTACTATTGCGGCTTTGTCCTGGTTGAATTGTCACTTCTCCCTTAGCTGCTCCAGTTCAACTTTCAACTGACTTCTCTTAATCCACGCAGGCACTTCACTAATATGAACTAGTTCAGTTTTCCCTGAAAATTCACGTTCTTCGCGATGTAGCGGCGTAACGGAATGCGTTGACGTAGCTTTCTCCTCGGTCCACTTTTCTCTTAGAGAAATTGAACACCAATCTCTCGCGTAAGCAGCACTCACCAGTAGAACTCACGAGAACACATCCTTATATAGCCAATGAAATTTTTCACAGAACACTCTAGAATGTCCTGTTGCGTGTAGAAGGGAAACTCCTAGAAGATTCTGGTTACGATAACGCTTCTGGAGTTTGCGCTACCGCGTCTATCTATATTTACACCTCCGATTGACCGGCACCCACCTCTTTGCTACTCAATCATAGTGTGTAGCATTTCAAAAAAGTCATTCTCAAAACCTGCGTTCCCAGTGAATCTCGATATTCAATTTTTGGATCGAATATAATACTGCCCCTGCATACTGAAGATAAACAGTACCAGAGAAAGAGGTGGAGTTTCGCAGGATTTGCAGATGTGATATATCTCATAATATATAATGCTGAAAAAAGTGGAAATAAATAAATTCGAATTACACTATCTTTCTGCATACTCCATAAATTAAAACAGCTACCATATAAGAGTCTTGATTAGAAGCACACATTTAAGCGTTTTGGAAAACTTGAAGATGCAACAACATAATCAGCTTCTTTGTAAAAATAAGAAAGGTATATAAATGTTTATTATGATTTAGGGCACAACATTTTCCTTTCTCATTTCTCAACTAACGGAAGAACAAAGGAAGAAAAAGTATTCCAGTGGGAACGGATATCTACAACTAATTTTGATTAATTTTAACTGCACTCTAAATGAGAATTTGCACAAAATACTTCTAAATTAAATGTTTACGCTAGGAAGTACTCTAATTTGAATTTTCTTTATTGTAACATAATACTCTTTTAAAAAAATTCCGATGTGATCCACTCACATGACTTTCTCTATTCTGTTAATAATTTATTCTTATAAAAGTCTCTTCCTTTATCGGCAACATGTTAATCGAGATAAGCATTAGCAGAAATGGTATTATTATTTGTTTCCTTATAAGTAGAAGGAAAATAAGGGAATACATTAGACTAAAGCGATAATCAAATATTTTAAAAGTCGGTTATATGTGAGCAATTGAAGTTCGTATCGCTTTGCATTTCCAGTAAAAACAAAAGAAACCCGTCTGAGAAGATACACAGCTTAAAATTGAAACTAATAAAGAATATCTCGGAAACGGTCAACCCTACAACAAAAATGTTTGTGACATAAATTGTTTATTTTAACCTGATTTACATTTCTTGTTTAGAGCGCTTTAGTCTATCTCTTATGGCTTACCAATTATGAAAATATCCACAAAATTTATCCTGAATGATGATATACATTTATAGTTAAATAGATTTAATATACGGTGTCTTAATAGAAATCGTTTGAGCCATTTTTGAGAAAATAAAAATTTTCAAAAAAATCTATGTAAAGGGTAGTTTAGGGTGGGTTATTTTCTTGAAAATCTTCATGGCACTCCTTGAAAGATACCAAACTTGTTAACTAAACACCAAGTTTGGCATTTAACGGCTTTAAGTTTTTTCCTTATGCTGTCGACGGACACACACACACACACACACACACACACACACAAACAAGCGCGGACCTTTTTATAAAAATTTGATGTGTTACTTCTCTACATCTCTACAACAAATTATTGTTAAAAGCTTATGCTTCTATTTACTTCATGCTAATCGAGAAAAATTAGCCGAAATGGTCTTATTACTTGCCTCCATGCAAGTAGAAGTGAAATAAGGGAGAACCATAGGTTAAAGTGATAGTCAAAAGCTGGTTGCCATGAGATTGAAGTTCTTTTGTTTGTATGGACAGGAGGTGACAAATTCCTGTATCAGAGAAGTATACATTTTTAAAGCTGAAATCAATAACAAGGAATGTCTCAAAAACGATCAACTCCACGAAAAAAATGTATATAATCGAAATTGTGTGTTTCATCGTGATCTACAGCTTTAGTGTAGTACGTTTTTGTCTATCTCTTAGATTTACCAGCAAAATTCAATAAAAATAATCCAGAATAAAGAGGTCTAGAGAGGCTATTCCTAGAAAACTTAAGATATACATTTCATTTGTCATGTAAATATCTTAAATATAAGAAATTTTAATCAAAATCGTTGGGTCATTTTTGAGAAAATCAAAATGTTCAACATTTTTCTCATTTAAAGGATAGTTAGGGTGGGAAATGTTCTTGAAAATCTGCGTGTCGCATCCTTGGAAGATACTAAACTTAAATACCAAGTTTACTATTTAGCGGTCTTTTCGTTTTTGAACTATGATGTCACAAACACACACATACATACACACATACAGGCGCGCGCAGGCCTTTTTCCAGAATTTTCTTTTTATTCGGGGAGACTCAAAACATGTATTTTCTGATGTTTCACTTACTGACTTTCTTAAACTGTTCTGCTAACACACTTCTTACAACTGATTCTTCTTCTCTCTACACCATGCTAATCCGGATAAATATTAGCAGATTAGTTGTTTATTAGGAGAAGGGAACTGAAGGAGTGCGCTATGCTAAGGCGATAGTCAAGACTTTTATACGCTATCGTTATGCGATTGTCATTGCAATAGCCTTCTTTGCTTGGTCAGGAGTGGAACGGATATTTCCTGTCTGAGAAACGTATTTTAAAATTGAAACCGATAACAAGGAATAGGTTGGAAACGGTCAATTCTACAAAAAAATGCAAATGACATAAATTGTGCGTTTTAAAGAGATCTACATTTTTGTATAGCAAGTTTCGGCTTAACCGTTATGCAAAATTCTGAAAAAAATCAACCAGAATAAAGTTCTCTTCAGAGGCTATTCCCAGAAAGTTCAAAACGCACATTTTGTTTCTATTGTGAATGACTTTAATATACAGTATATTAATCATAATTTTAGAGAAAAACACAATTTAAAATAGCATTTTCATGTAAAGGGTAGTTGGGGTGGGAGGATTTTCTTGAGAATTTTCGTATCGCATTCTTGGAAGCTAATAAACTTAAATACCAAATTTGGTATTTAACGGTATTTTAGTTTTTGAGCTATGCTGTCCACAGACCCATACACACACGGACCTTTTCAAGAAAAACTTTTTTTTTATTCGGGGGATCCCAAAACATATTTTTCCGGTGAAATCTCGGTATCGAATTTTTGGGTGCAATGCAACATCTACCTTCTCTTTCCATTATGTACACAGTACGTGTAGAGAAAGTAAAAATGTGTACCATTGCCTTGTCTAAAGATCGAAGCAAGAATTATATTTAACATAGTGTCCTTAAAATCAGTGTTTATCAATCTGTATTCATACAAAACCCGAATAAATTAATGCTACTACATTAACAGAGTATTTATCTGAGTGCAATAACTGAGTAAGTAAAAAGTTGTTCCTTACTCTGTATATTTATTACCTGTAGTAATAGTGGAGCAACTATTGCACAAAACCGAAAAATGTCAATACTGAGATTTAATTGGAAATACACGTTTTGAGGTTTCATGAATCCAGAAGGTCTCTTCTGAATAGACACCTCAAAAGCTAAAGATGGTAAAATATCAAACTTGGTACTTAAGTTAAACAACTTCCAAGCCAAAGATCTTCAAAAATATATATCCATGGAAAATTAAGTTGTTTTAAGTGTATGTTACTGTGATTAATTCAATACATTTTTATTAATTAATAATCTCCGTTTACCTAAACGTTCATAGCGAATATTAACATTGAATGTTTTAATAGTTTAAATACAACTTTGGTGTTGTAATTCAAAACTGAGAAACTTTATTCGCAACATTGTTCGTTATCTTTTATTTTCCACAAAGCTGTTATGATTCAGACACCTTATGTATAAGACATATCTATATATAAAAGAGAAAGTCGTGTTAGTTACACTATTTATAACTCAAGAACGGCTGAACCGATTTGGCTGAAAATCGTTGGGGAGGTAGAGACGGACATAGGATACTTTTTTTTTTTTTTTTTGGCCGCTCTGCGGCCGAGATGTTACACCACTCGCCTCTCACCTTGACGGCCTGGGTTCGATCCCAAGCGACCGCATGTGAAATTTGTGGTGGACAAAACGGCGCTGAGGCAGGTTTTCTCCGGGTACTTCGGTTTCCCCCGCCATCTCATTCCACCGGTGCTCCATCATTATTCATTATTCATGCATCATCAGTGTCACCGCCTGTGGTGCCACAAGTAGTTAAATTGGGCGTTAAACACTCCCGTTTCCGTGGGACGTGACATAAAACGTGGTATAACAAAACGCACAGACAGAAAAACGCATTGTTGTCTATGGTGTTTTTTTCAGTTTCTATTAGCTTACTGTGCCGATATTATCATTAACAAAAATGAAATGGCCTGTTATTTATGGACGCTCTTTAACTGCTTTGGTTCTCAGCGTCCCATTCTATATTGGGCGTGAAATATCGCTTAATTTTGCTCAGAGGCCTCTCTTATCAGGCTTGAGGTTCTTTTACGTGCCGTAAATCTACGACACGGGACCCACAGCTTTACTTCTCTTCCGAAGGAAGCCATGCTAAGGACTTTTACGCCCGAAAAAATCCATCGTCCTCCACCGGGTTTGAACCCGCGACCTTGGGTATATGAAGTTAGCATGGTAACCATTACACCACGGGTGGCGACATCATTAACAATGCCGCGATCAAGACAATGGAATATTTCCTGACAAAGCCGTAATGCAATTAGGATTCGAAACATTGCGAATGAAATTGCACGTGAAGAGCAATTATGCAATTAAATTTTAAAACTCCTTGGATGTGCCTGGCTTACCACCGCACAATTTACGACTAAAGATTGGCTCCGTAGAAATCATGCTTCGAAACATAAACCAACCAAAACTGTGCATCGGAAGGCGTTTTGTGGTAAGTAAATTGATGAACAATGTGATTTACGCAACGATACTCAAAGGAAAAATTGAAGGAAGTTCTCATTCCGAGGATCCTGATAATACCAACCGATTTGCCGTTTGAGTTTAAACGACTTCGATTTCCGATCCGTCTTGCATTCGCCAATGACATTAACAATTCACAAGGCCAATCCTTGAAAATTTGTGGTCTGAATCTAGAAAATCAATGTTTTTCCCATGATCAATTATATGTGAAATGTTTTCGGGTCGGAAGACCATCTGCGTTATTTGTTCTTGCGCCTGATAATAAAACAAGAAATGTCGTCTATCACAAGATGCTTCACTGAAGAGTGCAACCCATGCACCAAAATACACGGCCAATAAATAAGCATTAAAATACTTAATTTTTTCTATTTATATTTATTATCCTAATAAAAAATTGAACTGAATAAAATCCAAAATCTGCTCATTTATTTCTTCAAAGGCGGAAGAAAGTTCGCCAGGTCAGCTAGTATATATTATTATTATTATTATTATTATTATTATTATTAACAAACAAATGAATATCTTGATTTTTATGAAAATAGCCTGTGGGAACCTCTTCATACTGTATGACTTTTGAATTGATAAACCATAATAATAAGAAAGGGGCAAAAACTTACTGCTCAAATACTGCTATTTTTACTTCCTCCACACGTACTATGTACATAGTGTTTAGAGAAGGTATTGCACTCCACCGAAAAATTCGATAGCGAGATTTCAGCTGAAATATATGTTTTAGGCTCCCCTGTATCCAAAAGAACATTTTCAGAAAAAAGGTCCGTGTGTGTGTCCATGTGTCAGTGTGTCCATGAGTCTGTGAACACGATAACTCAAAAAACGAAATGTGGGTAAAATACCAAACTTGGTATTTAAATTCAGTGTCTTCCAGGGATGCGACACAAAGATTTTCAGAAATATCTCCCACTCCATGGAATTTTTTTCGAAAATTTTGATTTTTTCAAAAATTACACTAAAGATTTTGATTCAAATATCGTATATTAAAGATATTTACCTGACAAATAAAATGTATATCTTGAATTTTCTGGTGATAGCATCTGAAGACCTCTTTATTCTTGATGAGTTTTACGGAATTTTACATAAATGCTAAACCGTAACAGATGGACAAACACTTACCAAAAAAAATTTTAGAGCACGTTAAAACACACTATTTATGTTATATAGAGTTTTTATTCGTGGAGTTGATCGTTTTTTAAGATATTCGTTGTTTCTGGCTTCAGCTTTAAAAAAACTTGTAGCTTTCTCATGCAGGAATGTGTCAACTCCTGTCCATACAAACAAATATACTTCAATCACATAGCAACCAGCGATTGACTATCACTTTAACCTATGGCACTTCCTTAGTTCAGCACTACTTGTAAGGAAGCAGGTAATAGACAGGCTTGAACTTCGAGCTGTACACATGGCAAAGAAGAAACTCCGCAGAGTCGCAGCTGCTAAGGCAGCAACCGTCGCCTCTTCCCCGGCAGCCGCCGAGGAGGCAGCATCTCCGAAGCCATTGGTCGCGGCAAGCCCTGTTTCGCCGCCGACCGCCACCGCAATCTCGCCGCAACTTCAGCCGCAGTTGCCGCCCTCACCGCTGCCACCGACGTCTCCACCCAGCTCCACGACGCCGCCACCCCGGTTCAGTGCTGTGGTACGGGGGGTCCCTAGGGACCTTTCCACCCGGCATCTGCTCACCGCCGTGCAGTCGCGGTGGTCTTCTTGCTTGAGGGCCACCCGCATATACTGCGACCGGGGGCCAACGCCGCTCGTTCGTCTGGAGTTATAGGACCAGGCTGACCTGGAAGCTGCCTTTGCATCAGGGTTGCCCTTATTAGGGCGACTTCTGGTCGTCGAGGCTAGCCGACAGGAACGCCATCGGCCCTGCCGACGCTGCTGTGCTTACGGTCACACAGCTGAAGTCTGCTCTTCGCCACCGAGATGCCACTACTGTGGTACCAACACCACCACCGCCGAGTGCACTGGGCACGATCTCCGCCGTCGCCGCCGGTTCTGTGCCACCTGTCGTGGCACAGGACACTTCACCGGGCAAGCCCAGTGCCCTCTCTACCCCAGGAGCAGACCACTACCACCACCCGCCCGGACAACACCACCGCCGACCATTATCGACACCACACCACCTGCACCCTCGATAGACGCAGCGACACGGGACGCCATTCAGGATCTCCACGCGGAGATCTTGAACGTCGGCGCCCGTTTAGCTGCCCTTGAAGAGCTGTGCAGTGTCATCACTGAAAATGTACAGGACCTTCAAGCTGCAACCACCGCCGCCATCGCCACACTACAGTCCACCACCGCTGAGCTGTCCAGCCGGATAGCCAGTGTTCAGCCGCAGCCTCAGCAGGACCTCCAGCCGCAGCAGCTCCACTCCGCCGAACGGCCCCACTCCAGGGGCCAATCACACATCGGGGCTGTTACAAGACCCGGACCTGAGTCTTGGATTCTTCGTTCACGGCAGCAACGACTGGAGAAGAATCAACACTAGCTCCAACTCAATCCTTCACCCTCTAATTCCTCTACTCCTCTCCCTGAATATTCCGCGGTGACAGTCTGGGCCTCGGTCAAGTCTATCTCCCGGTCCTCATTTCACCCCTCTGACTGCACCCTGCAGTCAGTTAAATTATCACCTTGAATCCGCGGGTGCAATCATGCGGTACCGCCTCTCCTTACTTCCTTCTAATACCGGTGGAGGGGTATTTTAGTCGGTATGCCCACATGGGAGACCTCGACACTCCGGGCTTGCCCGGGTCAGTCCTTAAGGTGGATTTTTCCTCTCCACTCGAAACTTATAAAAAAAAAAAAAAAATAGACTATCTCTGCTAATTTTTTCTCGATTAGCTTAAAGCAAAAAGAAGCATACGCTTTTTAACAATAATTTGTTGCAGAGATGTAGAGAATGTCCTGTGAATGGAACACATCAAATATTTCTCAAACGGAAAGTTGTTTATTGTTTTTGTGGTCTTGGTCATAAAAAAAGAACAAAATTTCAAAACCGTCACATAATATCAGCCCTTAAAATATTTGACTATCACATAAACCTACCGTATTTTGCTATTCCCTTTCTACAAAAAATATGTTATACAAGCCAGTTGCTAATGTTTATCTCTATAATACAAAGTAAGTGGAAAATTAAGCCTTTGTAAGAATAGTATGGTAAAGAACTTTAGAGAATTGGTTTAATCATTTTTCACACAAACAGTGTATAGGACAGGAGAGATATGACGGTTGCTCTTCCACTGAGCTACCATGGCAACATGCCAGCATAGTATTGAATTTCTCAACTGCCTTTCCCGGTAAACCACAAGGTGATTTCAAATTACTTTGAAATAACAGCCCGATGGCGACTTACAATATTGTATTTTAACTCTCACGATCCACAGATTAGAGAACTATTATGGTCAATTGTGATCATTTTAATTGTTTTTTCACACAAGCCGTGTGTAGGACAGGAGTTGGGTAGGTAGAGTCAGATTGAAAAATTGCTATGCTATCATGTTGACATGGTAGCTCAGTGGAAGAATAACCAGCTAGAGACCGGGAGATCCGTGGTTCAAATTCAGGCTATGGTATTGAATTTTTCAGTCTGACTCCACCTATCCACCTATTAGAGAAAATAACCTGATTGTATAAAACATTAAATTGTGGAAATGTAAATGGCGTGTTACTTATGGACGCTCTTTAGCTGCTGTAGTTCTCAGCGTCCCATTCTATATTAGGCATGAAAGACCGCTTAATTTTGCTCAGAGGCCTCTCTATCCTGCTTGAGGTTCTTTTACATGCCGTAAATCTACGACACGGGACTAACAGCTTTATTTTCCTTCCGAAGGAAGCCATGCTAATGATTTTTACGCTTGAAAAAATCCATCGTCCTCCGCCCTTGGGTATATGAACCATGATAACCATTACACCACGGAGGGCGACAATGGGTCTAGAGAGTTTGATTAAAATGCTATGTATTGAAGATATTTACAGATGTTTACAGAAAAATAAAATGTGAAGTTCATTTTTCTCGGAATAGCGTCTGAAGCCCTCTTCATTGTGGAGGACTTTACATAAACTGTAAACCTTAAGAGATAGACGAAATCTTAAATAAACAAACAAATGTATGCGTCATTAAAACACACATAAACTGTATAAACCTATATATAAACCTATATATAAACAGTATATTTACATAAACCTATATATATAAACCTATATATAAACCTATATATAAACAGTATATTTACATAAACTGTAAACCTTAAGAGATAGACGAAATCTTAAATAAACAAACAAATGTATATGTCATTAAAACACTCATAAACTGTATAAACCTATATATAAACCTATATATAAACAGTATATTTACATAAACCTATATATAAACCTATATATAAACAGTATATTTACATAAACTGTAAACCTTAAGAGATAGACGAAATCTTAAATAAACAAACAAATGTATATGTCATTAAAACACACATAAACTGTATAAACCTATATATAAACAGTATATTTACATAAACCTATATATATATATATATCTATATATAAACAGTATATTTACATAAACTGTAAACCTTAAGAGATAGACGAAATCTTAAATAAACAAACAAATGTATACGTCATTAAAACACACCAACTATATCATATACATATTTGTGGAGTTAACCATTATCGAGTTATTCCTTGTTATTAGTTTTAAAATCTCCACTAGTTAGACCTTTCTCAAATGAATAAAAAATCTGATGTGTTCCATTCACATGACTTTCTCTACATCTTGTAACAAAGTATTGTTAAAAAGCTAATGTTTCTATTTACTTCATTCTAATCGAGAAAAAATTAGCAGAAAGAGTGTTATTACTTGCTTCCTTGCAAGTAGAAGCGAAATAAGGAATACAATAGGTTAAAGTGATAGTCAGAAGCTGGTTGCTATGTGATTGAAGTTCCTTTGTTTGTATGGAAACGAGTTGACAAATTCCTGTATGATAAAAGTATAGGATTTTTAAGCTGAAACCAATAACAAGGAATTTTTCAAAGACGATCAACTCCACGAAAAAGTTATATAACATTCATTGTGCGTTTTAATGTGCTGTACGTTTTTTGTGTATCTCATACGGTTTACCAGTTATGCAAAATTCCGTAAAATTCATCCAAAATAAAGTACTCTTCAGAGGATATTTCCAGAAAATTCCAGACATACATATTATTTGTCAGGTAAATATCTTTAATATACCATATTTTAATCAAAATCGTTAAAGCCATTTTTGAAAAAATCAAAGTTTTCGAAAAAGTTCCATGTAAAGAGTAGTTGGGGTGGGGATTTTCTTGAAAATCTTCGTGTCGCATTCTTGGAAAAAACCGAACTTAAATGCCAAGTTTGGTATTCAACGCTCTTTTAGTTTTTGAGCTATGCTGCCCAGAGACACACACAAATACACACATATACACACAGACAGATAGACAGACACATACCGACATTTTTCTAAAAAAATCTGACGTGTTACACTCACATGACCTTCTCTAGCTGTTTTACAAAACTTCTTACATAAGATTATTCTTCTTTCCGCATCTTGCTAGTTGAGGTACTCATTAGCACAATGCTCTTATTACTTAGTTCCTTATAAATAGAAAAAAGTAAGGGAATACACTAGGCTAAAGCCATAGTCAAATGTTTTAAAAACTGTCGTTATGCGATTGTCATTACAAATCCCTTCTTTTCTTGGCCAGGAGTAGAACAAAAAAAACCCGCACACTCCCGTCTGAGAAAAGTATAAGTACTTCACAACTGAAACTAATAACAATGAATACCTCGAAAACTGTAAGCTCCACGAGAATAATGTATAGACATAACTTGTGTATTTTAACAAGGCCTAAATTGTTTGTATAGTAAGTTTTTGTCTATCTCTTACGGTTTACTAGTTATGCCAAATTAAGCAAAATTCATCCAGAATAAACAGGTCTTTAGAAGCAGTTCCAGAAAATTCAAGACATACATATTATTTGTCAGGTAAAAATATTTAATATACGACATTTTAATCAAAATCGTTAGAGCCATTTATGAGAAAATAAAAATTTTCGCAAAAAAATTCCATCTAAAGGGCAGTTGGAGTAGGGGGATTTTCTTGAAAATCTTCGTGTACCATTCTTGGAAAAAACAAAACTTAAATACCAAGTTTGGTATTCAACGGTCTTTTAGTTTTTGAGCTATGCTGCCCAGAGACACACACACGGACATTTATCTAAAAAAATCTTTTTTGGGATTCAGGGGGTCTCAAAACATACATTTCCCGTAAAATCTTGGTATCGAATTTTTGGGTGCTTTACAATACTTACATAGTAAGTGTAGAGAAAGTAAAAATGTTATATATTAAGTTAGCATGGTAACCATTACTCCACGGAGGCGACTTCAATTTGGAGAAAAGGTTGTTAGCAAAATATATTTCGAAAAGAAACTGTATGGATGGGGGAACGTGTGATTGTATTTTGACGTGTCGAGGTGTAAGTTTGCCATCAGTCCCCGTCAGCGTGGAGTCCAGGGTCAATGTGGTGGTCTGGAGTCGAAGCTAAGTTAGGTCAGCTAGTGTCTGTCCGTATGATGCATTCTCTCAATTCATCATTGTCAGGATGTGTTCAGTCCTTTGTAGGGAATGTGCAGAGACAAGAGACAGTCAAAACAAATTGTTGAAATTTGACGGCTACATATCGCGAAGAAATATTGTGCAGTCACTCCAGAAGTCACACTGCTCTTCAAAGAGACACCTCTTTCCATTTACCTTCAGACCAACAAACTATGTGCTCACTTAATAATGAGAGAATAGCCTTTATGACTTCTGGGCCGGGTTTCAAATCTCGTCTGGTGGGTGTCGGCTGAATCCAACTTTTCCCGGGATTCTGCATTTTCTGAGAAGACAAAGGCCGAGCGAGTTGTTTCTTCACATTGGATCAAAAACATTATTGTTAATAAGCCTGAAAAATTAGCAGAAATAGTCTTTTTACTTGTTTCCTTGTAAGTAGAAGCGAAACAAGTCCGTTCCATAGGCTAAAGTGATAGTCAAAAGCTGGTTGCTATGTGACTGATATTCCTTTGTTTGTATGGACAGGAGTTGACACATTCCTGTATGAGAAAAGTATACGTTTTTTAAAGCTGAAACCAAACAAGGAATATTAAAAAACGATCAACACCACGAAAAAATGAATATAACATAAATTGTGTGTTTTAACGTGCTCTACATTTGTTGTATGGTAAGTTTTTGTCCATCTCTTACAGTTTAGCATTTATGCAAAATTCTGTAAAATTCACCACAATAAAGTAGTCTTCAGAGGCTATATCCAGAAAATTAAAAAAGTACATTTTATTTGTGAGGTAAATATCTTTAGTATACGATACCTTAATCAAAATCGTTAGAGCCATTTTTGAGAAGTAGTTGGAAGCGGAGGATTTTCTTCAAAATCTTCGTGTTGCATCTTTGGAAGATACCAAACTTAAATACCAAGTTTTGTATTTAACGGTCTTTTCGTTTTTGAGCTATGCTGTCCGCAGTATCACCACAGTCTGACAGACAGACAGACGGGCAGATATACACGTACACACAGATCTTTTTCTGAAAATTCCTTTTTTTGGATTCAGGGGGTCCTAAAACATGAATTTCTGGTGAAAATCTCGGTATCGACTTTTGGGTGGAATACACTACATACATAGGACGTATTTATGGACTTAAACCTTAGTTAATATGTGACTAATACAGCGAAGTTAAAACTCTTCATTAGATATTTGTCCCTCTCCTGATGATGACTGACCGAAAGCTCGAGCTACTTGTATTCAACTGTCACAAAAATACGATTTTGACAGGATGATCCCTCGTGAAGCCATTATAAAATGTATGGTGTGCTCCATTCACATGAATTTCTCTACTTCTCTACAATAAATTATTGTTAAAAAGCTTAATCTTCTATTCAATTCATGCTACTGGAGAAAAATATACAGAAATCGTCTTATTACTTGCTTCCTTGTAAGTAGAAGGAAAATAAACAATTACAATAGGTTAAAATCATAGTCAAAAGTTGAAGTTCTTTTGTTTGTATGGACAGGAATTGACAAAGTCCCATATGAGAAAAGTATAAGTATTTTATAGCTGAAACGAATAAGCAGGAATATCTAACAAACGATCAACTGCACGAAAAAGATGTATAGAACATAAATTGTGCGGTTTAACGAGCTCTACATTTTCTGTCAACCAAGTTCTATCTCTCACGGTTTACCAGTTAAGCAAAATTCTGCAAAATTCATCCAGAATAAAGATTTCTTCAAAGACTGTCCCCAGAAAATTTAAGCTATACGTTTTATTTGTCATGTAAATATTAATATACGATATATTAATCAAAATTGTTAGAGCCATTGCTGAGAAAATCAAAATTTTCGAAAAAAGTTCTATGTAAAGGGTAGTTGGGGGTATTTTCTGGAAAAATCTTCGTGTCGCAAACTTGGAAGAAACCAAACTTAAATACCAACTTTGGTATTCCACGGTCTTTTCGTTATTGAGCTATGTTGCCCAAAAACACACACACACACACACACACAGACACACACGGACATTTTTCTAAAAATGTTTTTTTTGTATCCAGGGGGTCTCAAAACTTATATTTCCTGTGAAATCTCGGTATCGAATTTTTAGATGGAATGCAATACCTTCTCTACACACTGTGTACATAGTACGTGTAGTTAAAGTAATAACGACGTGATTGAACTCGCAGATAAGTAACTAGGCACCAATCCAGAGAACTTGTACTTACCCCGTCGAGGTAGCACCCCGGGTGGGATGGATAAGGTAAGAGGACAGACGAGGCGAGCGGAACCTGGAATGACGAAACAAGAATGGTAGGATCCTTACAATCTCTAAGGATCGAGATGTCCCGGCAGTCGAACAGTCAAATCTAGGAATCGGGCTCTACCTAGAGAGCCAACAACCCCCTCAAGAGGGTAATCAAAGAAAGTGAGCTACAACATAAGTATCGCGAAGAGTAATAGTAATAGCGGAGCAAGAATTCTATAATTAAGAGTTCAATAGAATGATACAAAAAGTAACTTCTGAAACAATAAAAAGAATTGTTCTTCATTGTAATTCGTATACCCCTGCAACCCGCCGAAGTCCGATGGACGCAGAGAGTTCTGAGGGTACCTTTTTTCATGCCACGCTGCACCGAAACACATCGGTGACACTTTTAAACAGACCAACGGAGTGAATATAAATGAAATGTTTAATGGAAGAGGATATGCAGGGGCAGGATATTTGCTGATGAAGATTATTTGTAATTTCTAATTAAATAGACTAGTACTTTAAGAAGGAGTTGAAGACTGCTAACTAGACTCTTATCTAGGTATCTTTTGAACCAGTCACAGGTATATATATATACAAGATGGAAGGTGAATAAGTGTAAATAATTTGATATTTATTAGGGAACAATGCGTTTACAATATAAAAGTGTCTCATTTTGTCCCCTACTAATAACATTGTCATAAATGATTAGATTAGATTAGATTAGAAAACATTCTGTAGGTTCGTTTAGGCCAGAAAGCCACTGAACATAAAACTTGTCAAGGCATATACATGTATACATATGTTTATATACTATAAAAAGGTGCTAAAAGCATAGGTTACAAAACAACAGAATACTTCTTTTTTTTTTTTTTTTTTTTTTTTGCATGCACAGAAAAACAAAAAAGTATCAAAATATAGTGTTAAAATGTATAAATAAATATAATTTCATTATATGTAAAACTAATGTTATGTCAGATGATAGTTTTCAAATTATCGATATAATAGTTACTAATAGTAATTATATAAACTAAAACATGATTATTGCATTATGTACTCTTCATAAATGTCAACAAATTACAATACATATTTACAAATATGTTATAGAATTTCCAATGCAAAAATTTACAATTATGTACTAGAGTGTAAAATATCAAAACATCAGGCTTTACAGACCTTGTGTCATTGCTAAATACTAAAAAAATTCATTTGCCACATTCGTGCAAGTCAAAATATAAATCAGTTTAATTTTAATATAAAACACACACACTAATATACACAAAATGCAATAAATTGTAATATTTATAAGTACAATGATTATTAACGGTATTGTCAGACAGATTTGTCACTTTAATATTCCTCTACAGAGTAAAATGATTTATTGCAAAGGTACTCCTTAAGAGAGGCCTTAAAAGTCCTGAAATTCCCAACATTTTCTTTGAGATTACTGGGGAGAGCATTAAATATCTTGATTGTTTCATAATATACACCTTTGTGAAAGCAACGAAGATTGGCATTGGGACAATGAATCAATCCCTTTTGTCTAGTGTTAATGTTATGAATGTCCATGTTTGTTGTAAAACTATGTCGATTAACTGCATAGCATTTTAAAATGGGTAATATATAAACACAAGGTAAGGTGAGGATGCCCCAGTTTTTAAATAGTTCTTTGCATGACTGCTATAGGCATTACAGATTATTCGTATACATTTCAGTGTCTAATGTGTTTTAAATGGTCCTGCATTATATTTCTGTAATATTTACATTCAACACGCAACGACAGCTCCTGTGTTTAGTACAATTCGCAAAACTGCGACTGGCATTCACGTGATTAACAGTGAGGAAACGAGGGTCCGATTCAGTCGCAAACTTTCTTGTACATAATGAATGCTTTGCATATGCTGAATTAGAAGATATTTATTCAATTTAGTCTCAATTATAAGGAATAGCCAATGCTGTGAGGGACTGTATCATCGGCGATTTCTAAATCGTCATCTTCCCAAAAGACGCACGTTAACTGCAGTGTACCAAAGAATCCGTTGCGGTTTCTCTTAATTCCCGTTTTGAAGGCTTTTTAACTGTTAAGGTTTAATTTTATTTCTCACCTTTGTAGGAGCAATGAGGATGATTTTGTATTTTAATGGGTTGTGTTCAATTTTACTTTCTCTACACGTACTATGTACATAGTGTATATAGAAGGTATTGCTCTCCACGCAAAAATTCGATACGAGATTTCACCGGAAATATGTGTTAAGATCACCTGTATCCAAAAAAAGTATTTTCAGAAAAAGGTCCGAGTGTGTGTGTGTGAATTTGTGTGTCCATATGTCCGTATGTCTGTGAACACGATAACTCAAAATCGAAAAGTCTGTAAAATACCAAATTTGGTATTTAAGTTTATTATCTTCCAGGGATGCGACACAGAAAATTTTGAGAAAATTCCCTGACCACATACTACACTTTCAATGGAACTTTTTTCGAAAATTTTAATTTTCTCAAAAATGGCTCTAACAATTTTGATTAAAATGTATATGAAAGATATTTACCTGACAAATAAAATGTATATCTTGAATTTTCTGGAATTGCCTCTGAAGACTACTTTATTCCGGATGGATTTTACCGAACTTTGCATAACTGGCAAACCGTAAGAGAAGAAAAAAGCTTAATTAATAGAAAATGTGGAGCTCGTTAAAACATACAATTTGCTATGTACATTTTTTTGTGGAGTTGATCGTTTTTGAAATATTCCTTGTTTTTGATTTCAGTTTTAAAAATCTTATTTTTTTCTCATACAGGAATTTGTCAACTGCATACAAACAAAGGATCAGTCACATAGCAACCAGCTTTTGACTATCTCTTTAAACTAAGGCATTCCCTTATTTCACTTCTATTTAAAAGGAAACAATTAACAAGACTATTTCTGCCGATTTTTTTCTCTATTATCTTTAAGTAAATAGAAGCATGAGCTTTTTAGCAATAATTTGTTACAGGGATGTAGAGAAAGTCATGTGAATGGAACACATCAGATTTTTTTAATTTGGGCCATAAATATATTGTGAATCTAATCAGATAATGTTGTTTAAAAACAGAAATGTATGGTTAGGTTGAAGTTTCATTGCGATCGATATGCTCCCCTCATGTTACACCACCTATAGTCAGGCAGGGCAAAGGGCAGAGGACAGCGGAGGAAATGGCGGCCGACCTTTAGGGGCAGAGGGGCACAGGGGCACATGCCCTCCCTAAAAATGCCAGACAATAATTTCTCCAATATATTATTAGATAAAATGCAATTATCTATAACACATGTTGTATAAATTTAAATCTACTATGCACACTGGACAATTGTAGCGAAGATGGCTGTCGGAAATAGTAACGGCCGCATTTTTCGGACAAGCGATTTTGTGGTCATCCTATTCGCACGCACAGAAGAATTCAGTGCTTTCAGATGTAGTTAACTTGTTGGTGCGGGGTTCAAGGGGTCGAGAGGAGAAGTTTCTGTTAGGACATGAAAGCCTCTGTGATCATTTGCCTCACATGCGCAAAGAGAAAATAAGAACCGACAATAAGCATAAATTAAAGTTTTAAGCCAAATCTCTGCCAAAAATATTTAGCTAAAGTAATAAGAGTATACGTATAAGAGTAAATAAGAATCATTTCTTAAGTTTGAATGTCTTCTTATTTGAAAACAAATTTAAACTGTAAACCTCTCGAACGAAATATACAAAAAGAAGCTTATGTGTCTACAATGTTGGTATTTGGCACCAAGCAGACGACGAGGTACACTCGCGCGCCAACGCTCAAGGCGTACAAGCAGTGTATTGTGTAAGTACCCTAAGTTTAGGAGGAAATGGATTCTTGATAAATTTGAAGCTTCACTTGAAAACAGTAGAAGGCCAAATAATCAATAATTATTGAAATTATGGACGTGAACAAACAGTAAAATGGACCCTATTCTCGAGAGGTAATTAGTGGCTAGTGTTTTGAAAATGAGTACTGAGTTACAATATCCACCTTAAGCGTAAGCTGATAAGAAGTGGTGTAACAGTGCCTTGAATGTATGTCACGTGTTAATGAAACATAATCCAAATGCTGGAGAATAATTTGGTGACATTAATTGCAGAATAATATGCCGATTTATCAGTTGCTAGCGTTCAAAAAACGGCAGTGTTAAAACTCGCCTTAAGAAGGAAAATTCTGAACCCTGTTACGAAAGATAGGCGATGGTTTGTAAAGTATCAATTGCTTTTAAAGAAAATACATAAGATATTAATTAAACTGTCGCGATCTGCTTTACTTTAAGGGTAGTTTCCATACTTTTCTGAGAGAAAAGTGAGCATTTGTGAAAAGAAACACAGCGAACGTTGTAATTGACATACATAAGCTATTAAAGTGTTGTGTAAGGTAGTATTGAAGACTGGAATCTTAAGCTCAAGTGCATCAGCTGTTAAGACAAGCTATGCATTAAATTGCAGCAGGAACTCATCTCTGATAATGTTGTTACATATGGTAAACAGTGAAGGTAACGGCTCATGTTCAAATTTCTTGGAACATGTCGCGTTCAGTTCCTGGCTTAAATCAAAAAGCTATATTTTCAAGCAAAGGATCGTAAGATGGACTTTATCTACAAACAAAAATGTTAGTGCTAATACACAAATTAGCATTTCATTTCTACTGATAACTTTTAGTATCCACTAATTTTAGTCTGTTGTCATCCGTGATCTAGGGGCAACATGCTAGCCTCTGGTTCTCAACCCGGTTGTTTTTTTTTTTCAGGCGTAAAGATCCCTTCCTTTATAAGGAAAGTTAAGTCGTTAATACCTTGTCGTAGATTTACGGCACGTAAAGAAACCCTCAAGCTTGATAAAGAAACCTCTGAACAATATAAGCTGTGTTTAGCGCCCAAAATAGAATGGGACGCTTAGAATCGTAGCAGTTAAAGAGCGTCCATAAATAACATTCAATTTTGTTTTAATTTCAGTCAATTTTTTTTTTTTTTTTTTTTTTTTTTTTTGGCTTAACGTCCTTTAACCTAGTTGGTCATATCGGACGATGAATGAAATTGGTGAAATTATGCTCAAATGATCTCGGAATCAACGGAGCTCAAAGCTACTCGACATTTGTCTTCTCAGGAGAAGGGAAAACCCCGAAAAAAACCTTATCCGGGTAACTCACCCTAAGCGAGATTTGGACTCACGACCTGTTGAGCATGAGGCAGACACGCTACCACCACACTACCCAGGCGAGCTTAGTCAATCTTAAAATTGTGTCCTATCAGATAATTTGGTCGCGAGCCGCCACTTAGCGGAGGGCCAACAGCATGTGACGTAAACAACCGAATGCCTGAGATACAGAAAAAAATCTTATGTGTTCCATTCACATGACTTTCTCTACTCTCTGTTTCTATTTACTTCATATTATCGAGAAAAAAATAGCCGAAACAGTCTTACTACTTGCTTCCTTGCAAGTAGAAAGAAAATAAGGGAGTAGCATAGGCTAAAGCAATAGTCTAAAACTGGTTGCTATGTGACTGAAGTTCCTTTGTCTGTATGGACAGGAGTTGACAAATTCCCCTATGAGAAAAGCAGAAGTTTTTTTAAAGCTGAAATCAATAACAATGAATATCTAAAAAAACGATCCATTCTACGAAAAAAATGCACATAACATAAATTGTGTGTTTTAACGAGCTCTACATTTTCTGTTGTGTAAGTTTTTATCTATCTCTTACGGTTTTCCAGTCATGCAAACTTCCGTAAAATTCATCCAGAATAAACTAGTCTTCTGAGGCTATTCCCCGAAAATTCAAGATATGCATTTTATTTGTCAGGTAAATATCTTTAACCTACAATATTTTAATGAAAATCGCTGGTGCCATTTTTGAGAAAATCAAACTTTTCGAAAAAATTTCCATGTAAAGGGTAGGTGGAGGTCGGGGATTTTAACGCTCACGTTTTCATTATAGTTTTCTTCATAGTTACGCCTAGGAATTAGATACAACTTTTAATGATTGATTCAGATTCAATTAAATATGTTGATTTGGGTTGAAGAGAATAACCATTGAATAAATTAACCTTATTTATAAAATCAAAACTGTTACAATAATTGTAACATTTCTTTACACGAAAAACAAATCAATGGAATGTGGCTATTTGTATGTTTATATTGTTCTGGTATATCAAAATGTGTTTTTATGTGGTAAATAAATAATGGCTGTGCATATTTCAATGCTTCTTACTGAAGATGTCTATTTGCCTCCTATTTGAAGTTTCTAGTGCCTATTGCGGCGAGCTCTACTGCGGATGACTCTTTACCTTTAAAATGTATATATGACTCAAATTTCATGAAAAATTACAAAAAATCGACTATTTTATTTTAGATCCATAAAATAATTTAAACATTCCTGAATATAAAAAAAGGTATAATTGACCACCAGGCTCCATTTTAAATGCCTTAACTCTAACTACAGCAAAGCGTTAGAGGTGAAACTGTACTGGACTGGGCAAGAAAAACTTCAGTTTGATGAGATCCCATTCGCATCATGCAAAATAAAACACGAAATTGTGCAGAAGAAAAACAGCAGAAACGGACAGAAAATGCAACAACAAAGGAGTGGGAAAGGAAAGCTGAGGATCCAACCTACTAACGTGGTGGATTTTAATGTAAGCTATGCATTAAAATCTTTCCTTATTTTCTCACTATTGATATTTTTGGCATTTTTCTCCTTTCGGAACAGTTTTTCTGTTACACGGATAAAATTTACTGTACATGTGCATAGAGGCACAATGAGGAAGAATTACCCTAGGTTCTATTGTCAGATGTAGTTAAGGTTATGTTTTCAATGTTCAAACATAATATTATTATGTTTTATAACAAAAAAGCACATTCCAAACTTTAAACATTTTAGAGTCTAAACCAAAGAAGACACACAGAAACCTAGAGCAATTTCAAACACCTATATGTATTGGAACCTAAAGTTAAAATGTTAGAACAAAAGTTACATTTTTTTTTTTTGGCGTGACAAAACATATACAAATTTGACCATAGTCTCCAAAACATTAGAACAAAATGTATGAAATGTTCACTGTAATTTATTTGCATTATATAACACCTGTGGTATACATTTCATAAAATTAACATTATGAGTTCGGAATTTCAAGCTTTCAATTATAAATTTCCTTAATTTTGTTCAGTTTTGTTCACAATGTAGATGATTGCTATTTGGTGTGAAGAAATTAAATAAATCGTGGTAATTTTAGCTTTTTCTCCAAATCTTTGACAAAACAAAATACGAGGGTCTTTTCTTTTTTTTTTTTTCCCAAACTCCAATAGGATTTAAAATAAGACAAGTTCATAGAAAACAATTTTTTATTACTAAAAGTGTTGTACACTTATGGTTACTTTTCAACATAATCGCCGAAAACATTGAGACATTTGTCATTCCTGTGCACAAGCTTTGCAATACCCGCTTCAAAAATTTTGCCACTAATGATTTCAAATGAGCATTACGTTTTTTAAAGATCTTCGTTGGTTTGAAAGTGCTGCCTTCCTAGCCACGTCTTAAGTTCAGGGAAAGGTGAAAACGCTGGCTGCCCGGTCAAGACTGTATGGCGGATGATCGAAAATGTCTATTGAAATTGTTCAAGGAGCCGATGGGTTGTGTTAGAAGTGTGTGGACGAGCGTTGACATGGATCAACACAATTCCTGAAGTCAGGACTCCTCTTCGTTTGTTTTGAATGGCTCTCCGCAAACGTCGTAAAGTACGAAGATCTTCAAAACAACGTCAATGCTCGTTTGAAATCATTGATGGCAACATTTTTTTGAAGCGGAGCTTGTGTACAGGTACGATAAATGTATTAATTTTTTTGGTGATTATGTTGAAAAGTAACCATAAGTGTACAAAACTTTTAGTAATAAAAGAATTGTTTTCTATGAACTTGTCTTTTATTTATTGCCTGTCGGAGGTTAAAAAAAAACGGCCCTCGTAGTGGAATGCTCACTAGTTAGAAATATGTGAATGAAATAGCTTTCTCAACAGTAATTTATTTGATTCCTCAGAGAGACATGGAATGTTTGGAACAATTTACAGCAGACCGGGTCCTTGTTTATCCGCGAAGACTGTAATTTGCCATTGTGGAGGAAAGGTGCTTGTCCGTCCACATTTGTTATGACAAGTGATTCCCACGGAAGACGTGACAAATCTTGACCGATGGTCGCTGCTGACCTTTTACCGACCTCCCCCCCGTATATGTTTGTTGTTGTCGCGGCAATCACTTCTCTACGTGATGGATAATACAGAAAGGAACACACCTTAGGATCCAAGCGGTCCAAGTCCAACATTTGGCATTTTCTATTCTTCGCCTATACAAAGACATTTACAAAAAATCTTATTTGTTCCATTCACATGACTCTCTCTACATCTCTGCAAAAAATTTTTGTTAAAAAACTTATGCTTCTATTTATTTCATGCTAATTGAGAAGAATTAGCAGAAATAGTCTTATTACTTGCTTCCTTGTAAGTAGAAGGAAATAAGGGAGTACTACAGGTCAAAGTGATAATCAAAAGCTGGTTGCTATGTGATTGAAGTTCCTTTGTTTGTATGAACAGGAATTGACAAATTCCTTTATGAGAAAAGTATACGTTTTTTAAACAAGGAATATCTAAAAAAAAAAAAGGTCAGTTCCACGAAAAAAATGTATATGACATAAATTGGGTGTTTTATCGTGATCTACATTTTTGTGTAGTAAGTTTTAATCCATTTCTTACAGTTTACAGGTTATTCAAAATTCAATAAAAATCATCCAGGATACTTTAGAGGCTATGCCCAGAAAATTCAAGATATACATATTATTTGACATGTAAATATCTTAAATATAAGAAATTTTTATCAAAATTGTTAGAGCCATTTTTGAGAAAATCAAATCATCGAATTTTTTCCCATATAAAGGGTAGTTTGGGGTGGAAGGATTTATTGAAAATCTTCGTGCCACATTCTTAGAAGATACCAAATTTAAATACCAAGTTTGGTATTAAACGGCTGTCCACAGACAGACGCACACACGCGTACACGCACACGGATCTTTTTCCAGAAGTGTTTTTTTTTTGTTTGTTTGATTCAGGGGGACCCAAAACATGTATTTCCGGTGAAATCCCGGTATAAATTTTGGATGGAATGCAATACCTTCCCTATACACTATATACATAGTGCGTGTAGAAAGAGAGAGTAAAATATCTTATGTGTACCATTCACATGACTTTCTCTATCTGCAAAAAACGGTGGCTTACAAAAGATTATTCTTTATTTACTCCATGCCAGTCCTTGTAATTAGAACGAAAATAGAGGTTTAGAATACATAAGGGCCTCTTGGCTGGCCAGGAACTTGTTCTGGCAATCCCACGTGACCAGTTCGAGAAATATCCTCATTCTTTTGATGCTGCCTTTATCTCTCCGAACCTTGGCCGGTATGGTCCTACTGTGTCCAAAGTGATCTTTCAGATCGTCTGGTCATCTTTTTTTCTGCTGGTCTAAGCTCCAGTGGCCAGTTCTTCGATCCCAAGCTGTGGTCTTGTTTGTCCATCTGTTGGGTCTATCCTCATGCGTGGCCCGCCCACTTCCATCTCTAGGCTAAAACGAAAGTCAAATATTTTGAACTGGTCGATATGCCATCGGCAGTTTGTTCTTTTCCCATGAGTAACACAAAAGAAATATGAAACGTTGCGGATTTCTCGTATGAGAAAACTTTAAAAGTAATACTTTTTAGATTCAGGGGTCCTCAAAAGTAGTATTTTCGGGAGATCTTGGCATATAAATTTTGGTTAGGAATACAATACCTCCTCTATCTATTATGTTCATTGTACATTTGTGCTAGGGAAAATACATCTCTACATTTCTGCAACAAATTATTGTTAGAAAGCTTATGTTTCTATTTACTTCATGCTAATCGAGAAAAAATGGACAGAAATAGTCTTTTTACTTGCTTTTGTATGTAGAAGAGAAATAAGGGAACACCATAGGCTAAAGTGATAGTGAAAAGCTGCTTGCTATGTGACGGAAATTCTTTTGTTAGTATAGACAGGAGTTGATAAATCCCTGTATGAGAAAAGTGTTTTAAAAAAAAAAAAATACCTCAAACACCATCAAATGCATGAAAAATGCATATAACATAAATTTTGTGTCTTAACGGCTCTATATTTTTTGTGCTGTAAGTTTTTGCCCTTTCTTACTGTTTAGTAGTTATGCAAAATTCCGTAAAATAAATCCAGAATAAAGTGGTCTTCAGTGGCTATTCCCAGAAAATTCGAGATATACATTTTATTTGTCAGGTAAATATCTTTAATATACAATATTTTAATCAAAATCATTAGAGCAATTTTTGAGAAACTCAAAATTTTTGAATTTTAACCAAAATCATTAGAGCAATTTTTGAGAAACTCAAAATTTTCGAAAAAAGTTCCATGTAAAGGGTAGTTTGAGGTGGAAGGATTTTTCTCAAAATCTTCGTGTGCTATCCCTGGAATATATCAAACTTAAATGTCAAATTTGTATTTTTTCGAGTTTTCGTTTTTGAGTTATTGTGTTCAAAATCACACTGACACAGGGACACATGGACACATACATACACACACGGACCTTTTTTTGAAAATTCTTTTTTTTTTTTGGATACAGGGGATCCTGAAACATATATTTTCGGTAAAATCTCAATATCGAATTTTTGAGTGCAATTCAATATCTTTTCTAAACACTATGTACACAATACGTGTAGACAAAGTAATAAATGCAAAGGTAAAAAGGAATTTTTTATTTAACTGACGAAAACTCCAGCCCGTTTTGACATTAAAATATTGGATATCGATGATAAAGAAGCTATGAATATGCAGTCTATTTATTTGAATTTTATTCATATATAATTATTCAAATTGAATTTGATCCTTAAAATATTCGGATGCAATTTAATACATTAAAACCAAAGTAATGAAGTACCAAACTGCAGAACTATAATATGTTTTCACCACCAGGTCACGGGTTAAAAACCGGTGGAGGGCGCTGAATTTTTTTTTTTGGGGGGGGGCATAAAAATCCTTGGCTTTATTCGAAAGTGAAGTAAGCCGTAGGTCCCGTGTCGTAGATTTACGGCATGTAAAAGAACATTAAGCCTGATAAAGAGTCCTCTGAGCACATTTAAGCGGTCTTTCACGCCAAATATAGAATGAGGTGCTAAGAACTCTGGTAGTTAAAGGGGCACCGAGAGTGAAATTTTGACTACAATCGATCAAGAAAACGAAAATTGCTCATTTGTAGCAAATAACTGTTGGAAACTATGGACATCCTTGGAAATTCAAATTTAGCTGCTTCCCTTACTTCGGGTTCTACAGTCATTTAAAGATCATACAATACAATTGTTTCCTAACAAACTACATATTTCATAAATTAGTGTTTTTCTCACAATTATATTTTCACACCTTCAAAATCTGCCACGCGTTTCAGTTTCTCTTTACAACAGCTTTCTCTCAGAACGCAAAGAAGTGTATATAGTAATATTAGAATGGTCAAAATTACTCTAATACCAATATAATTTTTTTTTATAAAATATATATATATATATATATATATATATATATTTATAAAAGATAATTAATTCGCAAATTAAAATTTCTAACTGCTTAAAACTGCAATAATTCATTAATTCAAAGTTATTGAAATATCATCATTTTAAGTATTTTTGTGTGGTTCAAAATTCCAATTTAGTAAATCTCAATAATTTTTTCTTTTCAAATTCGGGGGCGCCTGGATCATTTATTTGATTATTCAATATATTAACATACTAAAATGTATGAAATAATTTACATCTTACCCATTATATATCTAATTTGAATGAAATTTGTTATTCATGTTAACAATTGAGATATAAAGTCGCAGTAACGTTTACATAAATACTGAAAATTAGATTTTCATGTCCAGTGTCCTTTAAAGAGTGTCCATAAAACTCTGTTCAATTTTCAGTGCCGACTTTATTTTATTTTGTTAGAAAGATCCAGTAGATGATTTCCGAATCAGGTTTATAAAAGTCATAGTTCAGAATCTTGTATCATTCTAGTACAATATAATGTGGCAACACTGTGTTCTAACGTTCTACGCTACATATAGAGGCATTTGTTAAGTAGTTCGGTATTTTGCCGCGTGAGTTGCATTTGTTTTTTGTTTTTTTCGGGGCTAAAGCATTTAAGGCGTCGGTCTCAGTTTGGGGTGTTTTACACGGCCTTCTCAGAGTGGAGCGGGAAGTGTTTTCGTATGGCGTGATTCGCCGTTAATTTTTTATTGTAAGAGTTAAATTGATCTCCTTTGTGTTATGTGGACATGCTTGCTCGGTGAAACTAGTATTTAAATTCATTTGGGTTTTGTGAAAAAGTTAACTGTCATGATTTCTCAACTAGTAATTTTGTTGTCAGCTATGTGAAATAATATGCCATATTACGACGTTCTGTAGTGCATTTCACATGTTTTTTAAAAGGTTAAATTATGGGGAACTCTGTAATCTCATTTCGAGCTGAATATGCATGTAACTATATTATACACATTACTATTTTATGATGTATTGTCATTTCATAATTTATTAATGAAATAGATTATTGTTATAAAAGTTATACTGGATTTTATTTTGTTTTCACCTCATTACAAATTTGTAATGAAAATTCTGCATAGTGTGGTAGATAATTTGCTAATTACTTCATTAAGACCTAACATTCATACGAGTACATAAGCCACTAGTGTTCGGAAGAGGTTATGTATGACCCCCACATATATTACTGGCATTTGTAACCCCTATGTTCGGCGAAGGTCACGTTCTGTTTGATTGCCGTGAAACAAATGTCTACGTGTCCTAACCCGCGACCTCTTCAATACAGCCATGACGCCTGCGACAATGCAATTCTGATGGAGCTCGTTCTTAGAAGATATAGGATTGCCAAACTTTCATCTCGCTGATAGAACACTGTTTTTTTTTTTTTTTTTTTAGCTTAACGTCCTTTAACGAGGTTGATCATATCGGACGATGAAGGATATTGATGGAATCATGCTCAAGTGATCTGAGGGCTCACAGAGCTTATTTGACATTCATCCTCTCAGGATAAGAGAAAACCCCGAAAAAAACATTATCCGGGTAACACACCTAAGCGAGATTCGAATTCGCGAACGAGGGTCGGCTGATAGGTCCCGGGCCTCACACAAATATGGCGCCACTAGGCTGTTAGACGGTAGCATCGTATATTTTAACTCTAGACTAACTTTTATCCATAGTTACAGATTAATAGCTTGTTTAGTTTTCGAATGACAGCATTTTAAACAAGACAACTTTATAGTTTTCACGAAAAAGAAGGATTTGGAAAAATGAGCAGTGATTAAATACTTCCATTTGAAATCAAGGAGGAAAAGGTCATTACATTGAAAGATTCTGCCCAATTATATTCAATGATTAAAAGGTGGGTTGCTGAGCACCAGTGATGAGCTTCGCTCTGGACGCCCTGTAAAAGTAACCACTCCAGAGATCATTGAAAAAATTCATCGTTTAGTACTGGAAGACCACAGTTTAAAGTTGCTTTAGATAGCAGAGGCTGTAAGCATATCAAAATAACGTGCAGGTAACATTTTAAGTAATATTTTGGGCTTTCACAAGGTCCGTGCACAATGGGAGCCGCCTGACACCTGATCAAAAGTTGAAAAGAAAAATGTGGAGCTCTACCTTAAATATTCCAATGAAGTTTTAAGACGGCTTATTACCATGGATGAAACTTGGGTACATCACAGAATCACTTCAGAATCACAGTCAAAACAGTGGATTACGCCAGATGAACCAACTCCAAAAAAAGGCAAAGTCAATTTTGTCAGCTAACAAGGTTATGGCGAGTGTTTTCTGGGATGCACAGGGAATTACTACGTAAGCTTACTGCAACGTTTGAGTGATGAGGTGAAAAGAAAAAAATAGCAAAAAAAGAAACAAAATTGTTTCATCACGACAATGCTCCGGCCCACGCCCAGTCATTGCTATGGGGAAAATGTGCGAATTAAAGTTCGAATTGCTTGAACATCCACCCTATTCGCCACATCTAGCTCCCAGTGACTACCACCTGTTCCAAAATCTCAAAAAAATGTCTTGGAGGACGAAGATTTCACAGCAACGTGGAGGTCATTGACGCGATAAACAGTTGTTTTGAGGACTCTGATAAATCGCACATTAATTAAATTAGGACACCGATATGAAAAATGTATTAGCCTTTCTAAATATTATGTGAGAAATAAAGTAAAAAAAATATTTATATTTAAATGCTGTTTTCATTGAGAGCCCGGCCCTTAAGAATAGAGTTTGAATGAAACACCTCAGATCCGCCCCCGTTAGAAAGTTGCGGGTATTACTAATGGAAGGAAGCCAGAAAGAAGTGTACCCATCGTCAGCCACACAGAGTGCGCCACTAAGTGGAAGTGTGGGATGTGTAACAAGGAAAGATGAAGTGCCACCCAGAAGTGGTGCCAGCCTAGAGGCGAAAAAGAAAGAGACAGAGAGGTCCTTCTTACTCCTGATTGAATTACATTTACTGAAAGGAAGCAAGCCTTCGGTACACAGGAACACAAATCTCATATATTATAGGCACATTCTCTAATCACTCTTTTACAACTTTTACAAATATATTTCTTTTTTACTTTCCTTACACGTACTATGTACATAATGTATACAGAAGGTATTGTAATGTACTCAAACATTCGATGCCGAGATTTCACCGGAAATACATGTTTTGGGTCCCCTTGAATCCAAAACAAGCATATTTGGAAAAAAAAAGTTCGTGTGTGTCTGTGGACAACATAGCCCGAAAACGAAAAGTCCATTAAATACCTAACTTTGTATTTAAATGGATTAATTTCCTAAAATGTTGATTTTTCCAAAAATGGCTCTAACAATTTTTATTAAAAAATATATTTACCTGATAAATATAATGTATATCTTAAATTTTCTAGGAATATCCTTTTAAGATTACTTTATTCTGGATGAATTTTACGGAATTTTGTATAAAAAATAGCAAAAATTTACTCAGCAGATAATGTAGTGCTCCTTAATATACATAAGTTATGCTACATACATTTTTGTCGTGGAGTGGATCATTTTTGAGATATTCTTTTCTATTGGTTTCAGCTTTAAAGATCTTTTACTTTCTCATACGGGAATTTGTCAACTTCTGTCCACACAAACAATAGTCACATAGAAACCAGCTTTTGACTATCACTTTAACCTATTATTATATATTAACTCCCTTATTTCCCTTCTACTTGTATGGAAGCAAGTAATAAAAATATTTCTGCTATCTTTTCTCGATTAGCAGTAAGTAAAAGGAAGCATAAGCTTTTTAACAATAATTTGTTGCAGAGATATAGAGAAAGTCGTGCAAATGAGACACATCAGATTTTTTATTGTTTCATTTATATCTTTAACATCTAAGATCATATCGGGGGCTCTGCATTAGAAAAAACTCGTTGTCTGTAGGTTCTTTACGTTGGGTTTAAATCGTTTTATTTTCCTCAAACACACACGCATCCACAGTTCTAAACTCTGTGGGATAGGGAATAATTTTGGTTAAAAAAAAATCTGTATCGTGTGTCTGTGAACACGATAACTCAAAAACGAAAAGTAGCTAAAATACCGAACTTGGTATTTAAGTTTAGTATCTTCCAGGGATGCGACACGAAGTTTTTGAGAAAAATACCCCCACCCCCAACTACCCTTTGTATGGAACTTTTTTCAAAAATTTTGATTTTATCAAAAATGGCTCAAACGATTTTGATTAAAATTTCGTATATTAAAGATATTTACCCGACAAATAAAATGTATATCTTGAACTTTCTGGGAATAGCCTCTGAAGACCACTTTATTCTGGGTCAATTTTACTTAATTTTGAAATACTGCTAAACCGTAAGAGATGGACAAAAACGTACTATAAAACAAATGTAGAGCACATTAAAACACACAATTTATGTTATATACATTTTTTTCGTGGAGTTCGTCGTTTTTGAGACATTCCTTATTTTTGGTTTCTGCTGTGAAAAACGTATACTTTTCTCATACAGGAACTTGCCAACTACTATCCATATAAACAAAGGAACTTCATTGATATAGGAACCAGCTTTTGACTATCACTTTAACCTATGGTTGGCCCTTATTTCACTTCTACTTACAAGGAAGCGAGTAATAAGACTATTTCTGCTACATTTTTTTCTGATTAGCATAAAGTAAATAGAAGTATAAGCTTTTTAAGAATAATTTATTGCAGGGATATAGAGAAAGTCATGTGAACGGTACACATCAGATTTTCTTATCTTCTTCTCCACCTGATTACTCTATATAGAGAATTTACAGCTCTCAGGACTTAGAAGCTAATGCCTGGATCAGATAGTATCCAGGTAGAGGGATGATCCCAGTGCCTGGTATAAACGTAAGGAAGTAGGTAATATGAAATATTGAGAGATGGATGATAGGTAAACTGATTGATCAATGGCGAGGGAACTGGAGAACCCGGAAAATATCGGCCAGACCACCATAAATCCTACATGGAGTCCCCGAGAATTGAACCCAAGCCGCCTAGAAGGGAGGTGAATGTTCTAACCACACTGCACGGCGCCGCCAAAATGAGTTTTATTTACATGAGCATGAAAAAGAAAGAAAGAACGAACAAACGAAAGAAAGAAAAAAAAAAAGAATAGCGATTTGCAGTTGAGGTAAGTATGAATTATTTCAAAATTCAAACAAATATTAAGGAATATCTTGGAAATGGTTAACGCCACAAAAAATAATTTATATAACTTTTGTGCTTTAACGAGATCTCCACATAATATTTTGAGTATCTCCGGAATTTTTCAATTATGCAAACGTCATTCAAAATAAAGAGGACTTCACAGCAAATTCCTTGAAAGTTAGTTTAAAGATATTCGTTTGAAAAATAAAAAATGAAAACGAAAGATTTTTCATGTAAAGATTGTTTGGAATGGGAGAATTTTCTTCAAAAGTTTCGTGTGACATCCTAGGAAAGTCTTGACGTAAAATACTAAATTGAATTCAACATATGCACGCACATACACACATGTGCACCTTTTTGTAAAAATAAATAAACTCTAAATAAATCTAATTTTTAGGCGAAGTACTTCACCCATTTCCTTTGCTTACTGTAAGAGCATAGTAGAACAAGTAAAAATAAAGGGTTTCCATACTCGAAATATTGCGTCTATTCCACAACACATTAAGGCAAATTTAGGTTGTAGATGTATTAAGGTTTCCAATTATAGAACTTTCAACACATTAACATAAATTGACAAGAAACCTAAAATATAATATTTACAATTTCTTTGGCACAACAGCATCTCCAGTAACTGCACTTTTTTCTTTTTTCTTTTTTTTTTTTTTTTTGCTTAATCTGCTTGGTCAAAACGGATGAATGAATTTGGAGAAATGATGCTTAAATGATTTCGGGATTCATTAAGCTTAAAGGTACTTGACATTCGTATTTTCAGGATGAGGGGAAATATTCCAAAAATCATATCAAGGTAATTCACACTAAGCGAGATTCCAACTGCGACCTGTGAATGAGAGGCAGACACGCCACTCCCAAACTACCCAGGCGGCAGGTGCAACCTTAACAAATTTAATAGAAACTTTGACGAAAAAAAATGGAAATATTTTTGCTTTTGAAAATTTGTTGTAAGAGGGATTCCTTAAAATACTTCTCTTTGCGCCCTTTAAAGATATTATTAGGTGGGAAATTTTGATTTTATCCTGCTTCTCATTTCAAACTAAAGAATTTACAGAATTTTCGTTTTGGAGTTGCGCTTCTCACAAACATACGGACACAATGACAAACGGACACACATGAGTATTTTTCTAAAAATATTTTTACTTTCTCTATCACAAATGAAAATACAATGTACATATAGCTAGAGAAGGTATTGCATTCCACCCAAAAATTCGATGTCAAGAGTCCACGGGAAATAATTGTTTTGAGGAACCTGAGTCCAGAAAAAAACGTCCGTGTGTATGTCTATGGACAGCATCATTCAAATACCGTTAAATACCAACTCGGTTTTTTTGTTTAGTGTCTTCCAAGGATGCGACGGGAAGATTTCCAGTAAAATCTCGCTACCCCAAACTACCATTTAAATGGAAAAACTGTTGAAATTTGATATTTCTCCAAAATGACTTGAACGATTTTGATTAGAATACCATATTTTAAAGATACATCACAAATAAAATTCATACTTTGAATTTTCTGGGAATAATATCTGAGACTTCTTTATTTTAAATGAGTTTTGCAGAATTTTGCATAATGGTTAAACACAACAGATAGACAAAAACTTACTAAAAGAAATGTAGAAGTCGTTAAAACATGTAATTTATGTCATATACGGTTTTCTTGTAGAATTGAGTGTTTTCGAGATATTCCTTGTTTCCAGTTTAAACTCTATTTTTTCTCAAACCGGACCGTACCGAAGATTAATTATTGCATATAGCCAGCAGCTTTTAAAGCATTTGGCTATCACTTTGGTCTAATGTATGTCCTTATTTCCCTTCTACTTAAAACGAACCAAGTAATAAGACCAATTCTGTTAATGTTTATCTCAATTAGCATGATGTAGATAAAATAATATACTTTTATAGTAATACATGGTTTATATATGAAGCAGCTAGAGAAAGCTATGTGAATAGAATACATCAGATATTTTTATTCAGTGAAACCATAAACGTGTATTCCCTGAAACATTTTCGATATCTAAAACAAAAGACTAATGTGTTCCATGCACATGACTTTCCCTACAAATTATTCTTAGAAAGGTTATGCTTATATTTACTTCCTTGTAAGTCGAAGCGAAACAAGGGAGTGGCATAGGTTAAAGTGATAGTCCAAAGCTGATTGCTATGTGACTGAAGCTCCTTTGTTTGTGTGGACAGGAGTTGACAAATTCCTGCAAGAGAAAATGTAAGTTTCTTTAAGTTAAAACCAATAACAATGAATATCTCAAAACAGACCAACTCCACGAAAAAATGTGTATAACATAAATTGTGTGTTTTATCGTGATCTACATTTGTTGTAGAGTAAGTTTTCGTCTATCTCTTACGGCTTACCATTTATGCAAAATTCAATAAAAATCATCCAGAATAAAGGGCTCTTTAGAGACCATTTCCCAGAAAAGTCAAGATGTATATTTTATTTGCCAGGTAAATATCTTTATTATATCATATTTTAATCAAAATCGTTAGAGCCATTTTCGTGAAAATCAACATTTTCGAAACAGGTTCAGGTAAAGGGTAGTTGAAAATATTTGTGCCGCATCTTTGGAAGATATCAAACTTAAATACCAAGTTTGATATTTAACGGTCTTTTTGTTCTTGAGCTATGCTGCCCACAGGCACATACACACGCGCATACGCACGAACCTTTTTCCAAAAATTGTTTGTACTTGGTACGTGTAGAGAAAGTAAAAATGGAAATTAAGGGTGTCATCAATAGTGCGCTCATATCAGTAATTTGCTAACATTGCCAATTTCAAAATGTGACGGACCTTTATTTTCATTCATTCATATCCCTAGTTGGCTGGGAATGATTTAGACACTTTTACTTTCTTTACATGTACTATGTACATAGTGTATAGAGAAGGTATTCCATTCCACCCAAAAATTCGATAACGAGATTTCACCATACATGTTTTGTGTCCCCCCCGAATCCCCAAAAAAAAGTATTTTTAGGAAAAGGTCCATGCGCGCGCACGTAGGTGTGTGTGTATGTGTGTGTATGTGTGTGTGTCTGTGTGTCTGTGGACAGCATAGCTCAAAAACAAAAATACTGTTGAATACCAAACTTGAAATTTAAGTTTGATGTTTCCCAAGGATGCGACACGAAGATTTTCAGGAAAATCCCCCAACCTCTAACGATTTTTATTAAAATATCGTCTACTAAATATACTTACCTGCCAAATAATATGTATATCTCGAATTTTCTGGGAATAGCCTCTGAAGACTACTTTATTCTGGGTGAATTTTGCGAAAGTATACATAACTGGTAAACCGTAAGAGATAGTAAAAAACTTATTGAACAAAAAATGTAGATCACGATAAAACACAATGTTTATGTGATTTACATTTTTTCCGTGGAGTTAGCCATTTTAGAGATATTTCTTTTTATTGATTTCAGCTTTAAAATACTTAAACTTTTCTCATATGGGAACATGGCAACTCCTGGTCACGGATTTCAATCCCATAGCAACCACATTTTTAAACATTTGTTTGTCGGTTTAGTCTAGCGTATTCTCTTATTTCCCTTCTATTTATAAAAGTAATAAGATCGTTTGTGCCAAATTAAATAGGTAGAATAATAAGCTTATTAGCAATAATTTGTTACAGAGATGTAGAGACAGTCATGTGAATGGAGCACATCAGATTTTGTTTGCTTGGGCTGCTTGAGGCGCCCTGGAATTCCACTGGTGATCCATTAAAGTGCTTGACACACACCCGGCTGACACATGTCTTGATTGTGTGTGTGTGGTCCGTACGCTCGGACAAGTTAACTCAATGAATCCGCCGACATATCGCGTGTGCTGATTCAGTTACGGTCGGTCATCTGCCTGTTGGACTCACGTACTATTAAGATTGAGATCTCTATTAGACTCAATCTGCCACTTTAGCGTGCCACTTCACGCTTCAAGTAATGCTGTTACACTTCTTTTTTCACTTATACAATTAGCAATCCGTAGCGGAGATGTTTATTTTCTCTCAAAGATGTGTTCATTCGGGCCGCGTTCGGAGTCCTCCACGAAAGCATTAGACAAGAAAACTTTCAGGCTGAAGGGAACAAGATAGCATATTTATTACAGTCAAATATAAGAAGTAGCTTACCTCTTGAGTGAAATTTATAATGAAAATAAAATCTAATATATTCCATTCACATGACTTTCTCTACATCCCTGTAAAAAATATTATCAAACAAATATTGCTTATATATTGTTCTCAAAAACTAAAGCGTCAATAAAACATTTATAGGAGTAAAATGTTGATTATGAAGCATTTTATTAATTAAACAACTAACATAAAATATAGTAATGCAATTTTGTGTATATTTGGTGTGTTATTTAGGTTATAAATTTTAAAAACATGTGTTTATGAATGAAGAAACTACAAATTTCACCTAAGTGTACCGTAAATAGAAATACAATTTCTTTATTTATTTATGCATTCGTCGTGACAGATGAGATGACTCCGGCGTAGCGTGTGAGCTTCGCATCGGGAGATTACAGCATCATGGTCCAATTCCTAAGGGATCTACATTTTGACCATGGGTTTTATGTGATTTTCCTCGGTTGGTTAGGTAAATGATGTGTTATATATTTTACCTCTCATTTCCCCACCCCCATTTCCTCTCAATTCATTTACCTCTTTCATGATTCAGGTTGACTTCCTGAAGAATGGCGGTCGGTGTCGGAAGATGTTATATAGCCTTGCCATTTGAACTTCTCGGCCGTGATGCATAATAGTCTTTCGAGCCACTACTTCTGGTTTGATTCTCACCGGTTCCGCTGGAGTAATACCTCTGAGCAGCTTGAAGGGTCACCTCTGCGCGTCTCTAACGAATGTGCCGACCTGCTCTGCGCCCCACAATCTCCGTTGCTTTCGGGAGTGTGTACACAAAAGATCAGCTGTGGATCAAGGTGCCAGATGTCCATCCGTTAATCGGTCATAGTCATAGTATATACACTCTCGTACAGAAGGGCAATAGTTGGATTTTTAAACAGCGGTTCACTTTTGAATTTCCATGCGCTTTGCAGGATTATGGGAATTTAAATATTGAGACCCTTCAATGTTTTTCTTCTTTTTAATGTTTCATTTGTATAGCCCCTTTAACTTCCTCTGTGGTCTAGAGATAACGTACTAGCCTCTGGTTCTCAAGGCCGCGGGTGCAAGCCCAGCAAAGGAAAATCGATTTTTTGGGGGTAAACATCCTTAGCATGGCTTCCTTCGGAAGGGAAGCAAAGCCGTTGGTTCCGTGTGGTAGGTTTACGGCACTTAAAAAAAACCTCAAGTTTGGTACAGAGTTCTCTGACCAAAATTAAGCGATCAATGTGGAATGGGATGTTGAAAACCGCAGCAGTTAAAAAGCCTCCATAAATAAATCTCAATTTCCTTTAATTTCTATAGCCTTAAGGGGGCGTCGACTTGAGAAACAACTGCTGGTGTTTTGCTCGCTGAAAACTGTAATGTTGCTTAATCTTGGTTTTTCAGTTTTATATTCTTAATCACACTCATTCACTCCTTCCAGACTCTGTGGTGGATAAGAAATAATTGTGGTTAATGAGAAACTCAAAGTCGGGAGTCCAACTCTGGATCTCTGGATGAGAAGCTTGAACGCTGACCACTCGACCCCAGAGGAAGTCAAACCTTCAATTGTTCCTCAGAATTTTAAAATGCTTTTAAACACACTAACATTCACTCCCACATTCCTGCTTCTAGAATTTGTGTAGGTTAGGAATTATTCTACTTAAAGTAAATTTCCAACATTATTTTATATAGTCACTCTTGCATTTATTTAGTCTTTTATAAAGAATGGTTATGCAGCTACGATATACTTACCCCTCTCTCATCCCTAATATGCTTCTAGCCATTGGTACACGTGTAAGCCTAACAACAAGAAATGTTCAAACGTTCCAATGGCGTGATGGGGAGGCGTGTCCAGAACTTGGTTTAATGATGACTGTCCACCTTTGGATAGCGGCTATTTCAACTGGCGGCTAATTAAAAGCCTCGTGACAAGAGCTTTGTGCATGTCTGAGGTTGTTCCCGTCATCGCCAGTAATTAACACGATCAGCAAGCTATTCCTTATTACCTGATTGCTAGACACGCCCCTGCCAGAACACGTCCTCGGTTCCACAGAGAGTAAGGAATTCATCTCTGGCCATTTTACAAAGCATATGAAGTTATGCACACAATCGATATTGGAAAAATTCGAGGATTCTCGAGATGCGACCTAGGTGAAAACTTGAGCATCCAAATATATCCAAAAGCGGCCCGAAAAATGTTATTACATCGACCAGGATTAGATAACTGAGCTTACCCAAAAGTCACGTCACTCTTTGCCACCGTGTACATGTCTTGTGGTCATATGATAGGTCTCATAAACCTCTGATATTGTCGTGGCTTTTTAGATTTTGATCGTCGAACATTCATGGAGAATCGTGATGTGATGAAGATCATAGGAGGAAAAATCTGAGTTATGCCATTTTCGGATCGGGCAGAAGTAGGAAGTGTTTACAGCCGGCAACCTCAGTATGACAGAGCCATTTAGTTTAATAATGACATATTCAAATACTATGTCGCGAGGGATGCAAAATTTTCCCCTAACATCTGAATAGAGTTCAACGCTTCGACATGTCAGAAAAAGAAAAACAAAAAAACTTGCGAATCATTTCATTAGCTACAAAATGGGCTATTTCATGTAGATTCTATTAATATATTTTTGTGGAAACATTTTGTGACAAGAATGCAAGTGTGTGTCGCATCTCTTTGGTCTACTTTGGAGTCGGTCTGAATTAGTGCCAGTGAAATACTTTTAAAATAGGTATGTAGATACCCCTTTGATGATGCACCGGATTTGCTCATCACAAATTTGACTCTCACTGAGGGAAGAAAGAAAGACTGGGGTATGTCACACTGGATACACTCACAAACATAAGTACTTCACTTAAGATTCCTCAGAATTAATACTTTTTATTCACACTTGTTACTTATTGAGACATTAATCTGTCGAGCGACTCCCGACATAGTTCTTGTAGTTGTAGAGATATATGCTTATAACTAGTGCTATTTTCGCTACCTACAAGGTTTCTCAATTCCACAGTCGTCGATAGTTTTCGCTTACTTCACTATTACTCGACATATCAAATCATGCGGTAACTGCACTATTTCGCATAAGAATGTCACCTAATCGAGAACCAACACTACAGCATCCCCGTACATACGTCATACAGCCTATTTTCTTGTAAACATGGGGTGATTCATGAACGAATCGTTCATATGAACGACTACAAGGGCAGACTTGCATGAATCGTGTCAATTAGGCATGAATCGTCGTTCAAAAAGAATCGTTCTAGTCTCAACATTAATCGTCGTTCAAAAAGAATCGCATGAATCTTCTCAATCATAGCAGGTGTCGTCGTTCAAAAAGAATCACGAGAATCGTGTTGGTCTCAACATGAATTGTCGTTCAAAAAGAATCGCATGAATCTTGTCAATCATAGCAGGTGTCGTCGTTCAAAAAGAATCGCGAGAATCGTGTTCGTCTCAACATTAATTGTCGTTCAAAAAGAATCGTATGAATCGTGTCAATCAAAGCAGGTATCGTCGCTCAAAAAGAATCGCAGATTTGAAGAATTGTATTGGAGTTTGTTTTTGTTTTGCTTCCAACTTTCGTAGTACCAAGCCGATTTTCGACGAAAACTGTCCAGTGGGCACATGTGTACAGGGATTTATAACCATTTATTTTATTGTGAGAAAATAAATAGCGATGAGACTATGAAGCTAAACATAAGAATATATAAAAATATAAAATAAATATATAAATTAAATATTTAATGTACATAAGAAAACGAACACTGCCGATAATTGCCGAAGCTACCACGAGCGTCTTTATATTGTTGAGGAATGAGTTATTGTACAGGGGAAAGCAAGTGTTAGAATTTACAGCTGTTTTATATATATATATATATTTTTACTGTTTGCGGTAACCTAAATATAATATATGCACAGCTAAATCGTCACTAATTAGCAAGATATATAATTTCAGAAACAAAATTTTACGACAAGCAAAGCAACTATGCTCCAAAATAATAGACACAGAAACATAGTATTCTAATGCATTAAAATTACCTCGAATATTCCTGAAGAAAATAATAATTATTTTGTGTACTAGCGTTGCCTTATAATGACGTATTTATAAAACTTATATGACAGTGGCGCGCAACCGCGACAGTAATGAATAATAATTACTCTGCGTATTAACATTACAAAAATACCGCCATGCTAGTCCAAGTTTATATGTCAATTTTAGACTTAAACTTTTCATGTTTTTATGCTAAGGGAGCTACCATATGACTATCATCTCCATATTTAATATAAGTAAAACACAGAAAAGGCATGGCAGTGATTAATGAATCGTGAACGAATCATCTGAATCGATTCATATTGGATGAACGAATCGTAAGAATCGATTACTGAAAACGAATTGCTCGACCCAACTCTGTTTTCTTGTGTGCGCAGCGCATTTATAGCCAAAATATCCAAGCTTTGGGCTCATTTCTGATTGGTTTGCAACCAAGTAGCGCGAAAATAAAGTTGTCACATGGTTAGTTTTGGAAGTTCATTGTATTACGCCCACGTGACCGCTCTTTATTATGGGAGAGTCCCGAGCTACGAACTTTTAGGGGAAACTCCCGGTTACTTAGATCTTTAATGCACTAAAACCCTGATCTTACAAAAACATTTGTGTTTCTGGATTGACAAAAGAAGTAACCTTGGCATATACAATAACAACTTCTCACCCCAATGTTTTGTGTTCTGCAATCTGCCCAGCCTTGGCTACGAAGCAGATATCTTTCCTATGCTAAACCTGTGTGAAGTAATAATTAAAATAATAAAATACAAAACGTGCTAGTATACTGTTGCATGTGACAAAAAAAATTGAAGGGCATCTACCTCATCGGTCGACTCTCAAGGGCATCATAACCGACCTAAGTGTGGTTTGTCAAATTTATAAGTGAAGCTTAAGCATTTAGAATGTGGAGATTTGAGTCTCTAAAGGACAAAGGCAATGACATTTAAAGTTGTTATGTATGTAGTTCTAGAAGAGAAAGAAAAGGAAATATTTTCAATAGACTGAATGCTTATCCACACTCTTAACACGCGAGTTAATGGTGTTATAAAGAAGATCAGTTTCAGTAAAAGCCGAACCCAATTATTTACAAAGAAATGAGAGCATTGCACAAACGACGGTCATACATCGCGGTAGATAAACCGTTAGACAGAATGTTTAAAGCACTGTCACTCTTCCAAGGTTTTAAGAAAGCAATTTCAATTGGCCTACTTTTGAGGCATTTTTACTTTCTCTATACGAAATATGCACATAGTCTATAGAGAAGGTATTGCATCCCACCCAAAAATTCGATACCGAGACTTGGTATTTAAATTTGCAATCTTCCAAGGATGCGACACGAAGATTTTCAAGAAAATCCCCCCAACCCCAACTACCCTTTACATGTAACTTTTTTCGAAAATATTGATTTTCTCAAAAATGGCTCTAACGATTTTGATTAAAGTATCATATATTGAGGATATTTACATGACAAATAAAATGTATATCTTGAATTTTCTGGGAATAGCCTCTGAGGACTACTTTATTCTGGATGAATTTTGCGGAATTTTAAATAACTACTAAACCGTAAGAGATAAACAAAAACTTACAACACAAAAAATGTAGAGCACGTTAAAACACACAATTTATGTTATATACATTTTTTTTTTTTCGTGGAGTTGATCGTTTTTGAGAAATTCCTTGTTTTCAGCTGAGAAAAACATACTTTTCTCATTCAGGAATTTGCCAACTACTGAACATACAAAGGTACTTCAGTCACATAGCAACCAGCTTTTGACTATCACTTTAACCTATAGTACTCCCTTAATTCCCTTCTACTTACAAGGGAGCAAGTAATAAGACTATTTCTGCTAATTTTTTTCTCGATTAGCATGACGTAAATAGAAGCATAAGCTTTTTAACAATAATTTGTTGCAGGGATGTAGAGAAAGTCAAGTGAATGGAACACATCAGATTTTTACAACTCATTTTAAGGATCTAGTTTTGGTTTCGAAAGGCAGACAGTGTTCCTGAGAATACAGTGGCCAGTGGTTGGACCACTTGCCTCTCACCTAGGCGGCTCGAAATCGATCCCAAATACCTGGGATTTGTGGTGGGCAAAACGGTGCAAGGGCAAGACTTTCCGTGTTCTTCGGTTTCTCCCACCTTCACATTCCACCGGCGCTCTATCTTCATTTCATGCATCATCAGCATTTTCGCAAGCAGTTCATAAGTTTTCTCAAACTCCATTTATATTTGAGACTGTGCAATTCAGATTTAGCATCACGATTAGTAATACTCAACAAGTAAAAACCTAAACTTTAGAGAAAGTTAACGTTGAAGACTGACACAGACATTAAAAGCCCTATCCTGTATATATTTACTAAGCTAAATGAATAAGCCTTTATCTCAGGTAGTATTTAACATATCTGGGTGGATTTTACTGCATGTGGATGTCTCTTCTAAGCTCTAATTTTAAACAAAATATTGCTAAATACATAAAAGATATTTTCTTAATTGTATCGTATTTTGATCAAATTTATCAGCAATTCTTAAATTATCTACCTGGTATATTAAAATCTGATTTTGCCGAAAATATATGTTTTAATGCCCTCTGAATCCAAAGAAAGTATTTTTACTTTCTTTATACGCACTATGTTCATAGTGTATAGAGAAGGTATTGCACTCCACCCAAAAATTCGATACCGAGATTTCACCGGAAATATATGTTTTAGGGTCCTCAATATCCAAAAAAAAAAAAAAGATGCGACACGAAGGTTTTGAGAAAAATCCCTTCACCCCCAACTACCCTTAATTGGAACTTTTTTAGAAAATTTTGATTTTCTAAAAAAATGGCTCTAACCATTTCGATTAAAATATCGTATATTAAAGATATTTACCCGACAAATAAAATGCATATTTTGAATTTTCTGGGAATAGCCTCTGAAGACTACTTTATTCTGAGTGATTTTTTTGGAATTTTGTATAACTGCTAAACCGTAAGAGATACACAAAATCTTACCACACAAAAAATGTAGAGCACATTAAAACACACAATTTATGTCGTATACATTTTTTCTTGGAGTTGATCGTTTTTGAGATATTCCTTGTTTTTGTTTTCAGGGTCGAAAATCTTAACTTTTCTTATTCAGGAATTTGTCAACTCATATCCATACAAAGGAACTTCAGTCACAGCTTTTGACTATCGCTTTAACCTATGGTACTCCTTTATTTCCTTTCTACTTACAAGGAAGAAGGTAATAAGACTATTTCTGCTAATTTTTCTAGATTAGCATGAAGAAAAATAGAAGCATAAGTTTTTTAAAAATAATTTGTTGCAGGAATATAGAGAAAGTCTTGTGAATGGTACACATCAGATTTTTAGAAAAAAATTCCATGTGAGTGAGTGTGTTGTTTTTCTGCCTTTCTGTCTATGTCTGTGAAGAGCACAACGAAAGTTGGTTGGAAACCAAATTTGATATTGAAGTTTATTATGTTTCTAGATTGCGACACAAGATTTACAAAAAAACTCCCCTCTGTAAATTACACTTTATATCTAAGTTTTTCGAAATGTTATACTTTCTCAAAATAAGCTATAGTTATTTTACTTAGAGAACCAATTATTAGCAGAGTTAGCATGATAAATGGAATGTATATCCTAAATGAACGGTTCGTTGAGCTCATACCTAAATGCTGTTGCGGTTTCTGCGTCTTACCCTTATATGCGTAAAACATCCACTGGGATTCGAGATCTAGGTAATTCTGTAGTCGTAGTAATAGCTAAAGAAGTGACTCTTTTCTGTGAAGTTCTGCAAATTTACAGTAGAACGCGGCAGATGCAGTACTCATTTATTCAATACTAATTTTATGCCTAGAACGATAAAATATATTAAATTGCATAAAACTAAAATTCTGATAAGCTGCATTCATATGACTTTCTCTACATATCGGTAACAAATTATTGTTAATCACCTTATTCTTCTATGAACTTTATGCTAATCGAGATAAACATTAGAAGAAACGGTCTTATTACTTAGTTTCTTATAAGTAGAAGGAAAATAAGTGAATACACTAGGTTAAACTGATAGTCAAATGTTTTAAAATGTGGTTACTATGGGATTGAAACCCAATTTGTTGCGTGGTCAGGAGTTGACAAATTCCTGTATGAGAAAAGTTTAAGCATTTTTAAACTGAAACCAATAATAACCAATATCTCAGCTCCACAAAAAATTTGTATGACATAAATTGTGTCTCTTAAGGAAATCTACATTTTTTGTGTAATAATTTTTTGTCTATCTCTGTTACCAGTAATGCAAACTGCAGAAAAATTCACCCAGAATAAAGAAGTAGTTAGAGGCTATTGCCAGAAAATTCAAGATATACATTTTATTTCTCATGTAAATATCTTAAATAAGGGATTTAATCAAAATCATTAGAGACATTTTTGAGAAAACAAACATTTTCGAATTTTTTTCCATGTAAGGGGTAGTTGGGAACAATTTTCGAGAATATCTTCGTGATGCATCCTTGGGAGATATTGAACCTATATATCAGGTTTGGTACTTAACGAACTTTTCTTTTTGAGATATATTGCCCACAGACACATAGACACAAACGAAGTGTGTATTTTGAATTTTATGGGAATAGCCCCAAAAGACCTTTTCATTCTGAACGAATTTTGTATAACCAGTAAACCGCAAGAGATAGACAAAAATTTACTACACAAAAAATGTATATCATTTTAAAATAATCAGCTTATGTCATATACATTTTTGATTGAGTTGACCGTTGCCATGATATCCCTTGTTATTGGTTTCATTTTTAAAATGCTTCAGATATTTCAGACACGGAGATTTTTCAACTGGTAATGCAAGGAAACGAATTTAAATCATAAAGCAACATTCTTTAAAAATATTTTACTATCGCTTTAGTCTAATGTACTCCCTTATTTACCTCCTACTTACAAGGAAGCAGGTATTAAGAACATTTCTGCGAATGTGTATCTTCTCTACATATAGAAGAATATGCTTCTTATCAATAGCTTGTTACAGAGATGTAATAAAGGCATGTGAGCACATTAGTATTTTACTTTATCTAAACGTACCATTTACATAGTGTATAGAGAAGGTATTGTAATGCACCCAAATATTCGATACCGAGATTTCACCGGAAATACATGTGTTGGGTCTCCTGAATCCAAAGAGAGCATTTCTGGATAAGATCCGTGTGTATGTGTGTCTATCTGTGTACAGCATAGCTCAAAAACGAAAAGTCCGTTGATTACCCAACTTGGTACTTAAGTTCAGTATCTTCCAAGAATGCGACATGAAGAAAAAAAAAATCGTATATTAAAGATAATTTACGTGACAAATAAAATGTATATCTTATATCTTCTGGGAATAGCCTCTGAAGACTACTTTATTCTGGATGAATTTTACGGAATTTTGCATAACTGCTAAACCGTAAGAGAGAGACAAAAACTTACCACACAAAAAATGTAGAGGACATTAAAACACACAATTTATGTTATATACATTATTTTTTGTTTTTGAGATATTCTTGTTTTTGTTTTCAGTTTTAAAAAACTTATACTTTTCTCATACAGGAATTTGTGAATCTTGTCCATAGAAACAAAGGCACTTCAGTCACATAGGAATCAGCATTTGAGTATCACTTTAACCTATGGTACTCCCTTATTTCGCGTCTACTTATAAGGAACAAGTAATAAAACAAGGAAGTAAATAGAAGAATAAACTTTTTAAGAAAAAATGTAAATAGCGTGTTATTTATGGACGCTTTTTATCTGCTGTGGTTCTCAGCGTCCCATTCTAAATTGGGCGTGAAAGACCGCTTAATTTTGCTCAGAGGCCTCTCTATCAGGCTTGAGGTTCTTTTACGTGCCGTAAATCTACGACACGGGACTAACGGCATTACTTCCCTTCCAAAGGAAGCCATGCTAAGGATTTTTACATCTGAAAAAATCCATCGTCCTCAGCCAGGTTTGAACCCGCGAACTTAGGTAATTGAAGTTAGCATAGTAACCATTACACCATGGAGGGCGACTATAACTTTTTAACAATAATTTGTTACAGAGATGTAGAGAAAGTCATGTGAATGGAACACATCAGATTTTGTTACGTAAGAAGTTAACAGATTGTATTGCCGGGGTTGTGGAATTCGCAAGAACTTATACTAAAATTAAGGAAGCGAGCGAGGCGATATTGACTTAATGAAGAAGATGGTGAAGGGGAACAGTCAGATGTCAGTTTAGGCAATCAGCACTCTGTCTTCGCATCTACAGGTCTGCAATGTAGCAACAATTCATATCCGTCCATCAATCATTCACCATTAGCCTCAGCTTGTTGTTACCAGCTGTAGCAGCGAAACACTTGCTATCACTACTTAACGATTATTATCTTAATACAACAATAAGCCCAAAAATTACATTGACATTAACCCTCGAACTTAGCTGCAATGAAACAGAGTATAAAAAGTGGCCTATTCCTGTAGACCTCCTAAAATTGCACTCCTCTACCGGTATCAGTTCACTACATGATTGGCCTTAAAAACAATTCAGAGAAATAAAAACTAACCAATGAACTATGGTAAAAGTGAAATGAAGGCGTAAAAAGAGTGAAAAAAATCTTTGTAGGAGAGAGGTTCCAACCTGTTCCTCCGTCGTGTATGGTTACCATGCTAGCTCCATACGCTGGTACAAACCCGGCTGAGGACGATGGATTTTTTCGGGCTTAAAAATCCTTCGGAAGGGAATTACAGCCATTGGCCCGTGTCGTGGACGGCACGTAAAAGAACCTCAAGCCTAAAAGAATGGGGCGCTGAGAAGCACAGTAGTTACAGAGCGTCCATAAATAAAATTCCATTTACATTTCCGACCTGTTCAGCTGCACCTGTGCGAGCGCAGCGAACTCCGAGCACCCATGGTACTCTGGCGTTACTATAATGATAATTTATTTCACCTTTTGGCATACATACAATGCAATAGGTTTCGTCAGCAAGTCATTAAAATACATCTATATTTAAATATTCTTGTATGTCGCAAAATTAAGTCGCTTAGTTCTGTTTTTAACATTAATTTTAAAAGAATTTGCATTAGAATTTGTCTTATTCTTATATAATTTCACTCCAAGATAAAGATGAGTGTTAAGAGATTTCTGTAACCAAAACTTTGGAGGTACCATTTATTTCTACCCCTTGTATCATGGGTATGTATGTCAGAGAAAAGTAACGCATGTGTCTTTTGAGGATGAAAAAAATTCAAGCATGCAAATGCATACAAAGGTGCCACAGTTAAAATTCCAAATCCCTTAAAAATAGGTCCACAATGTTGGCTAGAATCACAATTTTTGATTATTGTAAGAGCCTTCTTCTGGAGCAAAAATACTTGGTTGGCTTCCCCACAGAGGCAATGAAATAAACTATAATAGACAGTCAATAAAGTGCTGATGGAAACACACATCCTAAGTTTTCTTAAAATAAATAAAGCATTAGACAACTTCTTGCATATTTCCATTATGTGGAATTTCTAGGAAAGCTTGTTGTCTAATCATATCCCGAGGAATTTAACTTTTTAACTCTAAGTTTTTGTTTTTTCTTTTTTCATATGCAAGCCATTTGCGCCAAACCAATCAGAAATTTGATCTAAAGTATTGGCCCGAATATTTGAGCTGTTCTGAATGGGTTGGTCTCGGTGGGCTTGTGTTCCCAAAATCATGTGAAATTGGGTGGTGAGAAGCCTCAATCTCCTCGTGCACTATACTGTAGACTAGACTGTCGCCCCCAGCGAGGTCTTCGGTAATCTTCCCTCTAGGGGGTTGTGGCGTACCCACTTTCGTCCTTGCACTAGCTCGGAGGCCGGTTTATAAAATAGGTATTACCCTAAGGGAAAATCCCAGAAATACTGAGTTTTCAAGAAACTAAAAAGTAAAGTCCATGGCTCGACAGCTCTCAAGGAAGCTTGACCTACCGCCCGAACACGTTGATAGCAGTGGATATTTATTTATTTATTTTTTTAGGAACGAATTTTGCTAGCATTGGTGTAAGGAAATGCTAATCTATTACAATGTACGTAATTCTACCTTGTAGGGTAAGTATGGGCAAACCCTGATTCACTTGACACGCAACCCGCGAAGTCTGCTAACACCACATAGGTCGTAACGTTAGAGAAACTCAGAATGATTTCTGATTCATAGATAAACAGTACTGATTTCTATTCATACAGTTTAGATTATCGTGGAGTAAAACAAACAGCATTTTATTCCTAATTGCATTAATTTAGTTAAAATCTGGGTTACCTTTAGAAGAACTTTTATCAGCTGCGCCAACGGTGTTTGTCAATCAAAAGCATACTTTTATGAAAACAGTTGCTCACTCAAATATGTGGAAAGAAACATCGTTAGCTGCAAAGAAACTTAATTGGTAATGCTTGTAAGCAATAACTATTTAAACAGAACAACTTCATGTATTTAAAAACTGTTATTACTTTCTCTACACGTACTATGTACATAGTGTATAAAGAAGGTATTGTAATGAACCCAAAAATTCGATACCGAGATTTCACCGAAAATATATGTTTTAAGTCCCCCTGAATCCAAAAAAAAAAAGCATTTTTAGAAAAATGTCCGTGTGTGTGTGTGTGTCTGTGGGCACCATAGCTCATAAACCAAAAGTCCGTTAAATACCAAACTTGGTATTTAAGTTTAGTATCTTCCAAGGATGCGACACAAAGATTTTCAAGCAAATCCTCCCACCCTCAACTACCCTTTATATAGAACTTTTTTCGAAAATTTTTACTGACTCAAAAATGGCCCTAAAGATTTTGATTAAAATGCCGTATACTAAATATATTTACCTGACAAATAAAATGTATATCTTGAATTTTTTGGGAATAGCCTCTGAATACTCTTTTATTCTGGGAGAATTTTACGGAATTTTGCATAACTGCTAAATCGTAAGAGATGGACAAAAACTTAACACACAAAAAGTGTAGACCACATTAAAACACACAATTTCTGTTATACAATTTTTTTGTGGAGTTGATAGATTTTTAGATATTTCTTGTTTTTGGTTTCAGCTTTGAAAAACTTATACTTTTCTCATACAGGAATCATAAGCGACTCATAAAAAAAAAGCTGCAACCATCGTATTTATGAACACTTCTGACTCGTTGGCACAGGTCACTAAGAGTCTTGGCCTACCGCCTGGCCGCTGCGTCCCCCATCTCGGTCCATTACAGGCGTCATGGATGGTGAGACGTGGTCAGCGCCTCAATCCCCCCGGCCAGTTATTAAGGTCTTCACGATCTGGAGCCCCTACTTCTCCGTCAAGTAGCTCTTCAATTGGACCTCCAGGGACCTCACGAGGCTGAGTGCACTCCGGTCCAGGTCTTCCAGCGGGGGAAAAATCCCCAGGCCGGTACTGGGAATCGAAACCATGTCTCCCGCTTGGCAAGTAGCAATGCTACCACCGCGCATAGGAGACGACCTCAACACCACTGTATTAACAAATTAGTTCATTAAGTTACTTTTGTGTTAGCTTTACTGATTCCTAAATAACATTAAAAAATCTGATGTGTCCATTCACATGACTTTCTCTATATCTCTGCAACAATTATTCTATTTACTTCATCTAGTCGAGAAAAAATTAGTAGAAATAGTCTTATTACTTGCTTCCTTGTTACTAGACGCGAAATAAGGGGGTACCATAGGTTAAAGTGATAGTCAAAAGCTGGTTGCTATGTGACTGAAGTTCCTTTGTTTGTATGCACACGAGTACACAGAGTCCTGTAAAAGAAAAGTACAAGTTTTTTATAGCTGGAACCAAAAGCCAGGAATATCTAAAACACAATCAACTCCACGAAAAAAATGTATATAACGTAAATTGTGGGTTTTAGTGTGCTCTGCATTTTTTGTGGAGTAAGTTTTTGTCCATCTCTTACGGTTTAGCAGTTATGCAAAATTCCATAAAATTGACCCAGAATAAAGTAGTCTTCAGAGGTTATTCCCAGAAAATTCAAAATACAAATTTTATTTGTCAGGTAAATATCTTTAGTATACGATATTTAAATCAAAATCGTTAGAGCCATTTTTTGGAAAATCAAAATTTTCGAAAAAAGTTCCATGTAAAGGGTAGTTAGGGGTGGGGGATTTTTCTCAAAATCTTCGTGTTGCATCCCTGTATACACAGACACACGGACACACACGGACCTTTTTCTGAAAATACTTTTTTACTTTCTCTAGACCCGTATGCACAATGCCCTTAGGGATAGAGAAGTATTGCATTGCACCCAAAAATTCGATGTCGAGATTTCACCGGAAACACATGTTTTAGGCCCCCCTGAATCCAAAAAAATCATTTCCAGAAAAAGGTCCGTGTGTGTGTGTGTGTTTGTGTCCGTGTGTCTGTGAACACAATAACTCAAAAACGAAAAGTAGCTAAAAGACCAAACTGGGTATTTAAGTTCAGTATCTTCTAGGGTTGCGACACGAGGATTTTGAGAAAAATCCCCCCACCACAAACTACCCTTTACATGGAACTTTTTTCGAAAATTTTGATTTTCTTAAAAATGGCTCTAACGATTTCGATTAAAATATCGTATATTAGAGATATTTATCTCCTAATTAAAATGTATATCTTTAATTTTCTGGGAATAGCCTTTGAAGACTGCTTTATTCTGGATGCATTTTACGGAATTTTGCATAGCTGCTAAACCGTAAGAGATGGACAAAACCTTACTCCACAAACAATGTAGAGCACGTTAAAACACACAATTTATGTCATATACATTTTTTTCATGGAGTTCAACGTTTCTGAGACATTCCTTGTTTTTGGTTTTTACTTGGAAAAACTTATACATTCCTCATACAGGTATTTGTCAACTGCTGTCCATACAAACAAAGGAACTTCAGTGACATAGCAACCAGCTTTTGACTATCACTTTAACTGATGGTACTCCCTTATTTCGCTCCTACTTACACAGAAGCAAGTAATAAGACTATTTCTGCTATTTTTTTTCTGATTAGCATGAAGTAGATATAAGTATAAGCTTTTTAAGAATAATTTTTTGCAGAGGTGTAGAGAAAGTTACGTGAATCAGATTTTTTTGCACAGCCAGGAGTCCATATATTCCCGTATGAGAAAATTATAGGTATTTTAAATCTGAATACTAATAAAAAGAATATCACAAAAACGGTCAGCCTTACAACAACAACAAATATATATATATATATATATATATATATATATATATATATATAACATAAATTATGTGTTTTAACGAGATCTACATATTTTGTATAGTAAGTTTTTGTCTATCTCTTACGGTTTACAGTTATGCAAAATTCTGCAAAATTCATCCAGAATAAAAAGGTGTTCAGAGGCTATTCCTAGAACATTCAAGATATACATTTTATATATAATGTAAATATACTTAATATTAATATATTAACCCATATCGTTAGAGGTATTTTTGAGAAAATAAAATTTTACAAAATTTCCCATGTAAAGGGTAGTTGGGATGTGGAATTTTCTATTTGGTATTCAATATAGTTTTCGATTTTGGGCTATGCTCTCTAAACATATTTTGTTATTGGTGTATTTCCTGTGAAATCTAAATATAACATGTTTGTTTCTATATACACTGTGTACACAGTACGTGTAGAGAAAGTAAAAACTGACCTCGCACTTACGAGCACCACTGAAGTATCTAATGTAGCTAATTTAAGCTGCTTTACTGATTCTTAAATAACTGTATAAGCGATTATTAAACAGTTCTGGGTCACCAAGATCTGAGTTTTGCTGATGACTCGTGCAGGCGTCCTTGGGAAAGCTTTCTCGTAGAGTCAAGTAATGAAGCAGGTGTGAATGAAGACTCTCCTGAGGAGAACCAGCTAGGTGAGGAGGATTCCCGCCCTAACCCAAGCAGATGTGTAGTGGAGGACGACGTCTTCATTACCACTGCGACAGATGTTTCCAATAAAAGTCGAATTTTCCTACATAAAAAGGAGGGCCGGGCCCTTATTGCCGGTCAACTATGTCTCAACTTCCGATGATGCCCGACATACGGCATGTGTGGGAAATGCCCTTGTCCTCCAGCTACGTCTTTATATACGGAAAAACGTTAGACCATTCAGGAATTATAACAACCTGGCTTTAAAACCCTTTCTCCCTCAAATGGACCTTGTTAAGAAGTAGAGCACTAAAGGTAAAATAAAGCAGTGAATGTCCACTTTGTTTGGCAGTTTCCTTACCATCAACAGTAATAACCTTCTTTTTCTACCTCTCTGAACCTCATTATCAGGTTTAGAGGTATTGCACTCCACCCTAAAATTCGATACCGAGATTTCACCGGAAATATATGTTTTAGGGTCCCCTTTATCTAAAAAAAAAAAACATTTTCGGAAAAAGGTCCGTGTGCGTGTGTGTCCGTGTGTCCGTGTGTCCGTGTCTGTGAACACGATAACTCAAAAACGAAAAGTCGGTAAAATACCAAACTTGGTATTTAAGTTTAATATCTCCCAGGGATGCGACACGAAGATTTTGGGAAAAATCCCCCCACCTCAACTACCCTTTACATGACAGTTTTTACGAAAATTTTGATTTTCTTAAAAATGGCTCTAGAAATTTTGATTTTCGTATATAAAAGATATTTACCTAAGAAATAAAATTATATCTTGAATTATCTTGGAATAGCCTCTGAAGAGTACTTTATTCTGGATGAACTTTACGGAATTTTGAATAACTGTTAAACCGTAAGAGATGGACAAAAACTTACTACACGAAAAATGTAGAGCGCGTTAAAACACACAATCTATGTTATATACGTTTTTTGTGAAATTCATTGTTTTTGAGACATTCCTTGTTTTTGGTTTCTGCTTTGAAATACTTACACTTTTCTCTTGCAGGAATTTGTCACCTGTTGTCCATACAAACAAAGGAACTTCAGTGACTTAGCAACCAGCTTTTGACTATCACTTTAACCTATGGTACTCCTTATTTCGCTTCTACTTACAAGGAAGCAAGTAATAAGGCTATTTCTGTTAGTTTTTTCTGATTAGCATGAAGTAAACAGAAGTATAAGCTTTTTAAGAATAATTTATTGCAGAGACTTAGAGAAAGTCATGTGAATTGTACACATAAGATTTTTAGAAAAGCATTGTTTCCTTTCTATATTGACTTCCTGTAGCTGCTCTACAAACTTCTTACATAAGATTATATTATTTCTACCAATAATAATCGAGATAAACATAAGCAGAATGTTCTTATTACTCAGTTCCTTACAAGTAGAAGGAAATAAGGGAATGCAGTAGGCTAAAGTGATAGTCAAATGTTTTAAAATTTATCTTATTTGCTTAGCCAGGAATAGATCAAAAGAAAAACGGACACTTCCTGTCTGAGAAAAGTACAAGTACTTCACAATTAAAACAAATAACAAGGAACATCTCAAAAAGAGCCAACTCCACGAAAAAATGTACATAACATAAATATAGTGTTTTAGAGCTCTACATTTTTGTTAACTATTTTTGTCTATCTCTTACGACTTGTCAGCTATGCAAACTTCCGCAAAATTCATCCAGAATAATCACGTCTTCAGAGGCTATTCCCAGAAAATTCAAGAGAAACATTTTATTTGTCACATAAATTCCTTAAATATAAATTATTGTAATCAAAATTGTTAGAACCATTCTTGAGAAATAAAGATGTTGTGAAGGGTAGTTGGGGGTAGGAGAATTCTTACAATGCGTTCGCCGTTACAAGATCATCAAAAGCAAAATTGCTATAATATGGTTTAAGAGACATCACTTGCTTTTCAGTCATCTGGTGTTTATTCTTCAGATAAATTAGAAATTCAGTTGTTGAAATCATTAGCAGAAGTAGATTCAATTACAATAAGTATAAATCTGTGGTTAGCACCACAGATTTCTGAACATTATCAATTTTTAGGAAACTTTTCATAATTGGCTCTAACCATTTGTTTACTTTCATAAGAAATAAAATGTATAACTTAATTTTCTTGAATGACTTTTGCATAAGTGGTAGCCCATGAAGATAGACTTACTACAAATACATTTTTTGTGCACTTAAGCTTGAATTTTAAAAGTTTATGCGTTTTGAAATGGGGAGCCGTTATTAGTCCCCCCTTCCTATGTTGGTTATGCAAAGAGAACGGAATTCCAAAACATCATAGTGACCTGCTCTTAAAATGAGGAAACAACAATAACTAATTAACTTTTTTCCATAAGGAAATATGCAATAAGATAATTCCTGTAACAATTAACTCTATTAGCTGAAATTGGTAGAATAATAAGCATAGTTTGTATATGAGCGAGCAGAGAAACGATTATGTGTCAAACTCAGATCAATTTTAATAACACCATTTTACGAAATAAACCGAATCAATGAATAGAAAATTATAAAAGGATACATAAACAAATTATCGGATGCGCATTATCATTCTCTCTAGATACAATAATAGTTGTCCTTCATTTGCCAGGTTGTTTCTTAGTAAATATGCTTTTAATTCCTATTCGTCTATTTCTTGCTTGGGTCATATTGTTAGCAGAACCTAAAATTTTCATTAATCTTTCTGTGCTCCTCTTTACTTTCTCTTTCACGTACAATGTACATATAGGTAAAGAAGATATTGCCTTCCACCCTAAAATTCAATCCCGGCAGTTTTCCTGAAATACAAGTTTTTGAGGAGCATTGCAGAAAAAGGTTCGTGTGTATTTTTGTTTCTCTTTATGTCTGCCTGTCTCTTTCTAAATGTACGTGTGTGTGTTTATTTGTGAACAATGAAACTCATGAACAAAATCCGGAAGTATCAAACTTGATATTTAGTTTCAGCATCTTCCGAGGATACAGCAAATAAATCCCTTCACCCCAAAGTACCGTTTACATTCTTTTTTTTTTTCAGAAAAATGTGATTATATCAAAAATAGCTTAACGACTTTAATTAAAATAGTATATGTATAAATATTTTTATTACAAATGAAATATATATTTTTTCAAATTTATGGGAATATCCTCTGAAGTCCTCTTCATTCTAGATGACTTTTGCATAGCTAGTATACCGTGAGAGATAAAACAATCTTACTAGAAAATGTAGATCTTGTTAAAGCACAGAATTTGTAACTGTCACTAGATACACACACGTATGGGTGAATTAACTATTTCCAAAATATCCCTTCTATTTATGTACATTTTCAAATAGGTAATTCATACTTTTCTAAAATGGGAAGTTGTCATTCGCCCATGCATAAAAATTAGAATTTAAATGTCATTAACAACGACTAGTTTTTAAGTTTTTTTTAATATTTTATTAGTCTATTTCCTTATTTTGCGTACATATCTACAAAGAAATAGTAATACACATATTTTCGTGAATTTTTATCTTGGTTAGCATGCAGTATATAGGAGAATGAGCTTTTGTAAGAATAATTTTTGCAGAATAGGTAGAGAAAGTGATATGAACGAAACACATCTGATTTTTCATAGTGTGTTTCAGTAATTCTCACTATCTATAGCATTATCCATAGTCTGGATCTTAATCTGAAAGTTCTGCATAAGCCACTGTATTTATTCTTATCATGATAGCGGTACGTGTAAGCAACGTGCGAGATATGTCATCAGTCATCACCAATGCAACGTGTCATCGAGAGTGGCATCAGGGGAACAGCCTGAAGCTGTACAAAGCCGACACGTGAGTAGCCCGGGTGCATGTTGGACAGTGTTGAATTACAGGGTGACCACCCCAAAGTGACCGGCTCAAATTGCTAGGGGCTTCCTTCTGTCCACTTCCTTCAGAACAACGGTTTGGTTTCTCTCTTGAGGGACGCATGCAACGGTTGGTGTCGCCATCCGGAGATCTAGAATGTCTGGGATTCCAAGTATGGCTTTGCAGGTCAGAAATGCTGTCTTCGCTATGGCCTTTATCCTTGTATCTACATTTTATCAGGTAGTTCAGATACAGTGCAGTTAAGCCAACAATGCTTTGGTTTAGTCCTCATAAATTCCTCCTATTCTTATTAAAAAAATCTGATGTGTTCCATTCACATGATTTCTCTACATCTTCACAATAAATTATTGTTAAAAAGCTTATTCATTTATCTACTTCATGCTAATCCAAAAAAAATTAGCAGAGGGTCTCACTAAAACAAGAAGGGAATTACAGTATTACCATAGGCTAAATCGATAGTCACATCTTTTAAAAGCTGGTTGCTATGTATTGAAGTACCTTTGTTTGTATGGACAGGAGTTGCAAACTCCCCTATGAGAAAAGTATAAGTATTTTAAGGCCAAAACTAATAACAAGGAATATCTCAAAATGATCAACTCCACGAAAAAAAGTATATAACATAAATTGTGTGTTTTAACGAGCTCTTCATATTTTTCGTAGTACGCTTTTGTCTATATCTTATGGTTTAGCAGTTATGCATACTTCCGAAAAATTCATCCAGAATTAACATATATTCAGAGGCTATTCCCATAAAATTGAAGATATACATTTTATTTGCCAAGTAAATATCTTAGATATAAGAATTTTAGAGCCATTTTGGAGAAAATAAAAGCATTCGAAATGTTGTCCATGTGAAGGGTAGTTGAGGGTGGAGGGATTTTCTTGAAAATCTTCGTGTCGCATCCTTGGAAGTTACCAAACGTAAACACCACGTTTGGTATTTAACGGTCTTTTCGTTTTTGAGCTATTCTGCCCACAGACACACACACACACACGGAAATTTTTCTAAAATTTTTTTTATTCTCAAAACATGTATTTCCGGTGAAATCTCGGCATCGAAATTTTGGGCGCAATGCAGTACCTTCTGTATATACTATGTACATAGTACATGTAGAGAAAGTAATAATTTATCAAAACTTCAGTTTAATTGCTGATTGATGGCACAGTGAATTAGAATGCATTTACAGTCATTTTGAATCAACCTTTTACAACCGAGTACATAATAGCCAAAGAAGGTATTTCAATCCACTGAACCTACATAACACCACAATTTCACTCTCCCTCTACATAGTTTATACTACTTAAGTAGAGAAGGTATCGACTCCACTCAAAAAATCAATACCGAGATTCCATAGGAAATACATGTTTTGATACCCCCTCATTCCAAAAAACATGTTTAAAAAAGATGTGTGTGTGTCTATCTGTATGTACTCTTTCTGTGGGTGGCGTAGCTAAAAAACGAAAAGCCCATTAAATACCAAACTTGGTATTTAAGATCATTTTCATCCAAGGATACGACATAAAGATTTTCAAGAAAATTCCCCCACCCCAAACTACTCTTTACATGGAAAATTATTCGAAATTTTGATTTTTTCAAAAATACCTCTAACGATTTTGATTAAAATAATGATATTTACATGACAAATAAAATGTACATTTTGAATTTTCTAAGAATATCTCTGAAGATCTCTTCAATCTGAATTTTGCATAACTGGTAAACCGTAAAAGATAGACAAAATCTTATAACATAAAAATATAGATTTCGTTAAAACACACAATTTATATCATACATATTTTTTTCGGGGATTTTACCCTATCCGAGATATTCCTTGTTATTGGTTTCCGTTTTAAAATAATTTTAAATTTTCTCATACGGAAATGTGTCTACTCTTGGGCATTCAAAGAAATAGATTTCAGCCACATAGTGGCCAGCTTTTAAAAAAAATGATATTGCTTCAGCTTAGTGTATTCTCTTATTTCTCTTCTACTTACAAAGAAGTAATAAGAAAATTTCTGCAAACGTTTATCTCCATTAGCATGAAGGAGATAAAAAATAAGAAAATGGCAGGAATGCATAAGACTTTTATTAAAAGGTTCGTGACTGAGCAGGATGGTTTAGTTGTTGTTCTCTGTGGCCCACATTCAAGAGGTTGTGGGTTCAATCTCCGAGGCCGGGTTACCTGACCTATGGTTTTTTTGGGTATTTTCAGGGTCACCATGTGAATCTAGGGAGGTTCATTACTAAATTTTTCGGTTAATCCACCATTCCCTGTTCCCATAATTTCCTAATCGTTGTCTTTCAGGGACGAAGAACCATGCGACGGGGTTCGGCAGATTGCGGCTGGATGGTGGCCGGAATCCACCTTCGATTTTGGTGCTCCCTCTGTGCGTTCGCCGGAGAGCTCGAGCAGAGCCTAGGAGGCGTTTCAACTGTAGCCGTTGAGGACCCCATCCCTGCTTGCGTCCCTCGTCATATGGATATGGTCGGCGTTCCGGTATTTTTCTTCTCTCTGCTTCCCTGAGGTTACCTAGGAGGCAGGACCCACATCTGGAGCTCTTCACAGTGTCCTGGGAGCAACGTTTGTGTCTAATCTAATTCTAAAGGTTTGTGTGTAGGTCAATGAACAACAAATGTCGGAAAATGAAACTTGGTAGTTTAGTTGTGTACCAAAGATGTGATACGAGGATTTTCCAGGAAACCCTCCACCCCAAATTATCCTTTTCAAAGATAATTTTTCAATATGTTTATTGAATGTAATGATTTTGCTGTAATGATTTTGATTAAAACACCATATATTACAGATATTTGCATGAATAAAATTTACGTATTGATTTTTCTAGTAATAGCCTATAAGAACCTCTCCATTCGTAAGGAATTTTGACTAAATGTTATGACTAGTAAATGTTAAGCGATAGGTAAAAACATACATACCCTCTACACAAGAACTGTCTTTAAAATACACAACGAAGCATCAATAGCTCAACAATAACGTGTGTTGTTTTTATTCGGAAGTTCTCGGAATTGATTCCCGCATGTTCTGATTATGGATTTCTCATGCTTTACCCTGATGGACCAGGCGAATGTCGAGGTGACATATTCTACCATGCATTTCCTCTCTCCCAATTTCTTCTCCTACTGTTTCTATATTTCAGGTTGACTCCAGGACTAAATGATGGTCCGTGTCGACAGATGACGAAGAGAATAGCGCATTTGGACTTCTTGTCGGTCCTGCCAGATGCTTCACTGTATTACCACAGTACAGCAGCAGTCTGAGCGTGGTAGTTTGTGGTATTCCCCTGGATCTTCCCGTACGGTTTGTCCTGACCACAGCGCAGCAAAGGACACCCGCGTCTCTTCTGCTAAGGGACCATCGCCCCTCTTTTCTCTGGAGCTCACCAGCCGAAGGGACCTGGCATCTGGCCTTCCCTTGTTAGGGACACTGCTCAAGTTCGAGACCAGCAGAAACGCCATGCCCCTTATCATCGCTGTTGAGCTTACTTGCATAATGACACGACTGCGGCGCGCCGCAGTCACTGAAAGCTGCAAGTAGCATGATATTTTGCGCCACTTGTATAGCGAGGCTCACTTCACCGGCCAGGCAATCTCGCAGACACCATCATCTCTAACACTGTCTCTTGGGAGACCTCCACAACCACCGCTGAAGGCTCCTCACATCACTCCTGATCTGTTGCAGTTAGTCCTAAAGTTGGAGGACCTCGAGTTAGAGCTACCACTCCTATTCGAGAAGTTCTCTGCCTTCGAGGAAGCAACAAATGATTCACTCTTCACAATAAACCAAAACCTTCGTGAACAAGGACTACTTCGCAACCATCGACAGCCTGAAGATTGACGCCACATCGATCGTCTAGGAGGAGGTGAGCAGAGATCGCGAAGTGCACATGGTATCATAGTTCATAACTACTTCCCTCATTACTTTCATCAGAACCTCCTTATTTTTCATTCCTAAGTTTCACAGGGAGTAAGCAGGGCCTCGGTCATGCTTACTGGGCCCCAATGTTCGCACGCCTTAGGTCTCTTTCTGCTCATATGTTTGAATACATTACCCTTATTTTATCTTCATCTTTTGCTTTCTTCTTATTCCTTATCAATTTCTCCTTGCTTCTCCCTATGAGCTTCATAACCCTTTTCTCCACCACTCCTCCCTTTGAACGAGTATTTAGGCTCGTCCTTCATCTTTTTAAGGTATTACCTGCGGTGGTCTTCTACTTCCCATGTTCAAATTATCTTCTTTACTACTTCTCCATCCTCGGAACTCCTTCCTGTAAACTTAGCTTCTTCCATCCAAGTTGTATTCTTCCAAACATCTATTTCTTATATCAGCCTCGCTTTTCTTCTTCATCTTCTGCGCCTCTCTCTCTCTTCCCAGAAGATGTACTAAAATTGCCTCCATTTTCTTTCTGTCTTCTTCCAGCATTTCATTGTTTTCTCATAAATCTTTTTCTTCCAAATCTAAAATGTTTCTCTCTTTTCTTTCCTGATGTCCTTTATTATCTCTATCCATTTGCAGGTCTTATAACTCTCCCTCCTACCATCTTGGTCTAATTCTTTTTCTCCTTCCATCTTCCATCATACCATTTGGTGGTCATAAATTCCTCTTCTAATCATTTCTAAATCCAGTAAGTTTCTAAATCTTCATCTACTTCTAATAAATCATCACTTTTTCTACTTCTTCGTCTTGGTTTTCCTTGTCACTGTGTCAAAGAGAAGTTCTTCTCATGAACTGGTTGCATGAACACTTGGTGCCTAAAATGTTTGCTAACTGACATAAGAAACACTAGGAAGATTACTTCATTTCCTGTTTATAAACGTTAGTCATTGTTGCGCACAACAGGTCACTTTTTTTTTTAGGAAGAGCGAGCAATTTGATGGAGTAACGGAAACACATGATGGCTTGTCCGAAGTGTATGTGAAAATAATTAAGGGACAAGAAATACATTTCTCATCGCACCGGGAGGGCCCCAGGTGTTATAAATGTCCTACATCCCTGACCGTGACTGGGTGAAAAAATATTCCACTACAAATGTCCATTAGAAGAAATAAACAAAATCGTTCTCTGTGGCGATTGCTGAGGGGAAGAACTTAGGAAAAGAATAGAAAGAGAGAGAGAGAAAGAAAATAGCGATTTCGTGAAGGAATTGACGCCTACTTATTATTTAGTTTTGGAAACAACTTTACAGTCAACTGTCATTATTTATTCATTGTTGTCATTACTTAACTATGAAAATCAAGTTTCTGTTACCTTCGAATAAGATGTTGTTATTGATATTATTATAGTTATTATTATTATATTATTATTATTATCATCATTACTTCCTTCAAAAAAAAAAACCACAGAAGTCATATATTAAAAAAAACCTGATGTGTTCCATTCACATAACTTTCTCTACATCTCTGCAACAAATTATTGTTGAAAAGCTTATGCTTCTATTTACTTCAAACTCATTGAGAAAAAAGTGCGTAGAAATAGTCTTATTACTTGCTGTCCTGTAAGTAGAAGCGAAATAAGGGAGTAGCATAGGTTAAAGTGATAGTCGAAAGCTGGTTGCTATGTGACTTTGTTTGTATGAACAGGAGTTGACATATTCCTATAAGTTTTTGAAGCCGAAACCAATAACAAAGAATATTTAAAAAAACGATCAACTCTACGAAAAAAAAAAAGTATATAATATAAATTGTGCGTTTTAATGTTCTCTACATTTTTGTGTGGTAAGTTTTTAGTATCTCATACGGTTTAGCAGTTATGCAAAATTCCGTCAAATTCATCCACAAAAAAGTAGTCTTCAGAGGCTATTCCCAGAAAATTCAAGATATACATTTTATTTGTCTTTAAAATACTTACCATATTTTAATTAAAATCGTTAGAGCCATTTTTCAGAAAAACAAAATTTACGAAAAAGTTCCATGTAAAGGCTAGTTGGGGTTGGGGGATTTTCTTGAAAATCTTCGTGTCGCATTCTCAAAAGATACCAAACCTAAATACCAAGTTTGGTTTTTAACGGTCTTTTCATTTTTGAGCTATGCTGCCCACAGTCACAAACACACCCATACACTCACACACATACATACAGACAGACACACACACATGGATATTTTTTAAAAATTCTCTTTTTTTATTCAATGGGTGCCAAAACATGTATTTCTGGTGAAATCTCGGTATCGAATTTTTGGGTCCATTACAATACCTTCTCTATATACTATGTACATAGTACGTATAGAGAAAGTAAAAATAGGGAGAATCAGTTGCGGAATAGCTTCTACATACTACATACAGTGTATAAACTATACCCGAGAATCACAAAGTTAAACATTGTGATGTGTTCCATTCACATGACTTTCTCTACTTTGCTCTAACAATTTATTGTTAAAAAGCATATTTTTTTTACACTATTATAATTGAGATAAACATTAGCAGAACTTGTCTTAATACTTGCTTCCTTGTACGTGGAAGGGAAATAAGGGAATACACTAGGCTAAAATGATAGTCAAATCCTTAAAAGCCGGTTTCCATGCGGTTGAAATCCGTTTATATGCAGGGACAGGAGTTTAAAACTTACCGTGTGAGAAAAGTTTTTAGATCTGAAACAAATAACAAGGAATATCTCAGAAATGGTCAATTTCACGAAAAAAATCCTATATTATATAAATTGTGTGTTTTAATGTGATCTTTATTTTTTGAGTTGTGAGTTTTTGCCCATCTCTTTCGGTTTATCAGTTACGCAAAAATTCAGCAAAATTCATTCAGAATAAAGAGTTCTTCAGAGACTATTCTCAGACAATTCAAGATATACATTTTATTTGTCATATAACTATTTTAATATAGAGCATTTTAATCAAAATCGTTAAAGTCATTTTTGAAAAAATCTAAATTTTCGAATTTTTTTCCAAGAAGATCGTAGTTTGGGGTTCTCAAAATCTTCATCCCTGAAAAATACTAAACTTAAATACCAAATGTCGTGTTTTACCGATTTTTCGTTTTTGAGTTATCGTGTTCATAGGCACACGGACCTTTTTCTGAAAATACCTTTTTTGGACACAAGGGGCCCTAAAACGTCCATTTTCGGTAAAATCTCAATATAGAATTTTTAATGGAGTGCACTACCTTCTCTATACACTATGTACATAGTACATGTAGAGAAAGTAAAAAGTGATCTGGCAATCTATCAGATTAACAGAATGCCTTTTTAAAAGAAAGTCTAAGTGCAAAAGTATAATAAATTAATTTATTTATCTTTAAAGAACGTTTACAAGAAATGTAAAATAAACTGAACCATTGGGAGCCATACAGTAAATAAACTAAGTTATGAGTAAATCAAGATATAATTATTTGCTATTTGCTCATCCAAACCACCTTCATTAATTAAATGTCGCGTTAAATGATCAGAAAGATAAAAATAGCATTCGATATTGGCTCTAAAATGTTTGAAAGTTTTCCATGAACTTTCAAAAAGGTTGATTTTTTTCTTGAAATGATATTTTTTTATTATATTTATTCATGTGTCAGAGCAAAGGCGTTAACTCCTATTCAACCATATTAAACATTCCAATACAGTGATGATACAATAATTTATACTTAGATGAACACTTAACAGAAATTAAGATACATATTAGAATAATAATTAACTTAAGTTAATTTAAATATATAGCAGCTAAGTTAAAATTAATAAATATCTTATAAATGTATGTAGGTATACAACTTAGCATACAAGAATAACCAATACATTGCCTCAAATTAACAATAAATATAATGTACAACTTATGATGTAAAAATTATACCTAAGCTCTCAGAGAATCTTCTTTTATTTGTTCTCCAACTTATTTTGCAATGAGAATTCAGTTTTATTGTGAAGACAAAACATGAATGGAATGCAGTAGACGTGCTGGAAGTCCTTGAAGCGGATAGTTACCTGCCGATCAAATGTTAGCGTGTGGAAAGACTTTAAAAAAGAAGAAATAAAAACAAAAAACACGCGCTGAAAATTAATACATCGATGAGCTTCTATATAAGCCATCAGATCCTTTACATTTTACCTATTGTAAAAAAAAAACAACGATAACGATTATTTGATACTTTGCAAAAACTGTAAAAAGGAACAGAGATTATGTTGCAATACCTATCTCTTTCCTATCATGTACTTATTTCCCGCACGCGCTGAAAATTAATACATCGATGAGCTACTGCATAAACCATCAGGTCCTTTACTTTTTACCTATTGTAAAAACAAAACAATGAAATGCTTGTCTGATACTTTTCAAAAGCTGCTAAGAAGAACAGAGGTTATGTTGCAATACCTATCTCTTCCCTATCATATATTTATTTTCTATGTCCCGTATTATGTCTGGCATATGTATGTAAAATAACTTGCCTTTCAGTTCTGCATTAAAGAGCCCCTACTCCTTAGAGTGAGCTTGTGTTTGTACCACTTTTTCTGCACTTATTTTCAGCAGAGGAAAAGAATTTCTGTTAAGAAAGAAGGCTTTAAAACAAAAGAGCGTTGCCCAGTAGGAGGAAGTCCATTCCAGTCCATTATAATTAGGAAGTGAAACCTGTCTCGGAGTGGGAGTAGGGACAAAAAACCACAAGGGAAGATGAGAAAAGGGCGACCGAAGAGAGAGACAGAGGCCACGTCATAAGCTAAGCTATCCTTGGTCGAGGAGCGGATGGAAAACCCAACTTCTACGTTCCGCAAATGCAATTTTTATCTAAAGTTCTTTTGTTTCTTTTGAAGAAACAGTAAAGGAAAGTGTTTTGTTCTTCTCAAACTTATGAATGTTTTAATATGCAACTATATTCTCAAAATGGCTACATGTAATACGAGTTTGAATAATATTTTTCTTTCTCTATCTCATAAGTACAATGTACATAGATGTAGGGAAGGCATTGCATTCCATCCAAGCGTTCGATACTGCGATCTGAATAAAAAGCATTTTATTAAAAAAAAAAATTCGCGCTCACGTGCATGTGTGTGTGTGCCTGTGAATATCATGATTTAAAAACGAAAAATAGGATAAATATCAAATATGGTATTAAAGTTTAGTATATTCCCAAGTGCGACATAAGCTTTTCAGGAAATTCCTCCCACCCTAAACTGCGCTTTACATGGAAATTTTTTTAGAAATTTCCGATTTTCACAATAATGGCCTTAATTACTTTTTCTATGCGTAATATGTATATATTGTAGAGAAAAGGTACTGTAATGCACCCAAAAATACGATACCGAGATTTCACCGGTAATATACATGTTTTGAGACCCCCTGAATCAAAAAAAAACTTTTTAGTAAAATGTACATGTATGTGTGTGTCTGTGGGCAGCATACCTCAAAAACGAAAATGCTGTTAAACACCAAACTTGATATTTAAGTTCAGCATCTTCCAAGAATGTGACACGAAGATTTTCAAGAAAATCCCCCACTCCCAACTACCCTTTACATGGAACGTTTTTCGAAAATTTTGATTTTCCTAAAACTGGCTCTAACAATTTTGATTAAGATATAGTATATTAAAGATATTTACCTGAGAAATAAAATGTATATCTTGAATTTTCTGGGAATAGCCTCTGAAGGCTACTTTTTCTGGATGAATTTAATGGAATTTTACATAACTGCTCAACCGTAAGAGATGGTCAAAAACTTAGCACACAAAAAATGTAGAGCTCGTAAAAGCACAGAATTTATGTTATATACATTTTTTCATGGAGTTGATCGTTTTTTGAGATATCCCTTGTTATTGGATTCAGCTTTGAAAATCATACTTTTCTCATACAGGAATTTGTGAACTCCTGTCCATAGAAACAAGTCACATAGCAACCAGCTTTTGTCTTTCATTTTAATTTATGTTTCTTCCTTATTTCGCTTCTACTTACAAGGAAGCAAGTAATAGGAATATTTCTGCTATTTTTTTCTCGATTAACTAGAAGTAAACAGAAGCATAACTTTTTAATATTATTTTTTGCGAGATGTAGAGAAAGTCATGTGAATGGAACACATCAGTTTTTTTTAATGGTGTTTTCATCCCATTCTATACTGGCAGTGAAAGACCGCTTAATTTTACTATTTTTAAAGCTTGAGGTTCTTTTACGTGTTGTAAATCTACGATACGGGACCAACGGCTTTAATTCCCTTCCAAAGGAAGCCATGTTAAGGGTTCTTTGGCCCGAAAAATATCCATTGTCCTTGAACCCACGACCTTGGGTATATGAAGCTAGTACGATAACCATTACACCACGGAGGGCGACAATGGGTCTAGAGAGTTTGATTAAAATGCTATATATTGAAGATATTTACAGATGTTTACAGAAAAATAAAATGAGAGGTTCATTTTTTTCGGAATAGCGTCTGAAGCCCTCTTCATTGTGGAGGACTTTACATAAACTGTGAACCTTAAGAGAGAGACGAAATCTTAAATAAACAAACAAATGTATATGTCTTTAAAACACACCAACTATATCATATACATGTTTGTGGAGTTAACCATTATCAAGATATTCCTTGTTATTAGTTTTAAAATCTCCACTACTTAGACCTTTCTCAAATAGAAAGTGTTATTCATTTCTTTCCTCTGCTTATGCAAAGAGAAGGGAATTTCAATTGAATCACTTAGGGACCAGATTTAAAAAAATCTGATGTGTTACACTTACATGACTTTCTCTAGCTGTTCTACTAATTTCATACATAAACTTCTTCTTTCTCTACCTTGCTAATCGTGGTACTCATTAGCACAATGTTCTTGTTATTTAGTACCGTATTAAGTAGGAACAAAATAAGGGAATACACTAAGCTAAACCAATAGTCAAATGTTTTAAAAGCTTTCATGCAATTGCCATTACAAATCGCTTCTTTTCTTGGCCAGGAGTGGAACAAAAGAAAAACGGACACTCCTGTCTGAGAAAAGCATAAGTATTTCACAAAAGCATTCATTTCACAATGAATACCTCGAAAACGGTAAGCTCCACGAGAAAAATGTATACGACATAACTTATGTATTTTAACAAGACCTAAATGTTTTGTATAGTGAGTTTTTGTGTATCTCTTACTGTTTACTAGTTATGCCAAATTAAGCACAATTCATCCAGTATAAATAGGTCTTCAGAAGCTATTCCCAGAAAATTCAAGATATACATTTTATTTGTTATGTAAATATCTTTAATATATGATATTTTAATCAAAATCGTTAAAGCCATTTTTAAGAAAATCAAAATTTTCGAAATAAGTTCCATGTAAAGGGTAGTTTGGGGTGGGGGGATTTTTCACAAAAGCTTCGTGTCGTATCCCTGTAAGATACTAAACTTAAGTACCAAGTTTGGTATTTTAGCTATTTTTCGTTTTTGAGTTATCGTGTTCACAGACGTACGGACACACAAATGGACCTTTTTCTGAAAATGCTTTTTTTTTTATACAGGGGGTCCTAAAACCTGTATTTCCGGTGAAATCTCGGTATCGAATTTTTGGGTGGAATACAATACTTCTCTATCCCTATGTACATTGTACATATGGGGCTAGAGAAGGTAAAAATTGGCTATCGTTTCGGCCTAATTTATTACCTTTTTCCCTTTTATTTATAAGGAGCTATGCAATAAAACAACTTCGTCTGGTTTGATGTTTTGCTGTTATCCATGCATTTGCTATCAGGTTTTGTTTTTCTGTTTATAAAACATCATCAAGCTTCCTATAGATCAAGGACCCCGCTGCTTTCAAAAATTGAGAAAATAAAAATTTTAATAATTTTGGAAAATCGCAGCAGGAAGAGTCTTTTTATTCCTAATGAAGGAGTTAATGAACGAGTGAATCAATGATTGAATTCATTTAAATAATAGTATAGACACACTGATCTGTATTAATCGTACGGACCACAGACCTTACCTGCTTTTATAGTTCACAAAATAATATATAAGATTAAAATAAATGAAAACTGCACAGAAATATAAAAACAAAACAACTATATTCAAATATAACAATAGTACACAGGACAAAAGTAAACGATTCGAATACAGTACTGTGCTTTATTATTGTAAACATAGAACATTAAATGAGGTAAACACAACACTGACAATAAGCTAAAAATGTTGACATAACGTATAAAGCACTAAAAACACTGATTAGCTCTTCTTGCCTCACCCTCTCGCTGCTTTATTATTTACTCGACTGTATTATTTCTCTATGATCAGTGCCAGAATATCATTTTAAATAGGTGTTTCTTTGCTGTTTTATGAGGCCATGACAACGAAATAAGTTTCTGATATGGTAATATTCAAGCTGTTAGGATAATTAATGAGAAATATATGAAAGTTCTTCAGAGCTTTTGCAGACATTACAGAAAATTAAACAGTTTACCTGTGAAATAAGATGGAATTTAGATTTCTAACCTAGATTGCCATTTTGCTTTGTGTCAAACGTTATCTTTTCCAAGTCTGCACACACACAGGCACCTGCTGCCCGCCCGCCTGCCCACCCACCCACCACACACACTTACTTTTATGTATTAAAAAAGCCGGTCCCCATGGCCGCGCTCACCAAGGTCTCTCGCTTTGGTGCTTCGTAGCGCCGGGGATCGTGGGTTCGAGTCCCGCCTTGGGCATGGGTGTTATATGTGTGTGTGTGTAAAAAAATAAGAAAACAGAAATTCACTAATCAATCAGCAAACAAAGTAAAACAATTAGGTAAATAAAAGTAGGGTATACAGCGCCAAAAAAAAAAAAAAAAAAAAAAAAAAAAAAAGTTAATCGTATAATGAGTTGCGTTATTAAAGGATGTTAAACAAAAAATGTTATTGTTACATTCACACCATTTTCTCTACCTATTATGCAACTAATAATCATTCTTACAAAACTTATTTCCTTACCTATTAATGCTTATCGAGATAAATATTAACCGAAATGGTTTTCGTCTATGTTTCCTTGTAGGTACAAGAAGAATAAAACAATATAGTAAAACCTTTTAAGAGATGGTCGCTATATGATGATAACATTAAAATTTTCCTGGAAATGTTCGTGTAGCAACCTCTGAAGATACTGAACTTAAATACCAACGTACTTTACATTTTTGGGGCTATGCTACTCTTAGACATACCCATCTTTGTTAGTTTTTTTTTTTTTTTTTTTTGATTTAGGTGTCCTTAAAACATGTATTCCCGGTGAAACCTCGGTAAGGAACTTCAGGGTGGAAATCCATCTACTTTGTACATTGTATATACGTGATGTAAAAAGCATTAAAAAACCATCCGATTAATGATCAAAGCGATGAATTGATATTAAAATCACGGACTTACCAGTTATCAGCCAAAAGGTAATATTTTATACTTGACCATTTACCGTGCACTTTATTGCGTTAAATAGCCGCAACTGTATTATTACACGAAACAATTCAGCTACTGATTTTAACTTCTACAGAAACGTTTTCAACAATGATTCGTTTGTTCAGAGCGCAAAATATTAATTAAAATATTAAGGTTAATATCACATTAGTAAAGATTATTAATAACTAAGAGCAATAACAAAGATAATTGATATAAACAAGAGCCTTGATAACATGTATCTTTACGAAAAGTATCCATAAGATGGAAAAGGCATATACTTATAAAATAGGCAACTGTGGTTTTTAAGTTAGTTTATGATTGTGACAGTTCAATCAAAGGCTAAGGGAGGGGTGTTTTCTAAGACATCGGTGCTGACCGCGCCTTATCAACTACTCCAACCAAAGGAGTAAAGGAGGATGCCTCACTATAATTGACCTACAATCTTAAACGAAGGAACAAAATTAGCAAATAGGCAAATGCAGAAGCATGTTTTTGTTTTCCATTCACATGATTTTCTCTACATCTCTGCAACAAATTACCGAGATTTCCCCGGAAATACATGATTTAGGACCACCTGTATAAAAAAAAAAAAGCATTTTGAGAAAAAGGTCCGTGTGTGTGTGTGTGTCCGTGTGTCTGTGAACACGATAACTCAAAAACGAAAAGTAGTTAAAATACCAAACTTGATATTTAAGTTTAGTATCTTCCAGGGATGCGACACGAAGATTTTGAGAAAAATCCTCCCACCCCAAACTACCCTTTTTTCGAAAAGTTTTATGTTCTTAAAAATAGCTCTAACGATTTTGATTAATATATCGTATATTAAAAATATCTACCTGACAAATAAAATGTATATCTTGAATTTTCTGGGAATAGCTTCTGAAGACCTGTTTATTCCGGATGAATTTTGCTTAATTTGGCATAACTAGTAAACCGTAAAATATAGACAAAAACTTACTCTACACAAAATGTATGATTTGTTAAAATACACAACTTACGTCATGTACATTTTTTTCGTGGAGCTTACCGTTTTCGAGGTATTCATTGTTATTAGCTTTTCTCAGACGGCAGCGTACGTTTTTCTTTTGTTCTACTCCTGGCCAAGAAAAGAAGCGATTTGTAATGACAAGCGCATAACGACAGCTTTTAAAACATTTGAATATCGGTTTAGTCTAGTGTATTCCCTTATTTTCTTCCTACTTATAAGGAAGTAAGTAATAAGAACATTTTACTAATTAGTACCTGGATTAGCAAGTTGCACAAAGAAGAATAATGTTATGTTAGAAGTTTGTAGAACAGCTAGAGAAAGTCATATAAGTGTAACACATCAGATTTTTTTTTCTATCTATTTTTTGATCCTAAAACATTGGCAGAAACAACGTTATTACTTAGTTCCTTTATACGTAGCAGGGAAATAAGGGAATACACTAGGCTACACCGACAGTCAAATGTTTTAAAATGTGGTTGCTATGGAATAGAAATCTGTTTCTTTGCATGGTTAAGCGTTGATATGTTCCTGTATAAGAAAAGTTTTAAGTATTTTAAAGCTGATACCAAAAAACAAGGAATATCTCGAAAACGATCAACTCCACGAAAAATTGTGTATAACATAAATTGTGTGTTTTATTGTGATCTATATTTTTGTGTAGTAAGTTTTTCTCTATCTCTTACGGTTTATCTGTTATTCAAAATTCAATAAAAATCATCCAGAATAAAGAGGTCTTTAGACGGTGTTCCCAGATAATTCAAAGTATACATTTTATTTGGCATGTATATATCTTAAATATAAGAGAATTTAATTAAAAGCGTTAGAGCCACGAAATTTTTTCCACGTAAAGGGTAGTTTGGTGTGGGGGAATTTTCTTGAAAATCTTCGTGTAGCATCCTTGGAGGATACCAAGGTTGGTATTTAACGGTATTTTCATTTTTGAGCTATGCTGTCCACAGACATACACATCTATTTCCAAAAATACCATTTTTGGATTCAGGGGGACCAAAACATGTGAAATCTCATTGTCGAATTTTAGGGTGCAATTCAATACCTTCTCTACACACTATGTACATAATACGAGTAGAGAAAGTAAAAAATATAAATAATTACAAGATGACTATTGCCATATCCGTTCTTAAGTGAGAGAAAAGAATGAAAAAACAGAGTAAGAAAAGAATGTAAAACAGTAGCAATGGATTTTGGTAACAGTTCTTTTATTGCCCGATTGCCGATGAAGTAAAAAAGTCACAAAGAGAAAACAAACCCTGGCTTTATCCTCTTGAAGTCTTTGTTCTTCAACAGTACTGGTTGTAAAGTGTACACAGAAAAGAAACAAAACAACGTCAGCAAGTAATAGTTTTGCCAAGAGTGTAAACTCCCTCATTATCTCTAGCAAAGGCCTACGCTACCCGAAACCAGCATGGCATTCCATTCACCAAAGTTTTTTTTCCTGAATCAGCGGTCGGTAATACATCGCGCTGTAAGATCTGCGTCTCGACGGGGCGCATTAAACGTAATTTAAAATTAGCAGCACTCTGGTGAGAATGGGAAAAATAAGCATAGAGATGAAATGAGTCCAACGGTCCGACCGACGGATACAAGCGGGCATCTGCTGTGGCTCAGTGGCGTAACAAATTCAATTGCAAAATATACTCTCTTGGATAGATTGCTATAAACTTGCAAACGCATTATTCCTCAAACTATGTCTTTACAATTGCTATATTTTAGTGAGGCGTAGGGTTGCTGCCTTTACTGAGGGTTTCAAAAGTTTATTATTTTATTATTGTTTATTATATATTTCAATAAATGTAATTATTACAATGACCATTTCTTTCATGACACGTGATCGTGGAAGTGGCCAATCAAGTACACTGGCGCGTAAAATTCCAACCAATCGGAACTCATTATCTGTGCATTTTAATCCTTTTTACTTTCTCTATACGTATTATGTAAATAGTGTATAGAGAAGGTATTGTATTGCACCAAAAAATTCGATACCGAGATTTCACCGGAAATATATCTTTTGAGACCCCCTGAATCCAAAAAAAAAAAAAAAAAAACATTTTTAGAAAAATGTCCGTGTGTGTGTGTATGTGTGTGGGCAGCATAGCTAAAAAATGAAAAGACCGTTAAATAAAAAAACTTGGTATTTAAGTTTGGTATCGTCAAAGGATGCAACACGAAGATTTTCAAAAAAAATCCCCCCATCCCAAACTACCCCTTACATGGAAAAAATTTCGAAAATTTTGATTTTCTCAAAAATGGCTATAACGATTTTGATTAAAATACCATTTATTAAAGATATTTACCTAACAAATAAAATTTATATCTTGAATTTTTCGGGAATAGCCTTTGAAGACTACTTTATTCTGGACGAATTTTACGGAAATTTGCATAACTGCTAAACAGTAAGAGATGGACAAAATCTTACCACACAAAAAATGTAGAGCACTTTAAAACACATAATTTATATTCCATGCATTTTTTTCATGGAATTGATCGTTTTTGAGATATTCCTTGTTTTTGGTTTCAGCTTTAAAAAATTATACTTTTCTCACACAGGACTTTGTCAACTCCTGTCCATACAAACAAAGGAACTTTAGTCACATAGCAACCAGCTTTTGACTATCACTTTAACCTATGGTACTCCCTTATTTCGCTTCTACTTACAAGGAAACAAGTAATAAGACTATTTCTGTTAATTTTTTCTCGATTAGCATGAAATAAATAGAAGCATAAGCTTTTTAAAATAATTCGTTTCAGAGTTGTAGAGAAAGTCATGTGAATGGAACACATCACCCACTTGCAGTTCTAAATTTATCGCATCCACGTGCATTTATTTTCTCTCTGAACTACTGTTCGCTTCATAATAATAGTATAGTGTGCAGTGATATGGCGGAAGTACCAGAACGTTTTGCTGAAATGTGTATCGCTGAAATAGACATATTAATTGAACACTCAAAGCTGTAGAATACTAAAAAAAAATCTGATGTGTACCATTCACATGACTTTCTCTATATCCCTGCAACAAATTATTCTTAAAAAGCTTATGCTTCTATTTACTTCATGCTAATCTAGTAGCAGAAATATTCTTATTACTTTCTTCATTGTAAGTAGAAAAGAAATAAGGGAGTAGCATAGGTTAAAGCGGTAGTCAAAAGCCGGTTACTATGTGACTGAAGTTTCTGGTTGGTATGGACATGAGTTGATAAGTTCCTGTATGAGAAAAGTTAAGATTTTCGACTCTGAAAACAAAAACAAGGATGTCTAAAAAGGGATCAACTCCAAGAAAAAAATGTATATAACATAAACTGTGTCTTTTAAAGTGCTCTACATTTTCTGTGTGGTAAGTTTTTGTCTATCTCTTACGTTTTAGCAGTTATACAAAATTCCGGAAAATTCACTCAGAATAAAGTAGTCTTCAGAGGCTATTCCCAGAAAATTCAAAATACACATTTTATTGGTCAGGTAAATGTCTTTAATATACGATATTTTAATCAAAATTGTCAGAGCCATTTTTTAGAAAATCAAAATTTTCGAAAAAAGTTCCATGTAAAAGGTAGTTTGTGGTGGGGGGATTTTTCACAAAATCTTCGTGTCGTATCCCTGGAAGATTTTAAACTTAAATACCAAGTTTGGTATTTTATCGACTTTCGTTTTTGAGTTATCGTGTTCACAGACACACGGACACACTCACACGGACCTTTTTCTGAAAATACTTTTTTTTAGATAAAGGGGACCCTAAAATATATATTTCCGGTGAAATCTCGGTATCGAGTTTTTTGGTGGAGTGCAATACTTCTCTATACACTATGTCATTGTTCGTATAGAGAAAGTAATAACAGATGAGTGTGTGGAACCAGTTCAACGAATTCTGTAAGCAACGAGGTCATGATTTATGACATGGACATCAAGATGCAGTGATTTCGGTGCAAATGTACGTCAAGACAAATGGAATTTTAGGAATATTATTCTTCGTGTTCATATAGGCTAATAATGCTATTATATTCAGGAAATAGTTCTTATTAAATGCAACTCGAGCTACCACTTTTCTCTAGATAAATTTTGAGTTCTCTTTATATCACTTATGACAATAAACAGATATCTGCTTAGATATTGTTCAAACCTCGTTTTTCTGGCATCTTCTCAGGCAATTTTCATTCACATTGGAGAGTTGAATGTACAACATAATGTATGTTTTCTTTAAGTTCTTCTCAAATACAGGACAGACCTCACGTGCCTTGTTTTTAAAGTCTCCACTTACATAATACCCACATACAGTTAAATCAGGGGATTGTCAGGGCCACAATTCCTTACTAATTATCCTATCTTCCAACTTCTGACTTAAATTTGATGTCACATAGCTGAATTTGTTGAAAAAATTCAGACTGATATTCAACTTCTCTTAGCTGTTCAGAGACATTGTAAGTGGTTCCTGAACTTCTCAACATTTACGATTTGTTAAAAAGAACACAGATCCCAATGCATTAATTGTACACCAATTATCATATCATGAAAGAGAATCTCGAATATAAATCGAGTTTTCTGTATTTCAGTATTTGTTAGTTTGTAATGAAATATAAATTGAACCATGCTTCTCCAGAGAAGAGTATTAAACATGGTGTAATTACTTTAATGAGCATATTTTAAATAAAATCAGATGTGTTAAATTCATATGACTTTCTCTTCCTATTCTCTATCAACTTCTCTTACAAAAAGTTTATTTTTTCTATACATTTAACTTATATCGATACAACAATTTGCAGATATATCTGTAGATACACGGGGATAAGGTAATATACTAGGCTAAAATGATAGTCAAATCTTTCAAGAGCTGGTCGCTCTGTGAGGCATTTAATTTCGTTCTCCTTTGTTCCGTAGTTGAAAGAAAAAATAATAAGTATTTTACATTTGAGTAATACATAAGTATTTTCAAATTGAAATCAATAACTAAAAATATCTCACACACACAGACAAAACACACACAACACACAGATACAGACAACACACACACACACACACACACACACACACACACACACACACACACACACAAATGCATTTCTACGTTTTTGGCGCAGCAAGATTTTCTCTTTTCTAATGGTTTACGAGTTATGCATAAGTCATCCAGAATCAACAGGATTCAGAGACAATTCCCAGTAGGTTCAGGATAAAATCCCATTTAGCCTGATATTTTAATCAAAGTATTCAGACTCATTCCTGATAAAACCAAAATTTCAATGTTCTATGCGGGGATATTTTGGGGTGGGGTGATATTTTTTAAATTTTCGTGTCGTATCCTTGGAAAATGCTGAATTTAAATATCAATTTGGTATTTAACTGACTTTATACTTTTGACTTATGCTGCACACACACACACGCACACACAAGGATTTTTTTCTATAATGCTTTTTTATTTGTGTCAGAGGACCTCAAAATATAACTTTATTCCTTAGGTTTATCACTAATAATTGTTATATTTATTGTTAATAAAGAATATTAGCTCAAATTGTAATAATTAAAGAATTAAGCACATAATAAACAAAATTTGACCAGCTGGCGATATGGAATTTTTGGATGGATACAATACCTTCTTTACGAGTTTTTTTATTTTCGGTTTACTTTCACTATAAAAAATCCCAGCTCTATCAGTACCATCAATGTAACTTTGACCGCTTCTGAGTCCGGCACTGCACAACAGCTGTAAATCCTGTTTTCTCTGCAACGCTCATCGACGTTGTACATGATAAAGTTTAACGAATCAATAAAATACGAGAAGGGTTTAATAAGTCCTTGTAAAAGGATAGAAGAATGAATTATTTTGCAACATAAACTTATTTTAGCTTGAGATATTTTTCCCAGCATTTCTCTGTTTTAGCCTTTCAAAACGTAGGATTTCGAAGGGTCCACAAAATAGGCGTATAGGAGATGATCTCTCCGTTAGACGTGAACCATTTTCCGCCAAACCAGTTTTTCAAGTTTGGAAAAAATCTGGGTGTCAAATCTGGTGAATACGGTGGATATTGTAGTAATTCCAACCTTGATTCTACAATTTTCGCCATCGAATCTGCGCATTTCATTGTCTTGGTGGAAGAGAAGTTTTTCTTTGCCAGATGAGGCCATTTTTTTTTATTTCTCCGTTCAACCGATGCAATAATGATGCTTAATACTCTCCATATATCGCTCTTCCTTTCCGCAAGTAATAAATGTACATCCCAAAAAATCCTTTCTGTAGATTTCACCACCGTTGCCTTCCTAGGAGCCGGTTCGCCTTTAAAAATCCACTGTTTTGACTGTACTTTTGTCTCTGGCGTGTAGTAGTGTATTCATATTACATTCGCCGCTATGTTTCGGCGCAGAAACTCGTCAGATTGCGACAGAAAAGTACCAAACCAGCTTCCGAATCGATCACACGATTGCGTTTGTTCTCCAATGACAACAAACGTGACACCCATCTTGCAGAGACGTTTATCAGACCTAATTTTTTATGCAAAATTGAGAACAGTGTACGTTATCCTGGATTTTTCAACCATTTCGAGAGCAGTCACTTCTGCTGAACGTCCGGCATGATGTAGATGTACGGCCAAGTTTAAATTCATTTATCCAATTGTAAATCATTCATCGAATTCGGCTTTTATCTCTTTCGGTGATGAGCCTTTTAAATATAAGTGTTTAATCACCGCACGAAACTCGTTCTTTTCCATCTTTCTAAAACAGTACAAAACTGTTGATACAATCGGCTATGGCAACGAAACCACGTGATGCATATAGCTGAAACTTTAACTGCAGCAAACAATCTAGCAAGAGACGACGGTTACCAAATACAAACATTTTTCGAGGCTACGAGTGTTATTTCTTGAATTTTGTAAGGACTTTTTGAACGCCTATAGTATTCGGACATCATCAAAATCAAACGTTTTAATACAACGTTTTCTCTCGAGAAGCGGAGATGTGGACAAGTTAATTTGACATACTGTTGCTGAAAGAAGCTAAAGCAGGTTTCTACAAATGGTTGAAGCTACTTAACAAAAATTCTTATAGCTGAACAACGGAGGAAAGTATATTGTTCTGCCCAGTCCCTCCCGACAGTTTCCCCCACTAATTCGTGCACTTTTTCTTGGACGCTAGTTTTACTGGGTAGCGAAGCAAGCTCGCCTGTCTTTCTGAGTGTTGTCAACTAAAGAAAGCTTCTTTCTTTGAGGCCCATTATGTTGAATAGGTTATCTAATTTACCGAGAACCAGGTGAACAGCGTACGTGCATGGAGTGAACACTAGATCTCAGACTGTATAGCGTACTTCATTTCTATATGTTGTCACTCTGTTCTGCTTCCGGAATGCGTGAAAACTACCGAACGAAGAACCGAGCGCGCATAGGAACACTTTTCTTCTACCGTGACGATGACTAATGAGGAGTAAACTGGCTGCATGACGGAAGAGGGCAAGAGGAAGGGCGGGAGAGGCAAGAGTGGGGGAAGCAGTCCGTTAGCAGCAACGGTAACTTCCCCTCTCAACGTCCTTTTCTAAGTTGTTAAAAGATTTAGTTTCTTGTATTTAGTAAAGCTGAAAATTTGCTTGCGTTGCGGGCTAGCATCTAAACGTTCCATTGGTCAAGCGAGATGTAAGACTGGTATCCAAAGTCGTGGGTTTGATTCCCGTGGCCGGCTTTCCTGACTCATGTAGGTTTCACAGGGCTATTTGGCGAATACTGACATCTTACATCTACAATATTTCCTGCCAATCAGTTCCTATTCCCATCACTTCCTTGTCATCTGTTATAGGATTGAAATAAAATGGAGTTTTATTTACGGACGCTCTTTAACTGCTGTGGTTCTCAGCGTCTCGATCTATACTGGGCGTGAAAGACCCCTTAATTTTGCTCAGAGGCATCTCTATCACGCTTGAGGTTCTTTTACGTGCCGTAAATCTACGTCACGGGACCAACGGCTTTACTTCCTTCCGAAGGAAGCCATGCTAAGGATTTTTACGCCTGAAAAAATCCATCGTACTCCTCCGGATTTGAACCCGCCACCTTTGGATATATACATTTAGCATTGTAACCATTACACCACGGAGGGCGACGTTTTAGGGTTGAAGGACCAGGCGACGATGTTTGGCGATTTGTTGGATGGTGGCTTGTGCACTGTAGAGGTTTATTCCTGACGTTAACACTAAATGGGATCCACCTTCGGGAAACCCCTCATCCATTCTTGCGCCCCCGTCATCCGAATTTGGTCGACCTTTGGGGTCTCTCCCCTCATTCCTCCCTCCCTGGAATCAGGTTTGAGTAAAGGGCATCAAGGGCCCACCTTCAGGCTCTGCTTAAGTGACAGGGATTCCCCTATCGTTCCGACTAATATTAATATATTCTATCTAGCAATCAGCTACCGAACTCGATGTAAGGCCCCAAGGCTGAGAAGCATATTGCAATATCGCTGTTATCTGCAGAGTTCATTCTTCTCGGCTGCATTGGGAATTTTTTCATACTATAACATTTATAACGGTTAGGTAGGCAGGTCATCTGTGACCGACTGAAAAAATAGCGTGAAGTGATCAAACAGGTCGTATCCTTAGCGCGGAGGTAGTGCAGCTGTTTGCCAAGCGGGAGACCTGGGTTCGATTGCCGGTAGTGGCGTGGGGATTTTTCCCCACTGGGAGAACTGGTCCGAGGTGTACTAAGCCTCCTGAGGAGCTACTTGATGGAGAAGAAGCGGCTCCAGGGCAAGAGGACCGCATTAGCCGGCCGGGAGGGATTCAAAGCGATGACCACGTCTCACCCTCCAATACTGCACCCCAACCATGGCGTTTGTCATGTACCATGATGGAAGACGAAGCGGTCGGGCGGTAGGCTAAAATTCCTTATGAGCTGTCGTGAGTTAGTTTTAAGTGATGAAACCTTGAGCTCGCTCGCCACATAAACACACTCTGTGCCCAGGTTGCAGACAGGAGAATTTTGCTCAGATGCCTCTTTATTAAACTGGAGATTATTTTACGTGCCGTAAATCTAGACACGGGATCATTAGCTTTATTTCCCTTTAGAAGGAAGGCATGTACGAATTTTAACGCCCGAAAAAAAACCCAACGTTCTGCGCCGGGTTTGACCTTGGGAACCATATGGCAGCAGTTACCCATAGACGACGGAAGACGACTGTCAAGCCGTGAAGCTGAGCGATGTTGACTATTAATACAATTTGATTAATTTAAAATTCAGCTGGTATAATTAGCAACAATTATTATTTAATATAAAGGCACTGTTTACTTTCATATTCTGCACTACTTTATCAAATGTGGTTTCTGTATACATTTTACTTAGTTATGGTTCCTGACACATAGACTATCTCTAGTATTCTGAGATCACTATTGCAGTCATTCTCCAAGGTCATTCTCCAAGTTGAGGTTGATCTCTATTTGCGCTCTTAAAAACAGGCCTGTATCATATTAAAGAAATACACTTTCAGATAAAATGGTTTCCTTCTGAAGGATGCAGGTCACTTCAGGAATGTGGCACCACAAGCTGATAAGTTTACAGGATATATTGATTTTGGAATACGACGTACTTACCTGGATCTAAAGTAGTATGACGTAGGGGTATGTCCCAAGTTTTGAGTGGTCGGCACCGGGCATTTGGTGTGTTAAATAAAGATAAGTAGCACTCTTGCCCAGCGCAAACAACAGAAGCACCCTCTTCATATAGCCTGAAACTTCTGAAATTGTCTCTTCTCCTACTTTCAGAAAACCTCTAATGTTCTGTGGAAATTTCAAACAGCAATAAGTAGCGCGCGCTCTCACAGGTGATTGCAGGGTGCGTTTCTTCTGTGAGTTTCCAAGTGCTTTGTGTTGACTTGTGACGGACAGTGAGTGTTACTACTGCGAGGGATTAAGTGAAATTTCACCAACATTTTAATTTCTTTCATAACCAAAGAATATGAATTCTAAACCTTAAGAAAGCATTTTTTTTTCTACTTGGCATATTTAACTAAAGCAATAAATAAGCAGTTATATGCTTATTAATGGGCTCTCCCCCCCAAAAAAAAAACTTGTTTCTAGAATCGGTTTTTAAAGGCTCAACTGAGTAAAAAAAACACAAGGAATTTCCTTTCAAAAAGAAGAATTTTGACCAAATTTCTAAAAATGTTACAAAACCTTCTTATTTTGCGCACCTATAAATATCCTCAAGGTTTAGATATTAATTTTTTTTTTTACTAATTTGTTTCAAAGCTTTTGTGCTATCTCTAAATAGAACATTAAAGAAAATGACCAATACTTTTTTTTCTCGAAATAATGCTCCCATTTTGATAAGGTACTAACTGTTGAAAATGAAGAGTGTTGGAGAGTACAAAAAGTAATTCATTGGCTATAATAATTAGGGGTTGATATAAAAAATCTGATATGATAAATCTGTTAAGTATATAGATTAATTAAAACTGAAAGTTAATGTGAAGAATTAAGCAAATATTAGGATTAGCATTGTTTATATTAGTTAATTATTTATTATTCCTTAGGAGCAGATTTTAATTTTCGTTTAAATAAGTTTGGAATAAGTTTTATTTAAATTAGGTTAGTTTAAGCTCTTTTACTACTTGGCTTTTTATGCGAATATTTGTAAAAACTAACGTGATTAGAATGTTTATTTTAACAATGCATTTCAACAATAACAGATTATTAAACATGGTGAGAAGTTTTATTATAACAATACATTTAAATAGTAACACGTTATTTAATTCGAAGACTATGTTTATTATAACAATGAAGCTTAACAATAACAGATTATTAAAATAAATAGATAAATAGATATGCAATCCAGAATTCTGAAACGTGGCAGAATTATGACCGTTATTGTGTAAATGACTGGCATAAATTTCAACAATATATCTTAAATAATGTATATTTTCCAAATTTGGCAGATGTATTACTTTAAAAGAGGTAAACGATTTGAGGAAGTTGGGTTGTGGATATTTCATTTTGCGGCTAAGTTGCGAAGAAGGTGAACTGACAAGGAAATCTGCAATTAAATCACATTAGAGAAGTGGAACTGAACAAGGAAAGAAAGAAAAAAATTAAAAACAATGTGATAAATGTAAAAGCTAATATAGACCAGGCGGTTCCAGCTGTACTATGGTATTATTATTATTTTTTCAAAATGCGATTCCGAAGTCTTGTCGGGACTGTAATCTTTTTCCTCTTTTTCCATTTTCCATACATTTTTTTTTTAATTGTTTCATTTGTAAGTTCATCGGAGTCTTTAACTTGTGAAACAACTTATCTTACTGTAAGTTTTAGAAAGTTAGCTTAATCAGTTTTATATCGTTAAACACACGCACATTCACTCTCACATTCATACTTCCAGACTCTGTAGGGGATAGAGAATAATTCTGGTTAAAGAAAAAATCTCCGCCCCAGCCGGGAATCGAGCTCGAGACCTCCGGATAAGAAGTCAGCAGGCTGACCACTCGACCACGGAGGCAGTCTAATATTTCATTAGTTTTCCTATTTTGTTACCGTTTTCTATTTATTTAGAAATGTACATACATATACACATTTACAAACCACAAACACGTGCACAATAACGTCGCCCTCTGTGGTGTAATGGTTACCATGTTGACTTCATATACCCAAGGTTGCGGGTTCAAACCCGAAGGAGGGCGATGGATATGAGATGCCTCAGATAGAGATGCCTCTGAGCAAAATTAAGCGGTCTTTCACGCCTAATTTAGAATGGGAACGTTAAAGGGCGTCCATAAATAACATGGCATTTACATTTTTACACATGCATAAGGCAGGACTCGGACCCACGCGCCACGAAGCACCAAAGCTTTAGCGAGCGTGGGCGCGGGGACCGGCATGTACTCAACTGCAGATCTCGGAGAAGCGCTGGAGAGGGAATATGATATCCAATACGTCACTGGGCGAAGGTTATACCACAACGCATGAGTCCTGTCAATTAAGTTCGAATATTTGATTCAGTTATGACGATCGCCCTGAATGCTGCTATGTATTCCATTGAGAGTCGCAATTCGCTGTTGTTTGGCGTGCACCCAAGTTGAACAGCTCGTGTAGACGGGCTCCTCCTTTTAGGTGACCAGATGTTACTAGAAATAATTAAAATTGAATATTATTGGAAGTTTAAATTACCCTACACAAGTCAGAAAAAGTACTATATTTTTTTATGTAATCATAAAGCAAAAACAATTATGGCAAAATCTAGGTTTAAATCATAAACTGTATGAAGGAGAGTTATTTTCATGTATATAAAGCACAAAAGGAAGCAAAATTATGTTGGAAATTGTACTCAGAATAATTGTGTTTTTTGTTTGTTTTTTGTTTGGTAGTGTTTAACGCCCGCGTTAACCTCTTATAGCACCTCAGGCAGTGACACTGAGGATACATGAATGAAGATGGAGCAGCGGTGGAATGCGATGGCGGGGGAAACCGCAGAACCCGGAGGAAACCCGCCCCAACGCCGCTTTGTTCACCACAAATCTCACATGCGGTCGCTTGGGATCGAACCCGGGCCGTCTAGGTGAGAGGCGAGTGGTCTAACCACTCGGCCACGGCGCGGCCATTTGTAAGTGGACTTGTATTCATACGCTAAAAGGTTTCATGAGATCAGACAAAAGAAATCGGCTTTCATTCTATTAGAGATAAAATTTTGTTTTTTACCATAGTAATATAACAAGTTAGATTTATTGAACTTACGAAAAGGCCAAGCTACCGTTGGATAGTGTGATTTAAAACCGACACTACTTTCTTTTTTCTTCTTTTTATTATAAAATGTAGTTCCGGAGGCTTGTCAGGACTCCTGTGCTTTACTCCTTTTTTTCAGTTTCCTACATTTCCTTAGTTGATCTATTAATTATACGTTTTATTTTTACATATACATACTCACACATATACACATTTACAAACACATAAACAAATATGCCTAAGGCGGGAATCGAACCCACGATCCCCTGCGCCACGAAGCACAAAAGCGAGCGCGGATATGGGGACCAGCAACATTGAATTACGTCGCAAAAAGATAATTGTATTACAAACTTTTATATAATTAATATGTATACATTGTAATTCTACAACATATGGAATGATCTTCACGCAAGCAATGGAGAAAGTGTAAAATTCAACGAAAATAAATATTCCTTTAAACTGTGTTAAAGCCATTTTGCGTTTGCATCAAACTGAAACGAAATCAATATATTTGAAAAGAAATCTTACCTTATAATTTCAGTAGATTGTTCATCACTTTACTCTACACCCTTTTGAAATCTCTTGCGGTACAAATAAAAGAAATAAATTAGTAATCTTCATACAGCTAGCCGAGGCATTACTACAACGAACCCAAATGCAAAAATCTGATGATCCATTCACATGACTTTCTCTACATCTCTGCAAAAAATTATTGTTAAAAAGCTTATGCTTCTATTTACTCCATGCTAATCGAGAAAAAATTAACAGAAATAGCCTTATTACGTGCTTCCTTGTAAGTAGAAGCGAATTAGGGGAGTACCATAGGCTAAAGTGACAGTCAAAAACTGGTTGCTATGTGACTGAAGTTCCTTTGTTTGTATGGACATGAGTTGACAAATTCCTGTATGAGAAAAGTATAAGTATTTCAAGACTGAAACCATAAACAAGGAATATCTCAAAATGATGAGCTACACGAAAAATATGTATACAACACAAATTGTGTGTTTTAATGTGCTTTACATGTTTTGAATGGAAAGTTTTTGTCTATCTCTTACGGTTTAGCAGTTATACAAAATTCCGCAAAATTCATCCAGAATCAAGTAATCTTCAGAGGCTATTTCCAGAAAATTCAACATATGTATTTTATTTGTCAAATAAATATCTTTAATATACCATATTTTAATGAAAATCGCAACAGACATTTTTGAGAATATAAAATTTTTCGAAAAAAGCTCCATGTAAAGGGTAATTGGGGGGTGGAGAATTTTCTTGAAAATTTTCGTGTCATATCCTTAAACATAACAAAGTTAAATACCCAGTTTGGTATTCATCGGTCTCTTCGTTTTTGAGTTATGCTGTCTACAGACACACACACACATACACACCTTTTTCCAAAAATGATTTTTTTTTTGATTCAGGGAGACCCAAAACGTGTATTTCCTGTGAAATCTCGGTATCGAATTTTTGGGTGGAATGCAATACTTTCTCTATACACGGTGTACATACTACGTGTAGAGAAAGTAAAAATCTACTGAAATAAATGAATTGTTGAAGCAGACGGATAGAGGCAACTTTACCGCCAACGACAGGTAAGCCAACAGAGGAAAGAACCAATATTCATACCAACCGCTGCAATGTAAATGAACACACAATAGATAAAACTGTGAAAAACCTGCAGATAGAATATAAATACATTCCAGATCACCAGATCATCAAGGGAGAAATTACAATAGAAGGCCCAGACGCAAGATGGGAATATCTAGGACTCCTTCAAGTTGAAAAAGGATAATACTAAGCCTTGGAAACCTAAAGCTGATGATGATGATGATGATGATGATGATGATGATGATGATGATGATGATGATGATGATGATAATGATGATGATCAGAGGGAAGCGAAATCAGTAGAAGTTAAAGGGAAAAAAGTTAAAGCAAATGGAATAAGAAAAATACAGTAAAGATGTTCTTGTTTTCATATTTGATTGAACAAAGTACTCATGTGTTTCTAAGAACGAAGAAAAGTTCAATGGTGTTTTAAAGTGTTTGAAATTTGAGAAAAATTGTGAAAGATGAAAAGAAAAAAATTAATAATAAAATAAAGTGAATTCTAAACTTTAAGAAAATGCATAGTTTTTCGTACTTGGTGAGCTTCAACTATCAATTAACTGAAGCTATAGATGGGTAGACGCATATTTATTAACAACTTTAAACCTTATTTTCTAGCTGACTTTTTTCCAATACTTTTCCATACTCAAAATGTTCCACACGATGCAAATTTTCACTAACTTGCTTTCAATGTTTATGCAAGGTCTCAAGGTACATTTAAGAAATTTGTCGTTTTTAAAATAGCGTCCTAATTTTAATAAATAAACTACTAAATTTTTAAAAATCAAGAGTTTTGAAGAGTTCGAAAAGTAATAATATTTCCACACTAATTAGGGTTAAAAAGTATGACAAATCCATTTTTAACTTATCGACGTGGCTCATTTTTATTACAACAATAAATTTAGACAGTAAATACTGTTATTTCAATAAGCATGCAAGCTGGAAGTTTGATTAATGGCAAAAGTATCACTATTCTTCTGTGACTCAATGGTATAAATTTAATAAGATATCTTACATATTCTGGATTTTCCAAATTTTACAGACGCTTTACCTTAATGCCAACGAACTGGTGAATAAATACTGTGTGTTAGTTTCATTCATACTTCCATTTACTCTATTAGTACTCCAAACTAAAATGTTGCTGAAAATACAAGTTTTGAGATCCAATAACACCGTCAAACTATTTTAGAAAAATCTGATGTGTTCCATTCACATGAGTTTCTCTACATCTCTGTAACAACTTATTGTTAAAAAGCTTATTCTTCCATCTACTTCCTGCTAATCGATGTATTATTTGCTTTCTTGTAAGTAGAAACGAAATGAGGGAATACACTAGGCTAAAGCGATAGTCTAATCATTTAAAAGCAGGTTGCTATGTGGTTGAAATTCGTTTCTAAACATTACCAGGAGTTGACAAGTTCCTGTATCTGAAATGTTTTAAGTATTTTAAATCTGAAACCTAACAAGGAATATCTAAAAATGGCCAAGTATATGAGTAAATGAATCTGATATAAATTGTGAGTTCTAACGAGACCTATCTTGTTTGTGTAGTAAGTTTTTGTCTATCTCTTACAGTTTACCTATTATGCAAAATTCACCCAGAATAAAGAGGTCTTCAGAGGCTATTCCCAGAAAACTGAAGATGTGCATTTTATTTGTCATGTAAATACTTTTATACGGTAATTTAATTAAAACCAATGGACTCATTTTTGAGAAAATATAATTTTTCTAAATTTTTTCCGTGTAAAGGGTAATTTGGGGTAGGGTTAATTACTTCAAAATCTTCGTGTTGCATCTAAACTTAAATATGAAGTTTGGTATTTTAACAGCTTTTCGATTTTAAATTATCGTGTTCACAAACACACCTATTCACAGTCTCACACACGGACCTTTTACTACAATTTTTTTTTTTTTTTTGGATACAGGGGAGCCTAAAACTTGTATTTCCGGTGAAGTCTCGGTATCGAATTTTTTTTATGAATTTGCAATACGTTTTCTACCCACGTATCATATACTATGTAGAGAAAATAAAAGGAGAAAGTATATAAATATCAAGCTATATATTTAAGTCTCCCTTATAAAGTGAATGTAACACCAGGATTTTCATTCCCCCACTTAACTAAAAATATGTGCATTACTTTGTGTTTCGTCAAACATTGTTGTAATAATTAAAATAAGAACTGAAGCTTTCCTGGCGACGTATTAACAATATCTGCTTGGGCTTCTAACCAGGTAATTTTGGTAGTGTTTAACGCCCGCTTTAACTACTAATGGCATCGCAGGCGGTGACACTGATGATACATGAATGATGATGGAGCACCGGTGGAATGCGATGGCGGGGGAAACCGGAGTACCCGGAGAAAACCCGCCCCAGCGCCGCTTTGTCCACCACAAATCTCACATGCGGTCGCTTGGGATCGAACCCCGGCCGTCTAGGTGAGAGGCTAGTGGTCTAACCACTCGGCCACGGCGCGGCCCCTTCTAACCAGGTAAAAACTTGGCTTGATACCAACGTTTCGAAGAAGTGCATCTTCCTCGTCTTCAGGGTGAACTGATCAGAAGGTGAGGAAGATGCACTTCTTCGAAACGTTGGTATCAAGCCAAGTTTTTACCTGGTTAGAAGCCCGAGAAGATTTTGAATTAATTGTTGTAATAATGTTTATTGATTTAGCAATTAATATGCCAATTAAATACTGAGGCAAGGAATAAACTGGAGAACTTTTTTAAATAATGTCATATCTTCTTCACTCTGATTGAATTTCATATTACTTAACATCCTATCAAAAGAAGAAAAAAAAAAGAGATAGAAAAATGTTTTTTTACTGGAACCACGCAGACATGTTAAAATATTACACACTGTATGTTAAATATCATTTCCGAAATATTATATTTCCTAATATGTAATGACAGGCTTTTGCAATAGAATTATATGCAATAACGACATTATACAGCAATCTCCTTCCTAAACACTTGAATATCGTTATAGTCTTGTGTATATATGTTGGCCATTTTGTTAGACAATACACAGGATTAGCTTTTTTACGAGTAATCTGTTGAATAGCTACGGATAAAAGTGTAGTGTGCAGGGAAAATGTTATGCTTGCAACACATTAAAGTTTGCAGATGAATTATAAAATCATATTTCAGGAAAGAGCAATGTAGTTTATAAGCTGTTTTTATTACTTTCTCTACACGCACTATGTACATAGTGTATCAGAAGGTATTGTAATGCATTCAAAAATTCGATACCGAGATTTCACCAAACTTATATTTTTAGAAAAAGGTCCGTGTGTGTGTGCGTGTGTATGTGTGTGTGTGGACAACATAGCTCAAAAATGAAATGGTCGTTAAATACCAAACTTAAGTTTGGTATCTTCCAAGGATGTGACACGAAGATTTTCAAGAAAATCCCCCCACCGCCACAAACTACCCTTAACATGACAATTTTCGAAAATTTCGATTTTCTTAAAAATTGCTCTAAAGATTTTGATTAAAGTTCCGTATATTTACATCGCAAATAAAATCGCAAATAAAATGTATATCTCGAATTTTCTGTGAATAGCCTCTGAAGACCTATTTTGCTTGACTGCTAAACCGTAAGAGATAGACAGAAACTTAGTAAACAAAAAATGTAGACCTCGTTCAAATACAAAATTTAAGTTCCTTTATGTTTATGTTGTGGAAGTAACCGTTTCCAAGCTATTCCTTGTTATTGGTTTCAATTGTGAAGTACTTAAATACATGAAGCGTCGTTTTCTTTTGTTTTACTCCAGGCCCAGCAAAGAAGCGATTTGCAATGACAATCATATAACGATAGGTTTTAAAACATTTGAGTATCACTTTAGCATAGCGCATTCCTTTAGTTCCCTTCTACTTATAAAGAACTAAGTAATAAGAACTTTCTGCTAATGTTTATCTGGATTAGCATTGTGTAGAGAGAAGAATAATCTTTTGCAAGAAGTTTGTAGTGCAGCTAGAAAAAGTCATGTGGGTATAACACATCAGAAACATTTAGTTAATTTCTTGCTCTAAAATCGGACAGGCCATAATATATAATTTAGCAGGCGGAGGTATGTTTGCACGCCACTGAGCAAGCCGTCAGTTGTTGAGAGAGTATAAACAATGGTGCCAAGACCAGCTTTCGAAGAACGTTGACCCATTGTGCGAAGAGGAGGATATTTTAAAAGAAAAGAACCAAGAGATTAGCACGTTATAGGAACCTTCATTAGGAGTCAGATGTACGGGTCAAGCCGGGCCTGCTCATTGTGTGCATCTTTTGTTTCACCGCTTCCTTCTTCTCCTTTCTTTTTTTATCCCTAACGAATCGCTTTGCGAAGGAACATGAGCACACAAAACCAACACACTGCGGTGTCTTAATCATCAGGTTCCACGTTGTCATCAAGCCTGATGGAGTAAGTGGTGATAAATGATGCAGACAGCTCGAAAAACTTCATAAGGGGAACTTTGCTAGATATTTTTGCTACGCCTAAAACAATTCGATATGCTCTAACGCCAATAGACTATGGAAAATTACACTTTATTACTTTATTTCTTCACGTAAGAGCCAGGAAGGAGAAGTATTGCTGGCTACGGTTTTCACTTTTGCATATAAACCTTACACGATTAAATTTTTACTTTCTTTACACGTATGTCGAATATAATCGTCCCTCTTCAGGGAAAGAACGAATGGATACAAAATAGCTTGCCAGACTTTATTATATTTTCTATTTTATGATACACACATGTCTAACTTGAAATGAAAACTGCAAGTTTAAGAACTTGATGTTTAGTTTAAGAACCACGGCACAGCTCACTAAGAGCCTTGGCATACCGCTCGGCCGTTGCGTCCCACATCTCGGTCCAGGACAGACGTCATGGATGGGGAGCAGTATTGGGTGGTGAGACGTGGTGAGCGCTTCAATCCCCCCCCCCCCGGCCATTTAATACTGTCTTCACGACCTGGAGCCGCCTCTTCTCCATTAAGTAGCTCCTCTCGAGGCTGAGTGCACCCCGGCCCAGGTCTCCCAGCGGGGGAAAAATCCCCATACCGGTACTGGGAATCCAACCCAGGTCCCCCGCTTGGACAAGTTTAAGAATATGCACATAAAAGCATAATTAAGACCACACATCAAATTAATTTATTTGAAAGTTGAAGAAATAAGTCAAGAATAAGTCGTGTTTGTTGAATACTAAAGTTGAAAAAATATCACTGCGTTATTCCAGTTTGTACTAATAGCGTATTTTTATCCATATATATAATTATATACAATGTAATTTCTTAGTGAATCACCAATAAGATATTATTATTGTTATTATTATTATTATCATCATCATCATTATTAGCTATACATTGAATAGTGTTTTAAACGTTTTCTAACATGAAAAACAATGGATTTTGGCATTAAAAATTGCATTAAATATAAATAGTTTTTTAATTTATTTCCCTTCATATTTGTACCGAAATTGTAAATACACGGAATATTTTTTTAACGTGTTAAAAAAATATAACGCACGTTACTCTACTTAAAATTGTTTATGTTATTTGCCGCAAATATGTGCACTTTAAAATTTAAATGCTCATTTTCATTGATACAAATAAAAAAGACGCATTTTTAGAAAAGGTCTATGTCTATGTGTGTCCTTGTGTCCGTGTTCCTGTGAACTCAAAAAACGCAAAGTGGTAAAATACCAAAATTGCTATTTAAGTGTAGTATCTTCCAAGAATGCGACACAAAGATTTTGAGAAAACTCCCCTCACCTCAAGGTACCCTTTAAATGGAAAAAAAAATTTTCTCAAAAAATATCACAACGACTTTGATTAAAATGCCGTATATTAAAGATATTTTTATGGCACGTAAAATGTGTTTGTTGAATTTTCTGGGAATAGCCTCTAAACACCTGTTCATTCTGAATGAATTTTGCTGAAATTTGCGTAATTTGTAAACCGTAAGAGATACAGAAGAACTTACTAAACAAAAAAATGTAGATCACGTTAAAACACACTATTTATTTCATATACGTTTTTTTCGTGGCATTTAAGTTATTGTGTTTACATACATAAAGACACACGACACAGACACACACAACATTTTCTAAAAATGTTTTTTTTTTTTATTCAGGGGACACTGAAATGTTTATATCTAATAAAATCTCGTTATCGAATTTTTGGATGGAATGCAATGCCTTCTCTAGTTATGTATTAAGTATAGAAAGTAACAAAAATGGTTACCTGCGTAAGGGGTGCCTTTTGCGAGCTAATTAGGTTTTAGATTTACGTACCTGAGGCATGTCTATACTTTATGGGCTCCATGGTCACCAAAAATCACATGAAGAAGACACTGCACAGATGACGAAAGTGCCAGGAGATTTCCAGAGTATATAATATATTAATTATGATATAGCACAGTTAGCATACCAATGCTTGCTATTTCACTGCATTCGTAATCTGATGTTTATGCAAAAGTTCTAAATAATAACGTAAATAATAATATTTCATTTAAAATTGTTATACCGTGACGCTAATAGTAAATTGTTTTGTACGTGATAAATTGTTATCCAGTATTCTGTAGGTATTCAGTTTAACAATATATATTTTAATTTCTCATCTGGTTCTGTGAAATGTACAAGATATTTTTTTTGTTTTAATTCTATTTACATTTAACACAAAAGTGTCCATTTTCAAGCACATCCTATTACAAACAGAATGTTGTTTTCCATAAAAATTCAACTGCAATAATTGAACTCATTCATACACATGTGATGGCTGAAAGAGCAGTCATATGTACATATTTTATATGTATTATATGTCCCTTTATACATAATTCATACAAATAATAAGCGTGACTGTGTTTGCATGGTATTAACTCCCATTTTGATGTTCGTTTAGGCTTTCCCTGGTTCAGGCAAATAGAAGTTTCAAATGCCGAACACTTTCACTCATATTCAAAACTAAGTTATCTCTTATTTCCATTCATGAAACTTCAAAAATTAACAGCTATAATCACTATACATTATGTATTTTATATTTATTTACATATAAAAGTAAGACAAAGTGTGAATATACATTTATGAGATTGTCAGGTCCTCCCAGGTCTTGTCAGATCTTGTATAATGCTGTCAAATGTTGAAAAATATTTACTTGTGAACTCTTGAAATGAAAAACAAATTTTATCATTACAATAGACTTTACACAATTTAATTATAAAGTGTGAAGGTCAAACTGATAGTCATGAGCAACAATGTTTTATAAATCGCGACATGTGCACAGGAAAACAAGCACAATGTCGTCATTTATAGGCTATAAAGGGGTCATGACATCAATAAGCCCTGTCATGTGACCATTACTAGCGAATATAAAATAGCTCCAAGCAATGTTTTGTTCCACCTCTCATTGAATGTATCGTTCAAAATATCCACTAGAGAAAATCACCTCCATCTCAGCGTGGATATGGAGACGCATGCAATAGATCAGTAAAAATTTTAGTGCCAGCCCAAATATCAAAATACTGTTAGAAAAGTGCCAAGCAATTTTAGAGAAAAATGCAGGGTTTTAAATTATTAGTAATAAAATGAGTTCCAAATGACATAGGCAGCTGAATCTTTTTTCATGTTTAGTAAACCCTTTTATCTGCTGTATAATATGCATTATATGTATGGGAAGTCTCTTCAATATTTTTAAAAATTGAAAACAAAGGAAAATTTTGAAAATAAAATTAAAGATCCCAAAATAATCAATAATTAGGCATACAAAACCTCACTGCACAGAAAGTTAAGGCTAATTAAATGAAAGTATTAACTCCATGGCACGACAGCTCACGGGGAACCTTGGCCTACCGCCGGGCCGCTGCGTCCCCCATCTCGGTCCACTACAGACGTCATGGATGGGGTGCAGTATTGGAGGGTGAGACGTGGTCAGCGCCTCGAGTCCCTCCCGGCCGGTTAATGCGGTCCTCATGACCTGGAGCCGCTACTTCTCCATCAAGTAGCTCCTCAATTGGCCCCCCAGGGACCTTACGAGGCTGAGTGCACACCGGGCCAGGTCTCCCAACGGGGGAAAAATCCCCACGCCGGTACTGGGGATCGAACCCAGGTCTCCCGCTTGGTAAGCAGCAACGCTACCACCGTGCTAAGGAGACGTAAATGAAAGTATGGATATTTCTTTACTAAAACAGCATCCTGCTTTGCTCTGGTGTTTTATTTTTGAAAAAAAAGAAAAATGAATTCACCTAACCTGAAACTGAATAAAAGGTCACCAAAAACACAACACATAAGCATGATAGCACTATTAATAAAAATCTGATGTGTACCATTCACATGACTTTCTCTATATCCCTGCAACAAATTATTCTTAAAAAGCTTATACTTCTATTTACTTTATGCTAATCAGAAAAAGTTAGCAGAAATAGTCTTATTACTTGCTTCCTTGTAAGTAAAAGCGAAATAAGAGACTACCATAGGTTAAAAAGATAGTCAAAAGCTGGTTGCTAAGCCAATGAAGTTCTTTTGTTTATATGGATCGGAGTTGACAAGTTCCTGTATGCGAAAAATATGTTTTCCATAGCAGAAACCAAAAATAAGGAATGTCTCAAAAACGACGAACTCAACGAAAAAAATTTATATAACATAAATTGTGTGTTTTAACGTGCTCTACATTTTTTGTCTGATACGTTTTTGTCCATCTCTTACGGTTTAGCAGTTATTCAAAATTCCGTAAAATTCATCCAGAATAAACTACTCTTCAGAATCTATTCCTAGAAAATTCAAGATATACATTTTATTTTTCAGGTAAATATGTTTAATATACGAAATTTTAATCAAAATCGTTAGAGCCATTTTTGAGAAAATCAAAATTTTCGAGAAAAGTTCCATGTAAAGGGTAGTTGGGGGTGGGGAGATTTTTCTCAAAATCTTCGTGTCGCATCCCTGGAAGATACTAAACTTAAATACCAAGTTTGGTATTTTACCGTCTTTTCGTTTTTGAGTTATCGTGTTCACAAACACACGGACACACACATACACACACACACACACACACACACACACACACACACACACACACACACGGACCCTTTTGTGTAAATGCTTTTGTTGGTTATTGGGGACCCTAAAATATATATTTCCGGTGAAATCTCGGTATCGAATTTTTGGGTGGAGTGCAATACCTTCTCTATACACTATGTATATAGTGCGTATAGAGAAAGTAAAAATCTGATGTTTTACACTCACATGACTTTCTCTAGCTGTTCTACAAACTTTATACATAAGATTCTTCTTCTTTCTGCACCTTGCTAATCGTGGTACTCATTAGCACAATGTTCTTATTATTTAGTTCCGTTAAGTAGGAAGAAAATAAAGGAATACACTAGGCTAAACCAATGGTCAAATGTTTTAAAAGCTATCGTTATGCGATTGTCATTACAAATCGCTTCTTTTCTTTGCGGACACTCCCGTCTGAGAAAAGTATAAGTACTTCACAACTGAAATTAATAACAATGAATACCTCGAAAACGGTAACCTCAACGAGAAAAATGGATATGACATAACTTGTGTATTTTAATAAGACCTAAATTTTTTGTACAGTAAGTTTTTGTCTACCTCTTACGGTTTACTAGTTATGCCAAATTAAGCAAAATTCCTCCAGAATAAACAGGTCTTCAGAAGCTATTCCCAGAAAATTGAATATATGCATTTTATTTGTTAGGTAAATATCTTTAATATATGATATTTTAAACAAAATCGTTAGAGCCATTTTTAAGAAAATCAACATTTTCGAAAAAAGTTCCATGTAAAGGGTAGTTTGGAGTGGGGGATGTTTCTCAAAATCTTCGTGTCGCATCCCTGGAAGATACTAAACTTAAATACCAAGTTTGGTATTTTAGCTACTTTTTGTTTTTGAGTTATCGTGTTCACAGACACGCGGACACACACACACGGACCTTTTTCTGGAAATGCTTTTTTTAGATACAGGGGGTCCTAAAACATGTATTTCCGGTGAAATCTCGGTATCGAATTTTTGGGTGGAATACAATACTTCTCTATCCCTAAGTACATTGTACATATGGGGCTAGAGAAGGTAAACAGGGCATATAGTAATAGGATACAAATGTAACATAGATTACTGTACAATGTTGCGATTGTGTTGTTGCGTAGTTGAGTAGCTGATTCACATTATATTCGTCGTCTGGTTACTCCTCAGTAAATCTATTTTGATAAGCATACCGATTATTTGCATGTGTACAAGGTCCGTTGTATCGGATGTATTTTCATCGCTGAAGCTAGAATATATATCTTCCTGTCTTACATCGATGTCAGAAATTCTTTCAACAAGGACTGAAAATTCAAATTCGCTCGCTTTCTTATAATACATCGTGAACTGAAGCTCTTATTTTCTCTTCGGTAACCTTTGGCAAGTCGACGCCATGTTTCAACCCATAAACAAACACCGGCAAGAGAAATTCAATTTGGAGCTAATTTAAGGCTTTGGAGTGAAGATAAGATTCGGAAACGCTCTAGAAAAGCTTTCTCTATGGCTATGACATGGAAAATACACAGACCTTGGCATCACGGTAGTGATGGGACAAAAATAACAACTATTTGAAACTGTTTCACCACTACAGCTGTTTCATAAAATACTTATGGAATTTGCATGCATTGAGATGTTCTTTGATGTTTCGCTTCCCTACAACAGATCCATGCAACAATGACAGCAACACCTAAGTAGTTGTTTCACTTATTGCAATAGTTACCATGTGGTTGTTGTGCTCCACTAGAGTAAATATTTTGTCATTGCTTACCTTGTAGCGCGCGGGCTCATATAATCCGCGAAATTCGAATGTACTAATCAAACCCATTCCCTCTCGTTAACGCGCAACAATGCTTTGCTTCTGTAATTCAATAATTTCCTCTACAGTATACCTAGTGACTTGTTACATTTGGCTTATTGTGATTTCATCGATGGACTGTATTTATCTCAGTAGTATTTGGTGGTAGACAACAGGTCTGCAACAGTTTAGGGCATTTTTGTTGCAGGAAACTGTTATTTCGAAACTGGTTCGTGGTTGCAACAGAAAAAGATTAAACTGTTTCACAAAAAGAACAGCTTTTCCCACCACTACATCACGGTTAGATCGTGATTGATACTTTTCGCAGAGAGGAAGTTTCATTTCGGATTCAGCATCCACGAGCCACCAATCACACTTGAGATTTTCCTAACACCTCGCCAAGTGACGACTTGCGGATTATCTTATTGTTAGTGCTCAAAATCACTGCACAAGACAAGATTGACTGAGGTTCTATAATAATCGATGTACAGACAAGGTGAACCTAATATATGTCTTAACATCTGTTGAGGGTTTTCTGGTGGTGCCCTTGCAATGTATCTTATAAACTCAGCCATTGTCACGCTCTTGAGATTATTTATTAATACATCTCCTCTTTTTCTCCTCTTTATACTAATGCTTAATTTTCAGTGGCATCTTTTTGTAGACTAAGATCTAAAATTTAAATGAAATAATCTTAGTCACACCAAGTCAGTCCTGTCAGGTTTTTATTAGTCCTTTAATAAGATATTCAATCACAATACATGAGCGCAGACATTAAGAAGAATAGTTGAACCAGACTTGAAAACTTTAATATTACCGCTGAGACTCAAACCATCTCCCTGCAGTTATCACAGTGAGATGCATTATCTCCTCTGATGTCTCCGTCCCAAATATCTTTGGTTGAAGACGTGGCATTGATTGTTTTCTGTAAGTCGATTTAAACCGTCAAATTAGGCTTACATAGAGCTGGCGTGAAAGAAATATTGTCAACATACAAATAACCACAATAGTGCTAGACAATAAAATCGGTAAATTCAAACAACAATGAAAGTCACATTTGTGATAAATGCCTCCAATATTTTTCATCGTCTAATGAATCACACGAGACGGTTTAAAGTGCGTCCTGGGCAAGACGGCAAGAACATTGACGCGGAGACCCAAAATTCCATGGTAGATTTAATTCAGACATTATTACCAAATGGCTTGCCCAGACGGTGTGACGTCATTGCCATTTGAGAGGTCCTGGGTTCAAATGGAGCTGGCACCGGAAAAGATCATTTGACTTAATTCTTGAAAGGAAGAAGAAGAGTATTTAATACGACTATCCAAAGTTTCAGTCTGAAACAACAGAAAAACTGAAAATATACCTTTAGCAATTGAGACACAGATAGTGAAAGCAGTCGACTGGATGGCACCCTAACCCCATCTGTTTACCGCGGAGCTGAGTGAAATGGTGTAAGATGTGAGACCTGGAAAACATCTGATTACATCTAGGTCTTCTGGACTGATTGCGCTCTTGGCGCCATCTGCTTGGCGTGAAACGAAGTTCACCACATACCATCAACGAAGTATCTTACCGAACACTTTTGTCACAATGTGGCCCTAGCTGCTAAAATCACTTAAATAAAATAGAATTAAAAGTGAAAAAAATCTGATGTGTACCATTCACATGACTTTGTCTATATCTCAGCAACAAATTATTCTTAAAAAGCTTATACTACTATTTACTTCCTGCTAATCAGAAAAAGTCTTATTACTTGCTTCCTTGTAAGTAGAACCAAGATAAGGGCGTACCATAGGTTAAAGTGATAGTCAAAAGCTGGTTGCTATGTCACTGAAGTTCCTTTGTTTGTATGGACAGCATTGACAAATTCCTGTATGAGAAAAGTATGTTTTTCATAGCAGAAACCAAAATCAAGGAATTCTCAAAAACAATGAACTCCATGGAAAAAATGTATATGACATAAATTGTGAGTTTAAACCTGCTCTACATTTTTTGTGTGGTACCTTTTTGTCCTCTTTTACGGCTTAGCAGTTATTCATAATTCCGTAAAATTCGTCCAAAATAAAGTACTCTTTAGAGGCTATTCCCAGAAAATTCAACATATACATTTTATTTGTCAGGCTTTAATAATCGATATTTTAATCAAAATCGTTGGAGCTATTTTTGAGAAAATAAAAATTTTCGAAAAAAGTTCCATGTAAAGGGTAGTTTGGGGTGGAGGGATTTTTCTTAAAATCTTTGTGTCGTATCTCTGGAAGATACTAAACTTAAATGCGAAATTTGGTATTTTACCGACTTTTCGTTTTTGAGTTATCGTGTTCACAGACACAGGGACACACGGACCTTTTTCTGAAAATGCTTTATTTGGATACATGGGACTCTAAAACATATATTTCCGGTGAAATCTCGGTATCGAATTTTTGGGTGGAGTGCGGAATTGAGTAATGCCGCAAAAGATGATGGTCTGCACTGTGATAACCACTGAGCTGGCAGTTTCGCTCTTGGATCTGAAGACAAAGAGACTTCAATTTAGTCACGGAGCTCTTCCAACATCTGACTTGCCCTTCTTCTGTAACACAAGTATTAGCAACAGAAGCTTGGGGTAGAGAAGAGGTCAAGGCTACAAGAGAATATAAAAAAATAGCAGTAAAACCCTCAGAGCCCTTAACAAAAGCAGGTCTTCCCGCTCTGGCGGTCAGCTATCCCAGGCTGTTGTTGCGGTTTGCGATGTGGTCGCTCGCTTTTCATGCCTTGACTGACATTTAGAATCTCTTTTCTTATCAAGCTGAAACCTCGTGACATAGTGACATACACCATCTTAAGTGTTCGTGTACAGGTGATATGTTTGCACCTGCAGTAGGCGAAGTCAAATAATAAAGAAAATCTTGATGTGTTCCATTCACACGACTTTCTCTACATCTCAGCAACAAATTAGTATTAAAAAGCTTATGCCTCTATTTACTTCATGCTAATCGAGAAAAAATGAGCAGAAATAGTCTTATTACTTGCTTCCTTGTAAGTAGAAGCGAAATAAGGGAGTACCATAGGCTAAAGTGATAATCAAAACATAGTTGCTACGTGACTGAAGTTCCTTTGTTTGTATGGACAGGAGTTGACAAACTCCTGTACGAGAAAAGTAAATGTTTTACAAAGCTGAATCAAAAAACAAGGAATATCAAAAAAACGATCAAATCCACGAAAAAATGTATATTACATAAACTGAGTGTTTTAACGTGCTCTATATTTTTTGTGTGGTAAGTTTTTGTCCATCTCTTACGGTTTAGCAATTATGCAAGCTTTCGTAAAATTGATCCGGAATAGTCTATTCCCAGAAAATTCAAGATATCCATTTTATTTGTCAGGTAAATATCTTTAATGTACGATATTTTAATCAAAATCGTTAGAGCCATTTTTAAGAAAATCAAAATTTTCAAAACAATTTCCATGGAAAGGGTATTTGGGGTGTCGCGTCCTTGGAAGATACCAAAATTAAATATCAAGTTTGGTATTCAACGGTCTTTTCGTTTTTGAGCTATGCTGTCCACAGACACACACACACACACACACACACACACACAGACGGACCTTATTCTCAAAATGCTTTTTTTTGGATTCAGGGGGTCCCAAAGCATTTATTTGCGGTGAAATCTCTGTATCGAATGTTTGGGTGGAATGCAATAATACCTTCTCTATACACTATATACATAGTACATGTTGAGAAAGTAAAAGCATGTGTCATATTCAAATCTTGACTTTACCTACTCTGGAAAACACTATTTTTACAAAAGCCATTTGCTTCATGCCAATCGAGAAAAACATTGAGAAAAATCTGATGTGCTCCATTCACATGACTTTCTCTACATTGCTGTAACAAATTATTGTTAAAAATCATATTCTTCTCTTTACTTTGTGATAATCGGGATAAACACTAGCAAAACCTGTCTTAATTACTTGTTTCCTTGTAAGTAGGAGGGATATAAAGGAGTATACCAGCTAAACTGATAATATACTGCTTGCCATGTGGTTGAAATCCCTTTCTATGCCGGGTCAGGAGTGTACAACTTACCGCAAGAGAATAGTTTTAAGTCTTTTAAATCTGAACCAAATAACAAGGAATATCTCAGAAATGCTCAATTTCACGAAAAAAAAAATGATATAAATTGTGTGTTTTAACGTGATTTACATTTTTGTGTAGTAGGTTCTTGTATATATCTTACAGTTACGCAAACTTCAGCAACATTTATTCAGAATAAAGAGGTTTTTAGAGCCTATTCCCAGAAAATTCAAGATTTACATTTTTTTCCATATAAATATCTTTAATATACGGCATTTTAAGAAAAATTGTTAGAGTCATTTTTAAGAAAATGTAAAATTTCGATTTTTTTTTCCAAGTAAAGGGCAGTTTAGGGTGGGGGGGGACTTTTCTCAAAATCTTCGTGTCACATCCCTGGAAAATACTAAACTTAAATACCAAGTTTAGTATTCTATCGACTTTTCGTATTTGAGCTATCGTGTTCACACACACGGAGTTTTTTTAAAAAATGCATTTTTTGGATACAGGGGATCCTAAAACATATAATTCCTATGAAATCTTGGTATCGAATTTTTGGGTGGAGTGTTATACCTTCTCTATGTACTAATGTACACATTACGTGTAGAGAAAGTAAAAAGGGTTTATTTAATTGCTTCTAAGAAGGAGATATATAGGGAATACTTCAGGATAATGCGATAGCCAGATCTCTTGAAAACTGGTTGCTATGAGATGCGATTGAATTTTTTTCTGCTTGCATAACCAGAGTGAATATTCCTATTTTAGAAAATTCTTAAGGATTGGAACTTTTAAAACCTTAACAAGGAATACCACTGCGTGCTTCAACGAGATTTACATTTTTTTTTTTTTTTTTGCTGTGAGTTTTTGTCTATCTCTTATGCTTTACAAGTTATGGAAAAGTGATACAGAATGAAGAGCTCTTCAGATGCTATTCCCAGAAAATTGAAGATATACATTTTAATTATCATGTAAGTATATATAATATACGGTATTTTAGTCAAAATTGTTAGTCATTTTTCCACGTAAAGAATAGTTTGAGATAGGAGACTTCTTCAAGTTTTCGTACCGTATCCGTGGAAGATACTTAACTTAATTTTCAAGTTTGGTATTTAATCGAGTTTTCGTTTTTGATCCATGTTCACAGACACATTTTTTAGATATTGAATTTGACTCCTATATAATTCCCAAAAGAATTAGATCCCTATAATATTCGACTACTTGAATTTGATAATCTAACAACATTACCAATAAAGGTATTAATACGAATTCTAATTACATCTGAAGATGTAATCCATTCATGGACAATTCCTGGTCTCGGAGTAAATAAAAGCTGATGCTACCCCAAGACGATTAAATCAAAAGGTCACATGGCTCCTCTTTTACCACGATTTTCTTGTCCAACTCCTGTACACATCATTTGCTTCGTCATCATCGGGTTCAAATCAAATCCATATTCAAATTATATTTCAATAAAACATTATAAGAATTAAGATTTATAAATCAGGAAGCATTTTAATCATAAATTTGATTCTATAATTATGGTTCCTAATATGCACCCAATACGACTAAATGATGAAAATGAACATTTTACAAAGGGAAATTTGATTAAGACCATCAATATCTCCACGTAATTGAAAAAAATAATTAGTGCTTAATATATGAAGGTTCTAGGACTATGTGTCGGTGGACGACGGATAGTAAGTAACTGAGCGTTGTTCAGAGGTTTCTTCCCTGGTGTCGTTGCGAAATCTCAGGACCCGAGTGAGTCCCCCCCTCCCAGACAGAGGTTTAAGGGTCTGTAGGTAGCCTCAGATGGCGTGGGATGCGTTTGGACTAGATATGCTTGCGTTCTTCACCATCTGGAGTCACGGTAGAAGCATAAGGGTTCATGTGGCATCTTTCCTGGTTTTGGGGAAACTTATGCAGTGGCGCAGCGGATCGCTGGTTCGAGTCCCAACTTGGAAAGAGGTATTTGTGGTCTGTTTTTGTGTTTGTGTTCGAAGTCATTGTCTCTCCCCTGATAGTTCGTCACACTTGAAGCCAATATGTTAGTAAAACAAGGAATATTTAAAAAACGAAACTCCACGAGAAAAATGTATATGACACATGTTTAATTGTGATCTAAATTTTTTGTGTAGTAAGTCTTTGGCTATCTTTTACAGTTTAACAGTTATGTAAAATTTAACAAAAACATCCAGAATAAAAAGGTCTTTAGAGGATATTCCCAGAAGATTTAAAAGATGCATTTTATTTAGCATGTAAATATCTTACATATAAGAGAGTTTAATCAAAATTGTTTGAGCCATTTTTGAAAAAATCAACATTTTCGAAATTTTTTCCATGTAAAGGGTAGTTTGCGGTGGGGGCATTTTATTCAAAATCTTCATGTCGTATCCTTGAAAGATAACAAACCTACATACCAAGTTAGGTATTTAACGAACTTTTCGTTTCTGATACACACGGACCTTTTTCAAAAAATGCTATTGTTTGGATTCAGGGGGACCCAAAACATATATATATATATATATATATATATATATATATATATATATATATATATATATATATATATATATATATCTGTGGTGAAATCTCGGTATCGAATTTTTGGAGCAATACAGTACCTTCTCTATAGGTGCACTATGTACATAGTACGTAAGAGAAAGTAAAAAAAATCGTATTTCTAAATTTATCTTTGCCCCTTAAAACTGTCAAAATGTATTTTAATGACCATCAATAAAAGGTGACCACTTACTGGAATGCACTCATGTCTCCTTTTGGCTTGATACATGTATCTCGGGCGGTACCCTAGCTGAGTGGTTAGACCGTTTGCCTCTCATCAGATTCGATCCAGGAGCCGCATCGGGAGCGGCGCCTTAACGGATTTTTTCCGGGTTCTTTGCTTTACCGCATCATTCATTCCACCATTTCATGCATAATCTTCTTTCCCGACACACGTGCACCGTCATTTCATACCGTACACTTCCTTACTCTCACACCAGGAATTGGGCTGATCACCCATCCTGGCTTCCATCTGATCTAAATACCCTTTCTCTTTAATAGATGTCTGACCCCAGGTGTGTACTTGTATGTCCTGGGGAGCGTAAGACAAGGAAGGAAGCATCTTTTTACTTTCTCTTCACGTACTATGTGCATAGTGTAAAGAGGAGGTACCCATTTTATTGAACCCAAAATTCGATACGGAGATTTCACCGAAAATGCATGTTTTGGGAACCCCTGAATCCAAAAAATGCGTTTTTCGGAAAATGTCCGTTGTATCTGTGTATGAACCTGTAGGCACATAGCTTAAAAACGAAAAGTCCGTTAAATACGGAACTTAATATTTAAGTTGAGTATCTTCCAAGGATGCGATGCAAAGATTTTGAAGAAAATCCCCCAACCCCTACACAGTAAATCCCTCATCCCATCAAAGATTAATAGGTCTATTGAATGAATATACAGGCCGTTTCAAAACGACACCAAACGAAGATAGCAGTCGATTAGCTTATACTTGTCCGAAACTTGATGTAACTTTCAAACTTTTCTATTTAAAGTTTTATGTGTGTTTAAAAATCGCACGCATTTCGGATTAGGCAGCGAAGGAACAACGGTTGTCATACGCTACATCCACATGCTACGTTTTCCATTACTAAGGTGACCTGTCCCGCGCCGGCGTGTCTATCAAACCACGCCTACACCACGCGACTGGAACTTCGCTACCAACCGGCATCTCTTTTGGTGTGGGCCAGGCACGTGACATCTTGTTATGTACAACTGCCTAATCCACGGTTCTTTTATGGCAGTTTTTGTATGTGCCAATTTAGAGCTGAAAATTATATTCACGTATCACGTACGGTATGACCAACAAGGTCTACATCTTTTTGGGTGTTGTTTTGAAACATCCTGTATAAACTTCCGCCTGCTGAACATACTTATAATGAAGTAGCTATAACTGCACCTTGACTTGAAATATTAATTAATTTTACATCTGGAAAATTACCTAAGAGTATATTATTAAACAGCAGTATACAAAAATGTATCCTTTATATGGAAAACATTTCCAAAACTAGCTCTAACAATTTTCATTAAAATCTCTTACATTTAACATATTTACATGATAAATAAAATGTGTATCTTGAATTTTCTGGAAATAGCCTCTAAAGACCTCGTTACTGGATGATTTCTTTTTTTGGAATTTTGCATAATTCATAAACCGTAAGAGATAGACAAAAACTTACTACGCAGAAAAAGTAGATCTACTTAAAACACATAATATGTGTAATATGTGTACATTCTTTTTGTGAAACTAGCCATTTACGAGATATTCCTTAATATTGGTTTCAGTTTTAAAATTCCTAAAACTTTTCTCATACGGAAATATGGGAACCCCTGGCCACTCAAAGAAACAGATTTCAGTCCCATAGCAACCATATTTTAAAACATGTGACTGTCGGTTTAGCCTAATGTATTCCCTCATTTTCCTTCCCCTTATAAGGAAATAATTAATCAGACCATTTGTGCTAATGTTGGTCTCGATTAACAGAAATGATATAGAAGAATAAGCTTATTAACAATAATTTGTTACAGAGATGTAGAGAAAGTCATGTGAATGGAATATATCAGATTTTTTTCATCCTCTTACACAAATAACTAACTCAAGACTTCTAATTTTGCTTCTACAGGAGACTATTGCACTTTGTGCATTTCATATGTGTATCATAGATAATATATTTTTTTTTTATTTTCTCTACACGTACTAGTGTATAGAGAAGGTATTGTAATGCACCAAAAAATTCGATGCAGAGATTTTACCGGAAATACATGTTTTAGGGTCGCCTGTATCAAAAAAAAATATTTTCAGTAAAAGGTGCATATGTATGTGTCCGTGTGTCCATGTTGCACTGTGTCCGTGTGTCTGTGAACACGACAGCTCAAAAACGAAAAGTCGGTAAAGTACCAAACTTGGTATTTAAGATTAGTGTTTTACAGGGATGCGACACGAAGATTTTGAGAAACATCCCCTACCCCAAACAACTCTGACATAGAAAAAAGAGTCGAACATTTTTATTTTTTCAAAAACGGCTGTAAGATTTTAATTAAAATACCGTATTTAAAGATATTTATATGGGAAATAAAATGTATATATTGAATTTCCTGGGAATAGCCTCTGAAGATCACTTTTTTTTTTGTAGTGTTTAACGCCCGCTTTAACTACTTATGGCGGTGACACTGGTGATACATGAATGAAGATTGAGCACCGGTGTCCACCAGAAATCTCATATGGGATCGAACCCGGGCCGTATAGGTGAGAGGCGAGTGATCTAACCACTCAGCCACGGCGCGGCCACGCTATATTCTGAATGCTGAATTTTGAGTAGCTGGTAAACCGTAAGACATAGAAAAAACTTATTTCACAAAAAATGTAGATGGCGTTAAAACTCACAATTTAAATCAAAAATATTTTTTTCGTTGTATTGACCATTTTTGAGATATTCCTTTTTTTTTTTTTTTTTTTTTTTTTTTTAATGCACGAATATCCATCGTCCTCCGACGGGATTTGAACCTGCGACTTAGGCCTACGCCTAGAGGACGACGAAACTGGGAAAGGATTTGCTTGTCTTGATTTCCTACAAGTCGCAATTAACGTGGTCCACAGGAAGGAGTAGTACGCGTTTCTGTCACATGTTAGATCCTGAAGGGAGGCTAATATCTAAGTTGAAATTCACAAGTCCGGTTTCAACTTTTCTACGGTTAGATAGCAATTTACCAAACCCGCAGGCGGCAGTGCCTGAGAGGACATGGATTCAATCCCCGTTGGACCTGATTCTTCACATCGCTTTCTCAAATCGGCAAGTAAATGCTCAGTGAATTACATATATAGATGCTACCGTGAGTTTTCCTGTCTGTCATTTCATTTCCTTTCATCTTTTTTTTTTTTTTTTTTTTTTTTTTTTTTTGTACAGCAGCTAGAGAAAGTCATGTGAGAGTTTTTTTTTAATAAGCAGATATCGCAAAACATACTTTCGGTGAAATCTTGCCATATGTATAATTTTTTGGGTGCAATATAATACCTCTACTACGTACTATACGTAGCACTTTTGATTTCCAATCAAAAAGTCTATAATATTTAGAATATATAATTTAAAGCTTAACTTCGGAAGGTAAAAAAGACCTTTTTACTTTCTCTATGCGTGCTATGTACATAGTGTATAGAGAAGGTATTGCACTTCACCAAAAAATTCGATACCGAGATTTCACCGGAAATATATGTTTTAGGGTCCCCTGTATCCAAAAAAAGTATTTTCAGAAAAAGGTCCATGTGTGTCCATGTGTGTGTGTCCGTGTGTCTGTGGTGTCTTGGTATTTAAGTTTAGTATCTTCCATTGATGCGACACGAAGATTTTGAGAAAAATCCCCCCACCCCAACTACCCTTTACATAAAACGTTTTTCTAAAATGTTGATTTTCTAAAAAATGGCTCAAACGATTTTGATTAAAATATCGTATATCAAAGATATTTAGCTGGCAAATGAAATGTATATTTTGAATTTTCTGGGAATAGCCTCTGAAGACTACTTTATTCTGGGTCAATTTTATGGAATTTTGCGTAACTGCTAAACCGTAAGAGATGGACAAAAACTTACCACACAACAAATGTAGAGCACCTTAAAATACACAATTTATGATATATACATTTTTTTCGTGGAGTTGATTGTTTTTGAGATATGTCTTGTTTTTGGTTTCAGCTATAAAAACTTATAATTTTCTCATACAGGACTTTGTGAACTCGTGTCCATACAAACAAAGGAACTTCAGTCGCAGAGCAGCTAACTTTTGACTATCATTTTAACCTATGGTACCCCCTTAACTACTTCTGCTCATTTTTGCTCCATTAGATGAAGTAAATAGAATAATTTGTTGCACTGATATAGAGAAAGTCATGTGAATGGAACACATCATATTTTTTATTATGAACTAATTAAAGTAGCAATTAAGAATGTAATAGTCCTCTTTTTTTTTTTTTTTTTTTTTTTTTTTTTTTTTTAATAGTCTTGCCACGTTAAAGGGCGGTTTTTTTTTTTTGTTTTTTTTGTTATACTTATCAGGTCGAGAACGCATTTTTTTTTCAAGAGGACTTTTTTTTTTATTGTTTTGCCATTCAGACGGTCAGCTGTACTGACGTGACAGGAGTTTTTTTTTTTTTTTTTTTTTTTTCATCTATGCTATTCTTTGTAAGTGTTTATGTTATAGGTAAGGAAGGATTTGATGCAGGAAAATTTCAAGTGTGTATTATTTTTAGGAGTCATGGTTTGAAAGGCGCGGTCTGGCGTTTCTGGATCGGTTTCCATCTCTCAGTGTAGACAAGTTGCCTGAGTTTGGTCAGGGTACAATCAGCGGGGTTGTCTGTAACCATGTAAAGGTACCCATTATAAACCACATAAGGGAATTGTGCAATTGGGAATTCAGCTTCGGCAGACTCAGATGTAACAAGTCGATTGGTGAAGGGTTCCAACCACCAGGTTCCAATTGTGACATTTTCCCAAAACCCAAGTCCATATGGCTGTTTTACCGGAACATTCGAGCAAGCGATGTGGAAATTGGGCAATTGCTGGAGATGGTCATCCGGTGACGATATGATTTGTCTGCCGTAGGAAGAACTTCATTGACCACCTCATATGTTACCGCTATCCATTCCACATTAATGTGCGGAATGCTAAAACAGCTCCAAATATGTTTCCAAGGCAAATGACGTTTCAGATGTAAAATACTTAAACTTTTCTCACACGGAAAGTTATAAACTCCTGGCCCTGCACAGAAATGGGTTTCATCCACATGGCAACCGGCTTTTAAAAGATTTGACTATCGTTTTAGCCTAGTGTATTCCCTTATTTACAAAGAAGCAAATAATTAAGACAATTTCTGCTGAAGTAGATAGAAGAATAAGCTTTTTAGCAATAATTTGTTACAGAGATGTAGAGATTTTTGTGGTGTATATGCTTCACATTTCCAGCCAATTTAAATGAATATTCCAAGGTCGTCCAGGTCAAGTTCAACAGAACAAAATGATGCAGGAGTGGATGTCAGGTCTTACACGGAAGTGCGAGCAGAATGTCTAAAAATAATGAAAAGTGTGAGATTGTGGTAATGATAAAGACGCTGAAACACATTAGGTATACTCGATTATTGAACCCTGTTCAAAACCGCAGATTCGTGCACTCTAACATGCTCCAGGCGATATTATCTTGCTTTTCTATGTTGTGCAATACCTGTATATTCAATTTCACTAAAATTTCATGATCTCAGGGAGGGTTTGAAAAGTATTCTTTGCTTGAGCAATATTTCTTAATTTATATTAGATGTATTACTACTTTTCCACCAGTATTATGTACATACATACACATAGTAGGGAGAGTCCCAAATTTCGATGTGAAGAAAAAACTTGAATTATATGTTTTGAGGTTCTGAATCGAAACGCATTAATAGAAAAATATGTGTGTGAATGCGTGTCCATGTGTCTGTAAATAGATAACTCAAAATAAAAATCTATTAAATTCCAAACATAGTATTTAAGATAAGCATGTTTCAAGGATGCGACAGGAAAACTTTTAAGAAAATCTCAAAAATATTCCTAAGCATTTTGATTAAAGATATTTACATGACAAATAAAATGTATATCTTGAATTCTCTGAAAATAACCTCTGAAGACCTCTTTATTCTGGATGAACTTTTCTGAATGTTGCATAAAAGGTAAACTGTAAGAGATATACAAAACTTACTACACAAAAAAGGTAAAACACACAGTTTATGTAATACAGATGTTTTTCATGGAGTTGGCCATTTTTTTAGATATTCCTTGTTATTGGTTTCACGGAAAACCAATGTCTGGTATTTAAGTTAAGCATGTTTCAAGGATGCGACAGGAAAACTTAAAAAAATCTCAAAAATACCTCTAATGATTTTTATTAATTTACCGTAACTTTAAGATAACTGATGGAATAGTAAGTCGCTTACTTAAGTGGGTTCCATCCAGGTGACTGCATTTGGGATTGTAGTAGCCGTGTGGGAGGTTATTCTTCCGGACCTTCGATTTTCCCTGCCATTTTTCCACCAATTGCTCTATAGTCATATTTCCTTTCATCCATTTCACCGCCATTTTATATCACCAACTTCATCACTTTCATACTAGACATTGAGCGGATCATCCATTCTGCTTTCTCTCTGATCCAGAGCATCATTTTCTCAACCGGCGTCTGATCCCAGGCGCTCGCTTTTAAGCTCCACATACAGTAGAGTAAACAGTGAAAGATAGCAAGAAAAGAAAAACAAAGAAAGATAAAAAAATAATAATGTAAATTGAAGATATTTTTATAATTTTTATTGTTTTCTCACAGAAACCATATGTAAGACAGGAGTTAGATATAGGTATAAACAGACTGACAAATTCAAGGCCATAACCAGGATTTGAACCACGGATCTATCGCTTTAACCTATGGTACTCCCAAATTTTGCTTCTATTTTCAAGGAAGCAAGAAATAAGACTATTTCTGCTAATTTTTTCTCGATTGTCATGAAGTAAATAGAAGTATAAGCTTTTTAACAATAATTTGTTGCAAAGAAGTAGAGAAAGGCATGTGAATGGAACAAATAAGATTTTTTTTACTTTCTCTACCACATACTTACCACCTACAATTCTATACCAAGCCTCTTGAAGCCAAAAATTGAGGTTTAGAAAAGGTTGCACGTGTACATTAACCTTAAGTAGACAAAAATAAGCTTTTGTAAGAATAGTTACAGCAAGTGCCTGTATTCAGATTTTCCCTCTCGCGTCTCATGCTTGCTCTTTTCCACGTGATCACGAGCCCTTGTGAAAGAAATGTCAGTACAATATCGGGTCAAGTCATTACATTCTCCAAGGCGCTGTTGACCTATTAAGCCCCTGAGCGTTATAGGAAACCTATATGAAGACTGCGGTATCGACTGTGGCCGAGAGAGCCCCAGCTTCTTGTGGCCACTAGTCTCCACTGCCTCACAAATGTATCTTTGCCCCAAAGGTGACGGGCGCCCGTTCAACAACCAGGTGGACATTATCTTACATATCGCAAGATTAAACTCAGGCTGAAAAATAATGGCATTTTAGTGTTCCATTTCTGTATTGAATTTTTGTTATATAATCAGCCACTTACTCCATAATTCAAGATCAGATGTGACTTTTTGGATTTAGTCATGTGTTCCACTTGCTGAAAAAGGCTTTAGAAGCATATAAGTTGATAGCGCCAACAATTAACTAATGCCTTAGAGCTGCTTCCACATCCACACCGAATTATAGTAATTTCATATACATATACAAACTGCAAAAGATAAAAAAATTGTTATATATAATTCTCTATTTATTATTAATAATAATAACTCCATGGCACGACAGCTCACAAGGAACCATGACCTACCACCCAGACGTCATGGATGGGGTGCAGTATTGATGTGTCAGCGCCCCTCGGCTAGTTTAAGTGGTCCTCATGACCTGGAGCCACTACTCTGCATCAAGTAGCTCCTCAATTGGCCCCTCAGGGATTTCACGAGGCTGAGTGAACCCCGAACCAAGTCTCCCAGCTGGGGAAAAATCCCCACGCCGGTACTGAAATCGAACCCAGGTTTCCCACTTGATACGCAGCCGCGCTACAACCGCGCTAAGGAGACGGCCTATGTTTATTGTTACCGTATAATATAAGAAGAATTAAAATATTAATTAAAATGGGCATCCTGAATTAAAACTTCAGGATGCCCGCAAAACCAAAAAGAGTTGATAGAAAATTGGATCTCGTTCTCTGATATTTTGCTGCGGTTTGCCACGGCCTGACGTTTTTTAATCCCTTTGCAAGCGTGCCAAGGTGTAACTCGCATTCTGCGAGTGAAAGGACCTGTGCATATTTTCCTCTTGACTGAAATAAATGCAGGCGAAAACAATATTGACGAAATATCTGTAATCATACTGCCCCTTGAGCTAAAAATGCACAAAAGTTGTCTATTGGCCTACCGAAATTGATCAAATAGTCTACGATCTTAAAACAGTATGGAAACTGATATGAACACAGGATGAGAACGAGTAACAATGAAAATTTTAAGCTGCAAATAAATGAAATTGGGAAAAAGAAATTGGGAAAAAGAAATTGGCATAGCAGCCCACTGGATAGGTAATGAAAATAATACTCTGTAATAATAGTAATAAACCGAAAATCATGCCATATATATATTTATAACTTCTACATTAATTCAAATATTAGTGTGCCGCTTTTTTTTCTGATTCTTATGCCTAATTCTATTATGTATTAAAACTAGCACCTCGTAAAATGGTATTATAACTCTTAGTATTAAGTTTCATGCAAAAAGCCAAAAAATGTTTTACCTTCGGCAGCTGCTGAGTAACATGATCTGTGTTCATAATTTGAAAATTATATAGCAACATTTTATACATATCAAAGAGAATAACATATGAAGTACGTAGTTTTGCAACGATCTACCTCCTTCCTGTAACAAATTTCTCTTGCATTTTACTAAGGAGGCTTCAGCCCAAAACAAAGTCAACTAAGTGTAATTCATAAAGTGGTTTTGTTTGTGTGACTGTTGGAGGATTGAATCGATCAAATACTAGTTTTCCTTTCTTCTGAGCAATTGTGATTTTTGAAACATCAAACCTGTTCAAAGAACAAAGGTAAGAGTGCCATTCTAGAAGTAGCCGACCTAACAAAGAAAGCACAACAATTTTTGGGGGAAAACATATTTATTAATCTTTAATCTCCTTTCAGCTTGATACACTTTTCCCAGCAATGTTCAATAGCTTAGATACCCTGTTTATAGTGAGAACTATATAGGTCTACAAAATAGTCGTCAATTGTAGACTCCACCTATTCATTGTTGGCAAATCTTGTACCACCAAGCCATTTCTTCAAGTTTGGAAACCCAAAATTATCAGAGGAGGCTAAATCTGGTGAATTGAATGCATGAGGAAGCAATTCGAACTTTAACTCATTGATTTTGGTCATGACGATCTTGGATGTGTGAACTAGTGCATTGTCTTGATGAAACAAAGCTTTCTTTTTCGCTAAATGCGTCCGTTTTTGCTCTATTTCATCACTCAAACGCTGTAACAACTTCGCATAATAGTTGCCATTGATTTCTTTTCCATTTTTGAAGTAATCAATGAAAATTATCCTGCGTGCGTTCCAGAAAACTGACGCCATAATCTTGGCTGCAGATGGAACTGTGTTCGCCTTCTTTGGAGGCGATTTTCCCCTTTCAATCTAATGTTTTGATTGCTTATTCGTCTAGATATGAAATGATGAACCCAGGTTTTATCCATTGTTATGAATCGACGCAAAACTCCGCTTTATTGCAGTGAAACATTGCCAAACACTCGACTGAAATATCCTCTCTATGCTGTTTTTGTTCTAATTGTGAGCAAACGCGGCACCCACCTTGCACGCAACTTTCTCATATTCAAATTTTCAGTCAGTATGCGATGTACAGAACATTTTGAAATGTCTGCAATGTCTGCTAGCTCGCGTACTTTCAGTCGACGGTCATCCAATACCATTTTGTGGATTTTCGTAATATAATTTCTGGACTGGTAGCCTCATTTGGTCGACCACTGCGATGTTCGTCCTGGCAGCTCGTATGGCCGCGCTTAAATTTGCCACCCAATAATTCACTATTGTAAACGAAGGAGCAGACTCCCCCAAAATAGAATCTGGCTCAGCTTTAACATTAGCTGGAATATGACCTTTCAGTAAAAACATTGTATCACATAACGGTGACCAGGTTTATCATGTTTGCAAATTCGCCAACAGTATTCACTAATGATGGCTGCCAAACAAATGCTAAAAATGTAAAATCATCAAACTTAAGCTTTCTAAGGTTGGTAATTTTTACTATTGTTGTTGTTTGAAAGCATAACCGCTATCTATACGTCAGGTCGGGTACTTCTGGGAGAGCCACTGTATGTCAAGTAAAATGATATATGAACAGGTATTAATATAGATTGTTAATGTCAATTTGAGTAAGGATACTTTCAGATAAGTGTCATCTGTCTATAAGAATATGGCATGTTTTCTAATAAGGAATTCTTATTGAGAATTCTTTTTCTTTGCTGCTGTTTCAAGGCCTCTAAAGCCAAATCGCCGAATTTGAACCCCAGCTGGAGTGAGGTAATTTTGTTATAACTACAGTCTTCATTCTGGATGGCTTTTGCATAACTTGTAAGAGATAGACAAAACTTAATGCATAAAAATGTAGATCCCATAAAAAACACACTTTATGTCATATCCGTTTTTTTCGTTCAGAAGACCACTTCCGAGATATTCCTTGTTGTTAGTTTCAGTTTTAAAACATTTTAACTCTTGTCAATTTTTCGACTCCTGGACAGGCAGAGAAACGAGTTTCAATCACATAGCAACCCGGTTTTAAAAGATTTGAATATCGCTTTAGCCTAGTGTACTCCTTATTTCTCATCTACTTATAAGGAAACAAGTAATAAGACCATTTTGCTAATGTTTATTTCGATTAGGATAAATTAGAGAGAAAAGTAATAATTTTTAAAATAATATGTTGTAGACATGTAGAGAAAGTCATGTGAATGCCCCATATCAGATATTTTTTAAAAAAAAAGAAAGGTCAGCGTTTATCACCCATATTACTGATATATCTGTACCAACTAAACTTTAGGTACACAGGTGTCAATATCCATACTTTAGTTTCGCTCATTTCTGAATTTCTTCATTTGTCATCCTGTATTTAAGTATAAGATACAGTATTACATCCGTATTTCGCTCCATGATCTTTAATTGCTTATTTTATCATTTTTATCCCCCAAATCTCTGCTTCATAAACCCCATTAACTTCTACAGTCATATCTAACTTGAGAAACTTATGGTGCTATAAATCGTTGAACAGGATGTCTTTATTGATTTGATTTATTAATATTGCATTTTTCCAAACTCTGCGGGTTAGAGACTATTCCCAGAAAATTTAAATTATACATTTTACTTGCCATATAAATATCTTCAATATAGATACTGCATTTTAACCAAAATCGATAAAGCCATTTTTGATAAACTCAAAATATTTGATTTTACCCATATAAAGGGTAGTTTCGGGTGGGGTGTCTTCTTTTAAATCTTGGTGTCATATCTCTGAAAGATACTAAACTTAAATACCAAGTTTGGTATTTTATCTTCTTTTCACCTTTGAGTTATAATTTTCAGACACATACACCTTTTCCTAAAAGGCTTTTTCAATACAAGGGACCTTAAAGAGTGTACTGCGGTGAAATTTCAGTATCGAATTTTTGAGTGAAGTGCAATACCTTTTCTACCTTATTATAGTTATGTACTAAGTAGAGAAATTATTATTATTATTAATAATAATAATAATAATAATAATAATAATAATAATAATAATAATAATAATAGAATTTCAGTAGAATATAAATGCGTATTTTAAAGCTAAACCATTAAAGAAATATTTTTTGATAAATACTTTTATGTGTGTAGTGCCACTGAATAGAATAACCCAAATATGAAAAGTAGTTTGAATACTAAAAAATATCGGAATTAAGTTCAGGGTTCTTCTAGTATATAACAAAAAGTGTTTACAAAACAGGTATTCCAAAATTACTTTGCAAAGATATGATGTTATTATTTATAATATCAAAAATGGTCCAAACGACTCGATTAAAATTACCATAAGATTAAAATAGTTACATGATGCTAGAAGTGTATTTTTTAAATTTCCTATGAACTGTGAAGTCTTCAATCTAATCTAATGTTGTTTAATTTTACCTAATTAGAAAACTATTCACATTTATGCCATTCTTCGTTTAGGGTTCGCTCTATTAAAAAAAAAAAAAAAAAAATCTGATGTGTTCCATTTACATGGTTTTCTTATCTATTATACAAACAAATTTCTTACAAAGTTTGTTATTTTTTCTACTTCATACTAACCAACATAAATATTAACAGAATGGAAATAAGAAAATACACTAAACTAAAGCGAAAGTCAAATGTTTAAATCGCGATGCGATTGTTAAGAAAAGTCTATTCATTGCATTACCGTGAGTAAAACAATTGAAACACGAACGACATTCTGTTTGAGATAAGTATACGTATTTTAAAATGTAAACCAACAATAAGGAATATCTCAGAAATGCTTAGCCGCATAAGGAAAATATATGACATACTTTGTTTGTTTTGACGAGATTTAAATTTTTGTGCGCTAAGTTTTTGTTTATGTGTTACATTAATCACCTATGCAAAATGTATTCTGAATGACGAGGGCTTCAGAAAATTCCAGAAAATTCAAAATAAACGTTTTATATATATATTTGTCACAAAAATATCTTAAATTCACAGTATGTTAATGAAATCCGTTGGATCCATTTTAGAGAAAATTAAGAAGTTCGAAAATATTCCCATGTAAATAGTAGTTTGGGTGAGGGGAATTTCTTGAAAACCTTCTAGTCGTATCCTTGGGACATACCAAACTTAAGAAATCAAGTAGTTTGGTATAAACGTACTTCGCGCTTTTGAGTTATGCTGCCTTAGCCATATACACACGAGGACCTTTCTCTAAAATGCTTTTTATGGATTTAGGAATCCCCAAAATGTGTATTTCCGGGGAAATCTCGATATCGATTTTTGGGTGGAATACAATGTCCTCTCTACCTACTATGTACATTGTACATACTTGCTAGAGAAAGCAAAACGCAGACAGAGGAGATGAGAACAAATGTAATTTCTTATTTGTGGTACTGAACTAAATGCATATTACTTAATTTGAAATTTGATAACGAAAAATATATAATTAGCAATGTAACTTCTTTTTTTTTTAAACGTTCCTGGTTGGTCATATCGGACGATGAGTGAAATTGCTAAAATGACGTTCAAATGAAGGTTAAAGTTACTCGGCATTCGTCTTCTCAGAATAAGGGAAACCCCCGAAAAAAAACTTACCGGGGTAACTCGCCCTAAGTGAGATTCGAACTCACGACCTGTTGAATGTGAAGCATACAGGCTACCACCACACTACCCAGGTGGACCGAAATGTATTTTACATCAATGTTAGAATATTGGTATAATAAGTAATATTACGTGAAGTTGTAATAGAGTGGCTTATTTATTCTGTAATCAGAATTTCCCTTATTCATAAGCGATTATAAAACACAATACCTATTTTGTTTGAATTTTGTTTCAGCTTCAACCATAGCTCTTCAAGAGACGACTGTTTCCAAAGTTTTTACCCGATGTTCTGTTCATAACCACATTCTAGTCGTAAATAAAGTTGACGAAACCAAAATGACGTTAGCCACCCCTAATTGTCAGAGCATACCTTGCTTGGCAAACGTTCACAATTACCGAATCTTGCAAGTCGAGTGGAACGGAATTTGGCATCCATGTGCTCAAACAAACTCCAGGTTCATTCAGCGCTGTTCAGGTCGAGGAACTCAATTAAACCCTGTCATATTTCATTCTTTTTCTTCTTGCTCCTCCACTCCGCTTTGGGTCCATTCTTTAACGGGACCGTGAGTAAGGGTCTGGCCCAAGGTCTTGGCGCCGAGGTAAGCTCGCGCGTTTGATTCTAATGCTTAAGGTTATCATCAGCTGTCTTCCGTTTCCTGCTGATCTTGAAAACACTCATTTGTTCTGTACTACCTTAACGAAAACAATACTTTGCATTTTGGTAGTGCCTTAGTATTTCGAAAAGACAACTCACCCAAATGTTTGGAATTTGTTGGTGGGGTTTTCGTGATAAGTTCTAGTAAATGTTGAGTAAATAATTACCATGAAAACTTTTTAATAAACTTGAAATTTTACGGTATGTAATTTATGGTTTGGACTAAAGGATTTTCTTAAAGGCAATCAAAGCAAAACTATTTAATTATTTTATTAAATTGGCATAAGAAGTCTAAGCTGTATCTAATAATATTTAGGAAATTGTAACAGTTCTTCTGCTGTCAGCTAGCTGCTCCAGTGGTATGCTGTGATATCTTCTTCTTAGGGTATGCGTAGATGTGGAGAGAATGGACTATGCCAAATAAAATTTGTGAGAATATTTAATAGTAGGTATTTTTGCTTTCTCTACCAAATAGAGAAGGCATTGAATTCCACCAAAAAAATCAACACTTAGATTTCACCGAAAACACAAACTTTGGGGACATTTGAATCCAAAAAAAAATCAAATAATGGTTCGTGTGTGAGTGCGCGCGCGCGTGTGTGTATGTGAACAATATAAAGAAAAAGTAAGCTAAGTATTAAACCTGGTATTTATGTTAAAATTTTCCAAGGTAACCAATCAGATTTTCAGAAAAATCTACCCTTTATAAGGAATAGTTTTCGAAAAATGTTCAAAAATGGCTCAAACTATTTAATTAAAATGCAATATTTAAGTTATCTGCATCGAAAATAAAATGTATATCTTGAATTTTCAGGCAATAATCTTTATATAGGAGGATTTTTTCATAATCGGTAAACCTAAGGTATGCACAAAACCATATTATACAAACAAAAGTTAAAACACACCATTTATGTCAGCTACGTTTTTTCCTAGGATTAACTGTTTCGAAGATATTCTTGTACAATACTTATAATTTTTAAAATGAGAGGCTCTGCTTGTTATTTTTCTTATTTTTTTCTAATCATGTTCATGCGAAGAGATCAAATTTATCTGCAATCACTTATTCACTAGATTTTAAGGGATTTAACTACCATTTTAATCAATTAATCATGTATACTCCCTCATTTCTCTACACAGATAGAGAAGGAGATATGAAGGGAATAAGTAATAAGACTATTTTGTAATTGTTTATTCTAATTAGCATCCAGGGAATAGATAGAGAAGGAATATGAAGGGAGCCCTTCAGATATAATAATAATAATAATAATAATAATAATAATAACAACAACAACAATAATAATAATTTGTGTACAAATATTATTATGCAAAGTTGCTGAAGAAAATATGTAGGAAATTTTGTTTTGTAAATTCTTTTAACAACTTTAATCCGAATTTACCAGAAGGATATAATACAGCTGAACTGAACATAGATGTCCAGGAGGATATTTGGAGAAGTTAGGCAAATATGGGACGATAATATGAACATATGAACCCTTCTGAAACATTTCCTGTAGCGAATAGATGCTGCAATCTTTTGAAGAATATTTTACAGAATGAGAGAAACAGCAACGGAAGCACTTTGCAACAACAACAGATTCACAGTGTCTTCACTTGTATCTATCAATTTATGCTTCCCTTGTTTCCCTTCTACTTATGCTAATGTTTATCTTGATTAACATGAAGTAGATAGAAGAAGAAGAGTTTGTTACAGAATAGTCAGAAAAAGTCATATGAATGGAAGACATCAAATGCTTACTTTCTCTACACGTATTATGTACATAGTGTATAGAGAATGTGTTGCATTCCACCCAAAAATTCGATACCGAAAATACACGTTTTGTGTCCCCCTGAGCCCAAGAAAAGCATTTTCAGAAAAAGGTCGGTGTATGTGTATATATAGTGTGTCTGTGAACAGCATAGCTAAAAAACGAAAAGACCGTTAAATACCATTTTCCAAGATTTTCAAGAAAATTTCCCCACTCCCAACTACTCTTTACATGGAAAAAATTTTGATTAAAATCCATTATATTTAAGATATTTACATTGCAAATAAAACGTACATCTTGCATTTTCTGGGAATAGCCACTGAAGAAGTGTTTATTCTGGGTGAATCAAGCGAAATTTCCCACAAGTATTAAACCGTAACAGACAGACCAAATTTTTTTTACAAAAAATGTAGATCACGACAAAGCTTACAATCTATGTAATACACATTTTTTTCGTGGAGTTGGCCGTTTTAGAGATATTCCTTGTTCAGCTTTAAGATACTTAAACCTTTCTCATACGGGAACTTGTCAACTCCTGGCCACACGAAGAAACGGATATCAATCGCATAGCAACCACAGTTTAAAAGATTTAACTGTCGGTTTAGTCTAGTGTATTCCCTTGTTTCCCTTCTGCTTGTAAATGAACTAAGTAATAAGACCGTTTCTGCTAGTGCTTATGCATTAAATAGATAGAAGAATAAGGTTATTAACAATAATTTGTTACAGAGGTGCAGAGAAAGTCATGTGAATGGAGCATATAAAATTTTGTTCATTAAAATTGCAATGTCGTATTCTAATCGAAGCATGTTCCTTTTAAATCGCTGTAATTTTATGTGCCTATTTTTTCAGTAGTCAGCCTCCGTGGTATAGTGTCCGCAAGTCGTGGTTTCGTGCCTACAGTGCCATCTGTGAGTGACGAGCTGATCCTCGTCATGAACTAGAAATTCAATCCGATCATGGAGACATCGGTATACAGGGTATACTTCTATTTCTTTAGTAACTTAATTTTATGCTCTTGTATAATTAGAAGAGTATTGGCAATAATTCAGATCCTTGTCTGATATGATAATAGTTACATTGAATGGAATAAGATATTTTTTACTTTCTCTACACGTACTATGTACATAATGTATAGAGAAGGTTTTGTATTGCACCCAAAAATTAGATACCGAGATATCACCGAAAATACATGTTTTGGGTCCCCCATTTTTGGAAAAAAAGTCCGTATGTGTGTGCGTGTGTGTGTCTGTGTCTGTATGTCTGTGGACAGCATAGCTCAAAAATGAAAAGACCGTTGAATAACAAACTTGCTATTTTAAGTTTGGTATCTTCCAAGGATGCGACATGAAGATTTTGAAGAAAATCCCCCCACCCCCAACTACTCTTTACATGGAACTTTTTTAGTAAATTTTGATTTTCTTAAAAATGGCTCTAACGATTTTGATTAAAATTTCGTATATTAAAGATATTTACCGTACAAATAAAATGTATATCTTGAATTTTCTGGCAATAGTCTCTGAAGACTACTTTATTGTGGATGAATTTCACGGAATTTTGCATAACTGCTAAACCGTATTAGAGATGGGAAAAAAATGTAGAAACACACAATTTATGTTATATACATTTTTTCATAGAGTTGATCGTTTTAGAGATATTCCTTGTTATTAATTTCAGCTTTAAAACACTTAAACTTTTCCCATAGGAACTTGTCAACTCCTGGCCACACAAAGAAATAGATATCAATCCCATAGCAACCACTGTTTAAAAGATTTGAATGTTGGTTTAATCTATTTTTCCTTTTTTGTTAGTGTTTAACGCCCGCTTTTACAACTTATGGCACCGCAGGCGATGACACTGGTGATACATGAAATGAAGATGGAGCACCGGTGGAATACGATGGCAGGGGAAACCGGAGAACCCGGAGAAAAGCCGTCCCTGCGCCGCTTTGCCACCACATGCCGAAGTTTGGGTTCGAACCCGGGCCGTCTAGGTGAGAGGCGAGTGGTTTAACCACTCTGCCACGGCACGGCCGGTTTAATCTGGTGTATTCCCTTATTTCCCTTCTACTTGTAAAGTAACTAAGTAATAAGACAATTTCTGCTAGTGCTAATGCATTAAATAGATAGAAAAATAGAGTTATTAACAATAATTTGTTACAGAGATGTAGAGAAAGGTCATGTGAATGGAGTACGTCAAATTTTTTTCATTAAAGTTGCAATGCCGTCTTCTATCGGAGCATATTACTTTTAAATCACTGTATTTTTATTTGGCTATTTCTTCAATAGTCACCCTCCGTGGTGAAGTGGCTAGCTTCTAAAACGCAAGACTGCAGATTCATACCTGGTGAAAGGTGCTGGATTTTTTCGGATGCCAAAATCCTTAGCGAGGCTTCTCTCGGAGGGAAAATAAAGCTGGTGGTCCCGAGTAATATGTATTTGAAAGTAAAAATAACCCCACACCTTTAAAGAAGGACATTTCCCGCAATTTTGCGTCCACAAGTAGTGGTTTCTTCCTACAGTGCGATCTGTGAGCGACGAGCTGATCCTCGTCACGAACTAGAAATTCAAATCCGACCATGGAGGCATCGATGTACAGGGTATACTTCTATTTCTTCATTTTATGCTCTTGTATAATTTGAAGAGTATTGGCAATAATGCACATCCTTGTCTGACACTATTACAGCTACGTTGAATGAAATAAGATGTTTTCTTTTCTATGGCAGGTTAGCCGGCGCGAGCAAGGTAGGGTTCCGTTAAGCGAGAAGGATGGTGGGTGGAGAGCACGCGAAGATAAGGAGGAGAGAAGTAGGGTAATGATGGTGACCCGCATAACCCTTGTGCCGCTCTTGATTAGCATGTCGTCCACCCAATGAGCAGGACACGACCATGGGAACATAACCTGCTCTATCTGCGCCATCGCTTGTCGAAAAAACGGATTGACATCAGCAAGACGAGGGAAAAATAACGCCTTCGTTCCCAGGCTTCATCTCTTCTTCTTACCCTTACAAGCTTTCCGCTCTCATGCAAAAGTAACATAGCTTATTGTGGAAACAAAATATTATAGGTAAGAAAATCTGATGTGTTCCATTCACATGGCTTTTTCTACATCTCTGCAAAAAAAAAAATTGTTAGTAAGCTTTTGCTTCTATTGATTCATTCTAATCGAGAAAAAATTAGCAGAAATAGTCTTATTACTTGCTTCCTTATAAGTAGAACCGAAATAATGGAGTACTATAGGTTAAAGTGATAGTCAGAAACTGGTTGCTATGTGACTGAAGCTCCTTTGTTTGTATGAACAGGAACTGACAAATTCCTGTATGTTTTTCAAAGCTGAAACTAAAAACAAGGAAATCTTAAAAACGAAGAACTCCACGAAACAAAAATGCAAATAACCCAAATTATTTGTTTTAATGTGCTCTACATTTTCTGTATGGTAGAGTTTTTGTCCATTCTTACGGTTTTTGTCCGTAAAATTCATTCAGAATAAAGTAGTCTTCAGAGGCTATTCCCAAAAAATTCAAGATATACCTTTTATTTGTCGAGTAAACATCTTAAACATACGAGATTTTAATAAAAGTCGTTAAAGTCATATTTAAAAAATCAACATTTTCGAAATTTTTTCCATGTAAAGGGTATTTTGGGGTGGGAGGATTTCTTGAAAAACATCGTGTCGCACCCTTGGAAGATACTAAATTAAATAGCAAGTTTGGTTTTCAACAGTATTTTCATTTTTGAGCTATGCTGCCCACAGACACACAGACACACAAGCCCACAGAGAGAAACACATGGACATTTTTCTAAAAATGCTTTTTTTGGATTCAGGGTGTCTCAAAATATATCTTTACGGTGAAACCTCGGTATCAAAATTTTGGGTGCAATACAATACCTTCTCTATACACTATGTACATAGTACGTATAGAGAAAGTAAAAATCTGATGTGTTCCATTCACATGAGTTTCTCTACATCCCAGCAACAAATTATTGTTAAAAAGCTTATGATAATATTTATTTCATCCAATCGAAAAAAAAAATAAGCAGAAATAGTCTTATTACTTGCTTCCTTATAAGAAGAAGTGAAATAAGGGAGTTCCATAGGTTAAAGTGATAGTCGAAAGCTGGTTGCTATGTGACTGAAGTTCCTCTGTTTGTATGGACAAATTCCGTATGTGAAAAGTATAAGTTTTTCAAGACTTAAACCAAAAACAAGGAATATCTCAAAAACGATCAACTGCACGAAAAAAATGTGTATAACATAAAGTGTGTGTTTTAATGTGATTTACATTTTTGTGTGATAAGTTTATGTCTATCTCTTACGGTTTAGCAGTTATGCAAAATCCCTCAAGAATAAAGTAGTCTTCAGAAGCTATTCCCAGAAAATTCAAGATATACATTCTATTTGTCAGGTAAATATCTGAAATATACGATATTTTAATTAAATCGTCAGAGACATTTTTTAGAAAATCAAAATTTTCGAAAAAAGTTCCATGTAAAGGGTAATTGGGGGTGGGGGATTTTCTTGACACACATGCACACACACACACAGACCTTTTTGTAAAAATGCTTTCTTTGGATTCAGGGGGACCCAGTATGTATTTCAAGTGAAATCTCGGTATCGAATTTTTGGGTGGAATGCAATACCTTCTCTATACACTATGTACATAGGTCGTGTAGAGAAAGTAAAAATCTGATGTGTTACACTCACATGACTTTCTCTAGCTACTCTACAAACAAAAATGTTATGAAAGATAACTTCTTTCAACACCATGCTAATCGAGATAAACAACAGCAGAATTTTGTTAGTCAGTTCCTTATAAGCAGAATGGAACTAAGGGACTGCACTAGATTAAAGTGATGAAAATGTTTAAAAGCTGTCGTTTTGCCATTGTCATTGCAAATCGCTTCTTTGCATGACCAGGAGTAGAACAAAAGAAAAACGGGCACTTCTGTCTGAGGAAACTTCACAATTGAAACTAATAACAAGGAATACCTCGAAAACGGTAAGTTCCACGAAAAAATGTATGAGACGTAATTCGTGTATTTTAACGAGATCTACATGTTTTATACTGTAAATTTTT